>CM042851.1:39853630-40406955 GCA_023653725.1 Bungarus multicinctus | reverse complement strand
CGTGGCGACCAAAACTGGATGCAGTATTCTACATTTGGCTTACCAAGGCATTATAAAGTGGTATCAACACTTTGTGTGATTATTTATTAAATTTGCTCTTCATTTAGCAGTTAAAAACAAAATTAAACAGAAATATTACTTATATAGAAGTTAATTGCTGCATAGATTACAGTAATATAAATAATATGCATTCTACTAAAGGAATGGAAAACCATCATTATTTCCTTTATGCTGTCTGGCCATCATCATTCAGAATTTGCCTCTTTTTAGATAAACCCAATTAAATAATTCTAATAGTATAATTTCAAAAAATTAATCTCCATGTTGGGGAGGCCTTAGATTTAAAGAAGCCATTTGGGCATCTGTTTCAGTTACCTCCCTCCCCTATTTGCAGACATTATTAAATATATTTTAAAAACCAATTAGTGGAAATTAGTTTCCATCCATTGCTTCTTGTCCTGCCTTCAGGTGCTTAGGAGAATAGCTTAATTTCCTCTTCTTTGTGGCAGCCCCTTAGAAATTGGAAGATTATTATCATGTCACCCTTGGTCCTTCCTTCAAGCTCTCCTTAGAAACCACACTAGTTTAAATCCTTCTTAAAGTGTACAGCCCAGAACTGGATACAATACTCTAAGTGGACTTACACAGAATCCCACAGGAGCTGGGAGATAATCCAGACTGCAATTAATCTTACATATATTTAGCTGGTATTAATTGGAAGTTATTTTAAAGTAGACATTTGTAAGATTGCATTTCAGCATCAAAATTCATCTGTGCGTTGTCCTGTAAAGGGGGATGATTGCTTTTTATCCTTGCATGGAAGGAGGTGAAAAATGCCATCTTTCACACAAGTAACAATTGTTTCTGTCTCTGCAGAGGGCTGTCCTCCCTTTCTGTAGGTATCCTCTCACCCATCATCAAAATGGGTATTCTGATCTTTTAGGGAAAGAAGAATATTTAAGCCTGAGTTATGTATCACTTAATGCATCAGCAGGATTGCAGAGTAAGCTAGACAAATGCAAGGTCACAGATGCTAAGATGCCATGTTAAATAAACATTGTACAATGGAATGAATTCCTTTCCACTCAGATAAACAGTTTCCATAATCCATTATGATTTAATGCTCTATTACTATTCCTGTGTCATTAAGTTCATGCAGTGAGAGTTGATTACATATTTGATGATGCGGGGCTGCCAATTTCAGAATGAATCCAGAGGGTCACATGCCAAAGGAATATTTATCACCACTGGGCTCACCATTTGGTACTGTTTTATATATTTACATTTTTTTCTAGCTTGAATTTCTTCTATCTCATAAAAGAAGCTATTGTTTTGTTCCCAAAACTGAATTCTACAAAAGCAATTACCAATAAGGTAATTCACTGAGAGTAGTAACTAATTACATACAGTACCTTATCACTCCCCACCCTTCCAACATCTATTCAGAAACAGGCTCTCCTTAAAAAAAAATTTCATTGCTATTGGAATTGCCATTTTTTTAAAAAAAAATGAACTGCTGCAAATTTGCAGATCTAGCAGGAACACTGATCTAGCAGGAATAGTCAACACCCCAGAAAATAGGCTCAAGATCCAGATGGATCTCAACAGACTTGAACACAGGGTCCTAGTGTCAATTCACAAAACATTTCTATGGCCATTTTATAGTTGCCAACAGAAAGGGAGGGGGGAAAGGGGTTTGAAAGAGCAGTGCAGAAGCTTGGAATCGAAAGTGAATTCCATTCATAGTTTTTCAGAGATTGTAACTAGGTGACTGAAGTTTCTGCCGTGCAAAAAATTTAATTGGAGAACATGATTGATGTTTCTTGGCTATGGAGAATATGAATTATAATACATCCAAAGGGGTGGGGAAAACCAGGTTTAAGGGTGACAGTGAATTATGTGTCTCAGAGTCGGCTACACTCAAGCCATGTCAACATGTTAACTCCCAATAAATCTGTTTAGTTTTGGAAGTTTGGCTTGAGACTCATGACTTAATTAGGGTAACTGTTGGAATCCTGACACCTAGTACATTTTTATTTAAAAAAAATAATGATTATGTTGATTGCTCTAATATTTCTTCTTTACCCATTTTTAGCTTTGTTGCATACTACCCAGTCACTTGTCAAGAATAGGAGGTTCAGTCAATCAATCAATCAATCACAGTTATGTAAACTAAACTAAACTAAAAACGCTTGCTATACAGAATAGCAAATATATTCTAAGTAGCCACTCAAAATAATCACAAGTGAGTATGCAGAACCCTAATCCTAATGACGCTCTAACTCAGGGATAAGGTTTAAAATCTCTTTCCCACATGGATCAACTTTCTCCCTGGATTTGAGAGTTGAGATGGAAAATCTCAATTAATGGAAAGGTTGCTTGTTTGCCTGCTTTATTTATTTAATTTCAAAAAAACCCACTTTGCAAGGGAAGATTTCAAATCAAAGAGCCCATGTACTGAACTGAAAATAAAGGGAAAAATGATTAAAAGTAATGTCACATTTCAGTTCAAATTTGTTGATTTGATTTATTCATTTAAAAGATTTGTATGGCTGCCCATAAACCAACTCTGGGTAGTTCACAGCAACAGTAGAACTCAAAACTATAAAATCACAAACTATGAAATCAAAATTGGCATAAATGTGGATTCACTTTGAATATATATCAGTTTTCAAAAAATCCTTTCCAGAAATGCTACCATGAATGGCAGGGGTATCTGGTATGACTTTGGGAATGCGCACAGTAGACAAGAGGACAAATGAAGACCTCTAAAGTATCTTTGCAAAACAAGATTGTCTTCCTTACTTTGGAAAGTTAAAGATGTTCCATATTGGTAATGACACTTAGATGACAGGCTTTATACTAAGTAATACATTTCACTAATGAATCAGAAGAAATTATTTAATTAATTGCTGTACTTGTCAAACAGAAAGTTGGCCATTCAAAACTCAAATGGGGGTGAGCTCCTGTTTCTGTCCCAACTCCTGCCAACCTAGCTGTTTGAAAGCATGCAAATGCAAATAGATAAATAGATACCACTTTGGTAGGAAGGTAACAATGTTCTATGCACCTTGGCGTATAGTCATGTTGGTCACATGACTATGGAAGCATCTTCAGATAATGCTGTTTTTTTTGGCTAAGAAACAGAGGTGAGTACTATCCCCTAGACACAACTGGACAAGTGAAACCTTTTTTTTAAAAAAAATCAGCTCAGTTTAAAGGACATTGTTAAAGGTAAAGGTTCCCCTCACACATAAGTGCTAGTTGTTTCTGGCTCTAGGGGATGGTGCTCATCTCCATTACAAAGTCAAAGAGCCAGTGCTGTCCGAAGACGTCTCTGTGGTCATGTGGCCGGCATGACTAAATGTCAAAGGTGCATGGAATGCTGTTACCTTCCCACCAGAATGGTCCCTATTTTTCTACTTGCATTTTTATATACTTTCGAACTACTAGGTTGGCAGAAGCTAGGACAAGTAACGGGAGCTCTCTCTGTTATGTGGCACTTGGGATTCGAACCGCCGAACTGCTGACCTTTCTGATCGACAAACTCAGTGTCTTAGCCACTGAGCCACCACATCTCTATGACATTGTCAGGAAATCTCTACAAATCAGACTGACTGGTTTATGTTGTCAGCCTACAGCTGAACAAGAAACCAATGTAATGTAGGTCACAAATACTTGCATTCTGACCATTAAAGTAACAGAACTAAATAGGCTTTTCTGTCCCTCATTTCAGCTTTGTGCGAACTATCAAGGAGTTATTTTCACAAGGTATTTTCTTGGGATGGGCTCAAGCCCCACTTCTGCTGTGGTCACCCTTCAGGGCCATTTCCTATGTCTTCTACATACATCAACTTCATATGTATTCACATATAAGTTTATTTTATTTCCATTTCATCTCCATAGCATTCTAGAATCATTAAAAAATGCATTCCATTTCTGTAGGTTATAGCAGGGTTGTCACATCGTCACATCAACATCATGATGTGATGTATCGTGATTCCCCCCCCCCTTTGCTAAACTGGGATTGGGCGTGGCCAGCGTGTGACGCATTGGCCTGCAGGTCGCAATTTTGACACCCCTTGGTTATAGTATGCTGTGGGCATTTTTTCCCTACATTTTATTACAGATGTCTGAATTTAAGAAGTACCCTGAGAATCTGAAAATTGACAAGTTAGTACGAATTAGGTTGGTTTGGTTTGGTTATATTGACCCAGCAAATTTCTTCATGATCTCCAAGTTGTGGTCATCCTTTTATTTTGCATAAGGAAGAAATTTATTTTGCATAGTAAAGAGGAAAAGAAACCTACATTTTTATTTATTTTATTTTGTCAAGCAATTATTAGATAACAGGTATAAGTATAAACATGGTTATGAATACATGAAATGGATACGAAGAAGAAAAAAAGAAACAATAGGACAGGGATGGTAGGCACATTGGTTAGCTAACCTTTTTTACATGATGTTCCTGATGCTTAGGTAATTCTAACTCAAGTAATTAGTTTAAAAATAAAAACAGTAAGTGTGTTTGTGTCTGTGCAAATATGTAGAGAATAACGGCAAGACAAGAGGGTTATTTTAGAGGTGAACCATTAGTTGTTGTTTTAGAGGTATGAAAATAGCTGCAGGGAGGTGAATGAACAGAATATAACATCAAAATTTGAAATTAATACACAACCCATGGTTATCTTGAAACTAATATCTGAGAAACACACCTGCACACGCTACTCCCCTGACAAATTATTTGTTATTTTCTCTCCTCCTTTGATGATTTTTTTTTTAAACAAATGCTTTGGAAACTGTTAGGGAAAAGAAGAACTTATTTGCTCAACAATAGTTTATTTAAGAATATCCTGATGGGCCCATGTTGATGAACTATATTAATCTCAAATTGCAACCATTGCAATCCTTCTTTAAACCTCAGAATATCCTCCAAAGAGAAATGTTAAAGCTGTTCATCACAAGAAGGTTAAAATAAAATAGTACATTTTTAACTCCTCTAAAATATTGTTTCCTGTTCATTATCAGAATTGTTTTCTATATAAAAATAAAACATTATATAGAATTGTTTTCTATATAAAAATAAAATAAGTATTTTATAACTTTATTTCTTTTTTAATATGTAAAAGTTCAAATCTCTTCCATTTCTTCACTTAATCCTGTTATTCCAAAGGTCATGTTGACAGTGAAATGTTACGGGGTGATTCTACACTCTCTTATATATCACTTGAACTGGATATTACTTTGCCAAAGGTCAACAAAGCATGAAAACTGCTCTGCGTTTGTTGAGCATATTTCTAAATGAGAAAGTAACACTGCTTCTTGATCCCATTTTATAGCTCTCTAATAAGGTCAGCCTATTGTCAGAGCAATGAATATGCAGATTTGATATTTTGTTTCATTTAAAGAAATGCATGCAAGATGGTCATGGACATCATGTATACAGAATTTCCACTCAGAACAAAGTCATAGTTGGATGAAGAGATGATCAGAGCCTCGTACTTTAACCAGTTAACATACTATAACAGGACCTGTTTTCTTTTGGTGACTAGAGTTACTTAAGTATTTTAAAAACATTTAAATAAGAGCTGCAGTGGCACAGTGGTTAGAGTGCAGTACTGCAGGCTACTTATGCTGACTGCGGTTGGCTGCAATTTGGCAGTTTGAATCTCACCAGGCTCAAGGTTGACTCAGCCTTCCATCCTTCCAAGGCCAGTAAAATGAGGACCCAGATTGTTGGGGGCAATAGGCTGACTATGTAAACCTCTTAGAGAGGGCTGTAAAGCCCTGTGAAATGGCAGATAAGTCTAAGAGCTATTGCTAGCACTATTAAGTCGGGGGAATTTTCAGAAGTTTAAAACCCAACAATTTATACTAGACACTCAACTGGATGGTGGCTTGTCTCATTCTACATGTTGTCATTCATCAAAGGTTTATAAGAACTTTAATATGGGAAGTCATATTAAATCTCACTCTATTTCTCTTTTTTCTAGCATTTAGAAATCCTAGTGTAGTAGGGAGATTAGTGATTTATGACCCAAGGTGGGTCAGGCTTCTACCACCAGACTTCTCATGTTGTTTGGGAAGGACTGAAGTAAAACTAATCTAGACCAATTAAACAGAATGTGAGCATTCCAACTAACTAATTCCAAACCAATAAATTCCGAGACAAACAATTCCTCAAAGTTCCATTTTATTAGAGTTATCATATTGGCACATCTGGGAAAACCCAAATCTGAGAGTTCTGGGTTTTCCTTCACCAAGAGAAATTTGAAGATCCATCCCCTGCACCCATCAGCCCATCGCATGGCTCAATCAACCATTGTCTCAACTGGAGACATTCCTCCAGACACTCCTCTCCAGGTTCAAGGCAACATGTCCTTGATTCTCTGAGAAAGAATGTTGTTGTGTCTAGTCTTCTACCCCACTATGATATTCCCCTTTCCAAATTCCCAGACACTGAATGTGTCAGCTGGGAAGTTGCCAAGTAAAAAATGGCTTCCGAGGCTGACACAGAACTTTAATTTTATTTTACTTATATAGCCTACTTTTACTTAGTAGATCATGATAATAATGATGACGATGATTCTAATTATTTTCATTATCTTCTCTAGCCTGATTATTGAAGGTGATAATGTTTTTCCCCCTTCTTACATATCTTTCCCTGACTACCTACAGTTCCAAGTGTGAATAAAAGTCATATGATAGAAGTTTCTTCTTGGCCATCCTTTGGGACTGAATAAATGTGTGGGAAGCCAGGAAGAAAATTCCATAGGGTACTCACACAATCCTTGGCCATTATATAGGTAGTGCTTGTTTTCACTGAAATATTAAAAACAGCAACTATAAATTCTCTTTCATTAAAGTGAATAAATATGGTAGGAAAAATGCAGGGGTTTTTTTTGTATATGGTATTAGATTTTTCTAGTGATTCATCATGCATAAAGTCCTCCAATTTTTATAAATTCTATTTCTGAGATCAAGTACATATTGATTGCAGTAGTCAGAACCATTGCTAGGAAACTAGCAATGTTTCTTTTCATATGGGACATGTGACCACATTAGCAATCTCAGCTGATGATTTCTCTATTGTACAGATTTTGAACCCTTTCTTAAGTTCAAAACAGAAAGGATATGTGGGTGAGATCATATTAATGTTATTGCAACCAATACACCACTTTTAAAAAAATTGTTCAAAAGCTTATGACTAATTTATGATGGTAATGATCAAATTGTTCAGCATGGTCTTTCCTCAAAATAATGTGCAGTTGTGAGAGTTGGACAATAAGAATGACTGATCTGAGAAGAATGCATGCCTTTGAACAATAAATTATTGTGTATAACATAATAGTATACCATAGTAATTAACAAAGTTTCATATGCTAAATAATATGAAACTAGACACATCACTAGAAGCTAAAATCATAAGACCATGCCCGATTTCCTGTGGCCATGCCATGCGTGCAAATTTATTGGAAAAGGCAAAGATGCTAGGAATGGTTAGTAGACAAAGAAGAAGGGGCAAGCAAAGAACATGCTGGCTTGATAACATGAATGTCAACTCTGAAGAGAACCCTGAGCCCATCTTTGAGGCTTCAGGGTTGCCACAAGGCAGAAGAAGGGCAGGGAGGGAGGGGAAACAGATAGATGGGATTTTGTAGTCAAAACAAAAAGTTTTCCTGTGGGAACCAAAGACAACCCAATAGGTGACTGGGAAGAGGAGGAATGGAGTAACCAAGCAACCAGCCAACACCTCTGTTGGACAATGTGACTAATAATTGGGGGAAGGGGGAACTTTCATTTTTTAATTAGGTGAAAATCGTAGGAACTTTCAGAGTTGGCTTTCACCAGTTGTGCCAATATGATATATCCAATAAATTGTTCTTTGAGGAATCTACCTGCCTCAGAGTTATGCTTTCAATGGGTGCATTACTTGGAACATTAACAATCATAACTGATAAAAATTGAATATCCAACAATTGAAGCAAACTGTGCTTGATACAGTACCATGGAGAGCACTGCCTATGAAGTCACCACAAGTCAGATATGACTAAGTGGTTAAAATAAGAACAAGTATCAAGATACTTGATGGTATAGTGGTATAGGTTACTTCTTTTAGCTTCTCAGATTTTTCCAGAGAAAACACTAGGTGCAATCACTCCCAACAGAATTTAATTTTCTAAGAACATATCTAGACACTCAGTGGTATCCAGCATATGTTGGGGGAAGAAAAAAGATCCTTGAGATAGTCCATTAGCTGTGCAGCACACATGTTTTATCCATCTTTTTTTCTTGCAAGTCTGGAGGGAGGTGAAACAAAGAAACAGGAGCACAAAGATAGATGGGATTGGGAAGCTTAGCAAACCCCAGGAAATATGTCTTTGGATATTCCATATGTACTACATTGCCTAGTCCTGGTAAATAATCAAACATGTGGGAACTGGAACTGCAATTGCTTTTATATTTGTAATCCCCTAATGTGAAGAGTTTCCATAAGCTTCCTTTCCTTCAGTATTATATTTGTGGACACTTTACCTAGTTATTTATTGCTTTCTTTGGCAAGAATAATGATCATTAGCCTCCAATTCCGCATTAACTGCAGGAGCTAATTATAATATGGCTATATGCAATTCCGTCTCGTTAAGAACATTAAAGTTATGGCCCGAGTTAATAAAAGGGAGAAAATTCACAGTGAAGAGCAAAACATGAAACAATCACCTCATAGAATAGATACAAAGGGTGAAGTCTAGAGACCTTTAAGTTATTAAATTTGCCTCAATACACTTGGTCTGGTTGACAGCCAGGGTTCATTTCAAAAGATTCATTATATTTTCAATTCTTTGCCAAAAGTTCATAATAGAGTTGCAAGTTTTTTGTTTCCCACAGTTTTTTCAGGTTTTGCTTTCACTTAATTAATTTGGCATAGTTTTACTTTAAGGGGGACTTAATCTGATACAATTTTGTCAACAATATCCTTCAATAATTCTGGAAGGTTCCCATGCATATATAGAATATCCAGCTCATCACTAAATACTTTCTTAATAAGATGGAGTTATTATTAATTATTTCCCAAATTGCCATCTTGTGCATAGTTGCTGAATAGTCATATTTTTTGACAATATGGCTTCTGCTTTAAGAATATTAATATGGGAGCAGTGATTAAAATGTCTGAATGGATGAAGGTCTATATTAAAATCCCATAAAACTCTTGGATATCTAACATTCATCAAAAAAATTGTTGTGAGGTTAAACCGAGTATTGAAAGTAGGAATCAATAAACTAATATTGGTCTTTTGCATTTATTTTTATGCTTTTAGGGAGATTTGTGGTTTAGCCAATTGTCTTGCCAGTTCTAAAACATTGAAAATCAGTAGAAAATTTTGCCAGAAAATGTGTGATGGGAAATTGAAGAAGTTCCTTAGCAGCAAATAACTTGGCATTGACATAAAAACTCCACTATTTATCATATTCCTTCAAGGAGCCTCCAATTTAATATCCATCACAACTTTGAAATTTCGTAAGGCTTTCACTGTATTCATTTTATCATGGATATATTGCCCATATGGGTCCTTTTTCGACATTTTAAGGTACTTCTAACTATGAGGCCATTTTCTGACTTAGTTGTTTCCTTGCCATTTCCTTGCCCACACAGAAAAGAAAAGAGAAAAGCACCAGACTTAGAGAGCACCTAGGACACTTCATTTTAACCCTGAACTACAAATATTCTCCTTTATTGATACTTCTATTTCTCTCCAGTTATTTTATGTTCATGTAATAATGCTCCCTATTGAAGAACTCCAGACAGACGTTCATTTATCTGAAGTTGATGAAATTTCTAGACACGAAGATTGGTTTCTACATGCTCCTACATTCTTTTCAGATAAGCATTCAAAAGTATCCTCCCATTTTTCTGCCATCATCTTTACAATAAATAATAACATTAATTAAGTTTGGATACTTATTCATTCATCAATTTTGAAAATACAATTTTATACATTTTTTTTATATCCTATTACACTCATTTTTCTGTTATATATAGAGAGATGTGTGCAACAATTCTACTACTGAATATTTTAATATGTATGGCCCTGTGGCTGTAATAAACTGATTTAATTTGATTGCAGTAAAATGTATTGTGATATTCAAAAAAATTAAAGAAGGATGAAAGTGATCTCCTAGTTCGTGTATGAATTATAGAAAATAAGTGAAATTGTTTGGTAGCTTTATAAAACTTTAGATAAATAAATAGATGATAGGTGTGATATAGATAAATGATAGATAGATAGATAGATAGATAGATAGATAGATAGATAGATAGATAGATAGATAGATAGATAGATAGATAGATAGATAGATAGATAGATAGGCAGGCAGACAGACAGACAGACAGACAGAGATTTAGAAATGTTTGGATCATACTACATAAAAGTTTTGGGATCTTTTTCTCTCACATTATATTTTTGCTACCTCTGCAGCAATGCATTGTACATATTCTGCAGACTCTGTACTAGTCAATGATCTAACCTCAGTAGTTTAGCAAAAAAATTAGCAATTTTTATTTATTTTTTTAAATCTATCATGTTGTAAAAAATTAGCTTTGGGAGCAAATCATTCAGTTGAAACATAATGTTTTCTGGAATATATGGCTCAGTTCTCTCCTTATTTTTGTTAGATATATAAAACAGTTATTTAATTAAACTATGTATTTGCATTAGTTATATTTTTTTTATTTTTATGGTTAGTTCACAGTAATTGTGGTCTGCTTTAAGCTCTTCATGCAAATTGCTTCTTTTCACATTACTGTATCTGTATATGTGTCTCTCTGTGTTGAGAGAGAGAGAGAGAGAGAGAGATTTTATTTAATTTCATTTTAACAGTCCATTACTATTTTCAGTGATTTGTCAAAGAGGTATATCAGGGAATGACTTTGGGAAGATATTATAAAACTAAGAACTATTTAATGTAGCTCACAATGATGCTTACCCATGGCATTTTTTTAATTACTTCAAATTGGAATAATAAGAGTGTGCAGGCTTGGGTCCAGGTCTGAAACTATGTGTGACACACACATAGAGAGAGGAAGGGAAGAGAAGAGAAGAGAAGAGAAGAGAAGAGAAGAGAAGAGAAGAGAAGAGAAGAGAAGAGAAGAGAAGAGAGGGAGGGAGGGAGGGAGGGAGGGAGGAGTGGAAGGAGAGTGAGAGAATAAATTAACAACAGCTCTGATTTGGAAATGATTTTTAATTACTGGGCAATACTTATCTTGACCAGATGATATACTTATCTTGACCAGATGCTATATTTATACTGGATTTTTAGATTTTGTTGTATGGTTTTGTTGTATGGTTTTGTAACTTGATTGTTGCACGGAGGGAGGGAGGGAGGAAAGGAAGGAAGGAAAGAAGGAAGGAAGGAAGGAAGGAAGGAAGGAAGGAAGGAAGGAAGGAAGGAAGGAAGGAAGGAAGGAAGGAAGGAAGGAAGGAAGGGTATCTTCATTGATCATGCTTAGTTAGGAAGGGTAGAGGGGTAGTAGGAGGGAGGGAGGGAGGGAGGGAGGGAGGGAGGGAGGGAGGAGGAGGGAAGGAAGGAAGGAAGGAAGGAAGGAAGGAAGGAAGGAAAGGTATCTTCATTGATCATGCTTAGTTATATTCAGAGGCATAAATAGCATCAAAGACAAGAATGTGCTTCCCTTTAATGTATCTTTTCTCCTTTTGATTCCTCAACCTTCCAATTGGAACAGACTCCCATTGTCAGATTGTACAACCATATAAAATACGATATATGAAATGGCCAGTAAAAATATTGAAATGCTTGATTCTCTTCACTTTAGGAAGCCTGGGATTTTCAAAATGAAGGCCACCTGGATACACACTTTGTCTAACCATGAACTAAGTCCCTGAGGGGTTTCCACTGTTAAAATGTTCACAATTTTTAAAATGCAAAAGCAGATATGTTATAACTTAATTCAATTTAATGCGTTTGTTTTGACATAAAACTGCCCACCAAATGCCAAATATTTCACCTTTTCCACTAAAGACCTCACCTCCACTGAAGACCTCATCCATATTTCCTGGCTTGTTTAGCAATAATTGATCAAAAAAAGATACTTCGATGCACATTTAGTAAATCTACAAAATTTTTCTTCTCACCTTGTATCATTATTTCTGCAGCATTCTCTGGATATTTTTAAACCACAATCTGATTAACTTTACTTTCTTCTGCGCATATGCGAACCACTTCACAAGGGTCTTTTTAAGACACTTCAGAGAAGCCATTTGAAGGTGTTTGACAAACAATCCTATCACTGCTATTGAACACAAATGTCATCGCAATGAAAGGTTTTGTGTACTGGACATTTCATTCTTGTTATAATGAAAGGAAACTACAACAGGTAAACCTCTTGATGTCTCTATATAAACATGTTTGGAATATGGCCTATAGTTCATCTAAGTAACAGAAAAATTGAGAAAAATATTTTTAGAAGTTTAAAAGGTTCCATAGATTAATTATTTTTTCACTAGCTGAGACTTGGAGGGAGAGAACTGCATTGGATTACAATATATATTATTTTTTTTAAAAGATATATTAGATAGTAGTGAACAAAAGCAGATGCAAATTATAAGAGGAGCTATTTTGCCTTCCCAACTTTGAGGTGTACTCCATACAATCCATTTATTGCACAGCATTAAATGTATCAAATGTTTAGATAAAAAATACACATTTTTGGAGGTACTATGAAAGAAGAATTCATGCTAAGGGAAAAAACAAACCTAGTATAAAGAAATTTTCCTGCACAATTAGCTTTATAATTTCATGCTTGAACTGTTTGAACATTGTAGATAATGAAAAGCAGAATGATTCTGGTTCTAGGAAAAATGTAGAAAACCAGGATAAAAAGTATAAGCATGTATATTTGTCTGTGTGTTCACAGATAGGCAGACAAAAGAAAAAAGAAGGAAGGAAGGAAGGAAGGAAGGAAGGAAGGAAGGAAGGAAGGATAAAAGAAAAAACAGATAAGCAGTTGAATAGGAAATATACATAGTGGTTTAAAAATAATGTAAATATCTCTCAGTTCTATATCTGGAATTAAATTCCACAATTGCCTTGGTTTTGTTTTGTTTTGTTTTTTTGGTTAATTTCAAGGACTACATGATAGGGTTTGCTATGAACCTTGTAATCATCTGGTCTGAAATTTGAATTTGTTCTATTTGTGATGCTCAGATATATTACAGATATATTGTTTCCTGTAGCATTTCTTTTCTGGTTTGGAATAAAGAATGAAATTCTGCTTATGCACAATCAGTAAACTTCCAACTGCCCATAGAAATATATTTGTGCTTTACCCAATGCTAGCCATAGCTCAGTGCAAAACAAAAACAAAAAAACCCCCCATTAACCAGCATTCTAAAAACAATACAGACCTTAATTGATTGATATCATAAGACTTGAAATTAGAGAAATATTTGGGAGCCAAGAGGATTATGAGATTTTTGATGTGATTTTTAACAATGACTGAAGCCTCTTAATCCAAATGCTTTGGATTAATGCTAATGCTTTGCTCTCTTTTTATCTTGCATTTCAATTCAGTATAAAAAAAATCAAAGCAAACTAAATTTTTAAGTAATACAGAAAAAAATAGAATGCACCAAAAAATTTGAAATAAATCCTAATTTATTAAACAAATAAACACAATCACCCTATAAAGTTTAAAAGAAAACTCTTAAAAACATCACTGCCTACAGCAAACCTCCTTCCCAGACAGAAGGAAATCAACAACTAGCAGATGATCTGAATGTATTTTACTGCAGATTTGAAAGGAAACTACAGCCACTTATCTCCACAACCCCCATCTCAAAAACACCAACAACAGCCAAGCCTCCTACAACTGACCCTAACCCATTGGGTTCACAACCTCTGGTGATCACAGAAAAAGAAATGCAAGATCTATTTCACAGACGAAAACCAGGAAAAGCACCAGGGCCAAACAAGATACTCAACAACACTCTTTCTTAAAAGTCTGTGCTGACCAATTGGCCCCCATCTTCACCCGAATCTTCAATAAACCACTAGAGATGTGCTATGTTCCTACTTGCTTCAAATGCTCTACTATCATCCCAGTGCCAAAGAAGCCCTCCATCAGGGAACTGAATGACTACAGACCAGTTGCTCTACATCTGTACTTATGAAAACCTTTGAAAGACTAGTGCTGCCCCACCTGAAAACCATCATGGATCTGCTGTTAGATCCCATACAGTTTGCATACCGAGCAAATAGACCAACAGATGATGCTGTTAATATGGCTCTGCACTACATCCTACAACACCTTGAATCTCCAAATACCTAAGCAAGAGTCTTCCTTGTAGACTTCAGTTCAGCATTCAATACCATCATTTCAGACATTCTTCTAACTAAACTAAACCAGCTAGCAGTACCTGAACACACTTGTAAGTGGATCATAAGCTTCCTAACAGACAGGAAGCAGCAGATAAAGCTAGGCAGAATCACATCTGATATCTGTATAATTAGCACAGCCCCCCCAACCCCCCAAGACTGTGTGCTTTCTCCACCTTTCTTCTCCCTATATACCAATGACTGCATCTCAAATGATCCATCTGTTAAAATACTGAAGTTTGCAGATGATACAACAATGATTGGTCTCATTCGAGAAAACAACAAATCTGCGTACAGACAAGAGGTTGTAAAAACTGCCTCATGGTGTGACAGGAACAATCTGGAACTGAACACACTCAAAACCGTAGAAATGGTGTTAGACTTTAGGAGAAACCTTCCATACTACCACCCCTTACAATACTAGACAACACAGTATCAACAGTAGAGACCTTCAATTTTCTAAGTTCTATCATATCACAAGACCTAAATGGACACCTAATATCAAAAATGTCATAAGAAAAGTACAACAAAGAATGTTCTTTCTATGCTAACTCAGAAAGCTCAAACTGCCCAAGGAGCTGCTGATACAGTTCTACAGAGGAATTATTAAGTCTGTCATCTGCACCTCTATAACTGTCTGGTTTGGTTCTGCAACCCAACAAGACAGACAGAGACTCCAGAGAGTAATTAGGACTGCAGAAAAAACAATTACTACCAACCTGCCTTCCATTGAGGACCTGTATACTGCACGAGTCAAAAAGAGGGCTGTGAAAATATTTACAGACCCCTCACATCCCGGACATAAACTGTTTCAACTCCTACCCTCAAAATGATACTATAGAGTCCTGCACACCAGAATCCAACTAGACATAAGGACAGTTTTTTCCATGAATGCTATCACTCTGCTAAACAAATAATTCCCTCAACACTGTCCAACTATTTACAATGTCTGCATTACAATTACTATTAATCTTCTCATTACTCCTTATCACCCATCCCCTCCCACTTATGACTGATTGTAACTTCGTCGCTTGTATCCTTATGATTTATATTGACTGTTTCCTAGTATGATTTGATTGTTTATTGTATCCTATGATTATTATTAAGTGTTGTACCTGGCAACTTTGTTTTAGGATTTACAAAATAAATCAATAAGCTTTTAAAACAACAAAGAGGGGAAGATTACTCCCTAGCAGATGTTTTGCTTTGATATACTAGCTTTTCATGCACATGGGTAAAAGAAAAGAGAAATGATTGTTCCATCTGTAGACCTGTTATAGTCCCAACACAATATTTGCTACAAGTAAAGTTAATATTTGATTACTGAAATTCAAGTAACAAATGAATAATTAAGAGCAAGACAGATTTGCTATGGAAAAGGGAGAACATACTAAGAAGAACAGAGAAAACTTTTGGAAGAAATCTGGGTGAGTGAAATTAATGTTGAGTCTGGTACCAATACAGGATTATAAAAAGATAAAGTCTTGTTTGATATACTTCTGAGGAAAAAAGTACCCTATACTAATGGGATCAAAGATATACCTATTCTTTTCATGAGGGACAATGTCAGTTGCAGCGTTTTGTCTTTAAAAGAGAGACAGAAAACCCAGTTTTATTATCCTGTAATAATACAAAGTAAATATCATATGTTCAAGTCACTGTCAATGGGGAAGGAGAGGGAAAATACTAAGAAAGGTTGTCTCCCTTGGGGATCTTTTTAATATCAGATAGCAAGCAGTTTTATGGAGAAGTATTAAATGAAGTCATTCAACCAAACTTGACTGTACAAATTCAGACCAAGGAAAATGTTCCTCATGAGACTTGAAGGAAAATAAGTCTCTCTCTTGCCAGCAATTGTATAAAACCTGGGGGAGGGGGGAGAAAAAATGAAATACTTCCTTGAAGCACTAGCAGGTATTTATTTGTTATTTGCAAAGGAGCCATAACTGGAAATACAAAATAAATAAATAAAAGGATTTTAAAAGAATTAAACCCAGCTATTCTATTACTGTCAACTAAAGACAACTCTGCATGAGAAAACCAGTGAATGAAGGCAAATATCCCAGGATAATGTTGGGTCAGTCACCAGAACCAAGCTTTTGGACTCATGCTGGAAGCCCATTCTCAGGGAACTTCTCTCTAGCAGGAAAAACTAGCAGTTGATGAAAGATGAAACCAGTCATTCCTCAGTTTTTGTTTATCAGTCAAAACACCCAAAAGTAGACCTGAAGAATCATTCTTAATTGATGAACAATAACCTTAATGATAGTCATGTGTGTGTATGTGTGTGTGTGTGTGTGACTGTGTGTTCCCCCCCCCACACACACACACAGTCAAGGAATAGTATTGACTGCTCCTCTTGTTTCTCCTTCTAGCCCCTCAGAAATGGTATTCACTATGGCTCTGGGGGTTGGGTAGAGATGTCCATAGCGATCTCAGTCTTCCTATGTCTAGCTTGTACCCATAATCACTATACCAAACTGGCTCTTCAATTACAGGTGATACTCGAAAAATTAGAATATCGTACAAAAGTTCATTTATTTCAGTAACGCAACTTAAAAGGTGAAACTAATATATGAGATAGACTCATTACATGCAAAGCAAGATAGTTCAAGCTGTGATTTGTCATAATTGTGATGATTATGGCTTTATAGCTCATGAAAACCGCAAATCCACAATCTCAGAAAATTAGAATAATTACATGCAATCAATAAAACAAGGATTGTACATAGAACAGTATCAGACCTCTGAAAAGTATAAGCATGCATATGTACTCAGTACTTGGTTTAGGCCCCTTTTGCAGCAATTACTGCCTCAATGCGGTGTGGCATGGAAGCTATCAGCCTGTGGCACTGCTGAGGTGTTATAGAAGAGCAGGATGCTTCAATAGCAGCCTTCAGCTCTTCTGCATTGTTTGGTCTCATGTCTCTCATCTTTCTCTTGGCAATGCCCCATAGATTCTCTATGAGGTTCAGGTTAGGCAAGTTTGCTGGCCAATCAAGCACATCTCAATTATGACACATCACGGCTTGCACTATCTTGCTTTGCATGTGATGAGTCTATTTAATATATTAGGTTCATTTTTAAAGTTGCATTATTGAAATAAATGAACTTTTGCATGATATTATAATTTTTCAAGTTTCACCTGTATACTCTGCTGTATAATAAAATCAGCAATATAACACACAATGTGGAAATAGCTGCCTCCTGATAGTTCTGCAAAACTATCAGTTTTCCTTTCTTTTGTACCAAAGGAAGGTTCATATACTTTAGTGGGATCTACATGATTATTACATTAAAAATATGTATATTTTCTATACATTGAAGGCTGGTTCTCCAGTTGGATTTCAAGACCAGATTTAGGAGCTAGCATTGGAAAAGATTGTCAAAGACCCTCTGATCAGTAAAGAGCTATTGAAATTCTCTGGAGTCCTGTAACCTGTTCTTATTTTTTTTTTTTTTTAGTTGCTGCTTGATCACCTTATTTTCAAGAGAGGACTATGCAAGAGTAAGCAGCAGTAACTCTTCGTGTAGAGGGATAATTGATCCCAGAGAGAGATATCCAGACAGACAACTGTAACACTAGGAAGGAGAAGTAGTTTTATTCAAGAGAGGTCTAAATCAGCCATGGCTTCTGGTATCCTTTCCAGATCTATAACAAGGCAGAGATGGCAGTTCTCAACGTGTTGCAGTGTTCTCATTAAGTCATAGACATCTAAGAATGCCACAAGCTGGACCAGCTCCTCTCTTGCCCTCCCCTTTTCTCTCAAGATTACTATCATCCCACCATAATTGACAAGGCTGAATGTAATATATAGTATATTCAACCAAGAACAGGTATGTAAACCTCCCTTTCTGGTTCAAAGCATCTCTGCAAGGAATGTTCTATCCACAGCATGATAACTGCAATTGAACCAATTTTCAAAACCAGAATAGAAAATCAATGAACCAATTTATAAAAGATTTCTATATTTTATGCAACTTAACTTTGATTGAAGTTGCAGGGAAATCAGATACATTTAAATTCTAAGAGTTTGTTTGTCTGTTTGATTGATTCCCTGTATTTTCACAGAAACAATTCTGTCTTAGAGTCTTAATGTTATTCCTATTTTTTAATAGTCACTGCAATAGTCTTTTTCTTCACAGCATGCAAATCTTCAGTAGCTTCCCACTTGGTCCTAAAAAAATAAAAACTTTCAGTAGGGTTTGTATTAAATACAAGATTCCTTTCCATCACAAAGTCTTGCAGATCTCAGAAAATAGATAGATAGATCTTCTCCTCCTTCTCTTCCTCCTCCTCTTCCTCCTTCTCCTCTGTAGATCAAAATGGAATATTAGCAAAGGCTTGATGCAATCAAGACAATGAAATTGCCAGTGAAAGAATAATGGTGGGAAGTCCACCTTGGTCAAAATAATCTCTTCTTTCACTGAACCTTATTGATTGTAAGCAATGATAATTGCTCTTATTGCTGGGATACACAGGACTAAAGAAACAAATTTCATTTTGATTTGTTTAAGAAAGTCGATAGTGCTACAAGCGGACTCTCAGCAAATGATCACAACTAGAGGTAAAAGATGCCTATAGATCTTTCCAAACAAATATTTCAAAATTAGTTTCCTTAGCCAAAGTGCATTTCAAGATGTACCATAATGAGTTCTGCATAACTCCCCATCTAAAAACAGTAACTGATCTGAAGTCTTTTTGGTTTCATTTCATCATGCTACTGAAGACTTCTAGAATAACTTGAAAAAACAGATTTATTTATTTATTTGTGTGTTTATTTAATATGCCACCAATCTCTCTGTGGGTGAGAAGGGTGGCTTACAAATTATAATTACAAATTATAGATCTTGCTATAGTAATAATACTATTTCACCAAAACTTCTGAAGTCAAGCTGTTCCACTGATTAATTGTTCTCACTGTCAGGAAATTTCTCCTTAATTCTAGGTTGCTTCTCTCCTTAATTAATTTCCATCCATTGCTTTTTGTTCTGTTTATAGGTGCTTTGGAGAATAGGTTGTCCCCCACTTCTCAGTGACAGTCCTTCAAATATTGGATTACTGCTATCATATCACCCCTAGTCCTTACTTTGATATATCCAATTCTTGCAACCATTCATTATATATTTTAGCCCAGTGGTTTCCAAAGTGGGTGGTACCGCCCTCTGGGTAGGTGGGATGAGTTAGGAAGGCACTAAGAGGCAAGGGAGCGGGCAGAGGAGTGCTGGAGGTGGGCCCTTCGCAGGGCACAATATAGGGGAGGGATTCTACCAGTTCATTACCATTTCCGGTAGTTCGGAGAACCGGTAAAATGGGCTCCTGGCTTGCCCCGCTTCTCTCTGCCCACTCCTCCATTCCCTGTCCAGTCAGTCCTTATTGCACATGTGTGATATCGCTGATGACCACAGCAGCACGTTGGAGAAGCAAAGCTGGAGGTTGGTAATTTTCGCTGCAAAAAGCCTCAAGGTGCCACATGTTTTTGGTTTTTTTTTGCCATCACTGCTGCGTTCTAGGCACTGGCCATGCAGCCTCACCCCATTGACTGCTGCACCACTCTGCACGGACTTGCTTGGGCAAGTCCCTCTGGTGCAGCAGGCTCAATGGGGTGGACCTGTGGGGCCGGCACCTAGAATGTGGCCACAGCAGTGCATTAGAGAAGCAGAGCAAAGCCAGAGGTCAGCAATTTTCACTGCAAAAAACCTCCAGCCACTGCATGTTTTTTTTGGTCTGGCTGCAGTCCGGCCGCACCGAAAAAAACACGCAGCGGCTGCAGGCATTCATGACAAGGGTGACGTGGGCTGGCGGGAGCCCAGCGACAACAATGGCTCAGTCCTGGCTTGCCTGCCCTGGCAGCCAGCCGTGGGAGGAAGGTAAAGTCATGGCTATGGGATGATGAAAGACGACAAAAGAGGCAGTTGTGGAGGAGGAAACGGGGAGATTAAGGGCCAGGGCCTCTGAAAGGAAAAACGGGATGATGCAGAATTAGCCCAGGCCTTTGACAGATTAGGCCATGCCTACCTGGACAGAAAATAGGTAGATAGGTTAGGGAAGGGATAGAGAGAGAGAGAGAGAAAGAGAGAGAGAGAGAGAGAGAAAAGAGATAGAGAAAGGGAAAGAGAGAGAGAAAGAGAAAGAGAAGGAAAGAGAGGGAAAGACAAAAGGAACAGACAAGAAAGTAAAGAAAGAAGAAGAGAGAGAGAAAGGGAGAAAAAGGAACAAAAGGGATAGACAAAGAAAGGGGGAATGGAGGGAAGGGATAGAAAGAGAGGGGGGGAGAGAAAGAGGGAAAGAGAGAAAGAGAGAGAAAGCTTTAAATGGTCAATATAAATGAATTTATGATCAATCTTCCATCACTTTTATATTTTACTTCTACATTTCAGAGTATATTTAAGATGTAATGCTAATAATTGATGAAGAGAGTGATGTTTGATATACAGTATAGCCCTTTATTTTACTTTTTCCTTGAACAGGATATGACTCAGATAAGGGCTGCTGAGCAAGATAATACATGGAAGGAGTAAATGTTACAAATGGCTACAGGTCCACTTAGATAACTATATTTTTCTCAAATAACACAAATATTTTAATTACAATGTTTGTTTTTAGTTTTGTGTACTTCTTGACTAACGATCATTAGTTTAGTGACTAATTGAAGTTACACCAGCATTGAAAAAAATAACTTATCACCATTTTTCACAAGACTATTGCAGTTCCCCCATGATCACATGATCAAAATTCAAGCACTTGGCAGAGGGCTCATATTTATGACAGTTGCAGTGCCCCGCCATGTACATCAGAAGTACAAGTGAAATAATAGAAACTATCTAATTTGATTTCAAAACAAAACCAGATGTTGGAAACACCAAAATCCTAGAATGAATCTTAAGGAATGTCCAAGGAACAACTTACTTCCTTGGACATTGTTCCTTACATTCCTAAATTTAGCAACTTCTTTTATGTATCTTATTCTGGTTTGACTGAACTTGACTTGAATATGAACATATAGACTTAAAGTCTAAAAAAATCTCATATTTGGAATCTCAATGATGGTTTGAGCGAACCTGACTTGAATATGAACGTATAGTCTTTTAGTCTAAAAAAATATCCCATATTTGGAATCTCAGTGATTTCAGTATGATTTCTCATAGGCTGAATTTTCTCCCATTGAAATATGAACATGCCTTTAGTTGGATGTTTAGTAATCAGTTTATTTTGTCACTTGTGATGGGGCAGCTAGAAATTTAATACATGGTTTGAAATACTATTAGTAATAGCAATATCACTTAGACTTCTATATTGCTTCTTAGTGCTTTATAGCCACTAAGTGGTTTACAGAGTTATATTGCCCCCAACAATCTTGGTCCTCATTTTACTGACCTGGAAGGATGGAAGGCTGAGTCAACCTTGAGCCGGCCAGGATTAAACTCCTGGCTGTGGGCAAAGTCAGGCTGCAATACTGCATTCTAACCACTGCACCACCATGACTCTTTAATTAAGCTAATCTAATATAAATACTAGCCTATACAAAGGTATATAAAACAATTAATTTCAATTTCAAACTCAATTATTCTTTATTGTTTAGAGTTTTGTACAAAACATGAAGCAAGGAAAGAAAGAAAAAACAATAAATGGCTCAGAAATTGAGAGAAAGTGAATCATAATACAGGTACTAAAATAGTAAAACAATACTAAAGTGCAAGAAAGTTAAATTGCTAAATTACTGACCTATTGAAATACAAAGATATATTCTTAGACTAGTTGTAGTCTTTTTAGAACCTACGTTTTTTTAACCTTTGTTATTATTATTATTTTTTTGGACAGAAACATTTATGTTAATTGGGCACCATTCAGTTGGTTTCAGTTATTAGTAACTGTGGGGATAAATGCTCATGATGTTGACTTCTCATTAATTTCAAGGAAACCACTAGAGAGCATCCATGTATTTGCAGAATGTATTTCTGCTTCCTGCTACAATATGCTCTGTTTAAATAATGCATAAAGAACTGCTCCTGAAATAATTATAAAAGAAAGTATCTTGATGCCTTCTACCAAGCACTAAATTAAAAGAACTCAATATGCTAATTGAACTAACCAAGTTAAAATCCTTCCTCCCACACATGTCATATTGTAAGTGATGATGTCTATATATGGTGAATTTTTTCCCAAGATATGTGTATCTGTACAGATACACTCACACATACACATATCCTAAGATATAAGCCTCAATGGAATCTATTAGAGTATTTTCAGTAGGCAAACATTATTACATTTATCTATTTTTTTATGAACCATCTGAGAAGCTGATGCTAGTACATGCTGGATTCTCTCATTTTATGTTTCTATGTAGGGGCTTGACTGAAAGAGAGTTGGATGCAAGAACTTCATGGCTGAGTATACATTCAAAAGACATGCTGCCTTTATCTAGTTTTATCTGCCTATTCAATAATGTATCACTGCTTCTTAATTAGATCACAGCATTTCTACAGATCTCACTTTTCTCTTTACAACTCTTATTTTGTAATTCTGTGCACAGCCATTAAACAATGTGCTTTGGGATGGAAATGCATGGATAGGATTGCACCGTTAATCAATAAAGCGTGACATGGTATGTTCTACACATGCTAACACCAAGGGATCAACAGTAGCAATTTTATTGAGCATGCTTATTTTATCTTGTTATTTCTGCTGTCTGCAATTCCATATGTACAAACTGGAAAGATAGACTGAAATGATCAATTGGACAATAAAATAAGAGACAGGAACAAAGAGAGAGAGAGAGAGGGAAGGGGGAGAGAGAAGGGGAGAGGGAGGGAGAGAGGGAGGAAGAGAGAGGGGGAGAAGGGGAGAAAGAAAGAGAAGGGGGAGAGAGGGAGGGAGAGAAAGAGAGGGAGAAAGAGAGAGAGAGAAGGGGAGAAAGAGAGAGAAGGGGGAGGGAGAGAGTTTTTTTTTTAAATAACTTCAAAATGCCTGGAAATTTTACATTGCTGTGTGTTAAGATTTGTGTCTGAGCTAAATGACATTTGCACCACATGGGGCCAGCCTCACATATAATCTGAAGAAAGCTGGTTTACAATTATTGATCAGGGAAGAAGGGATTCTGAAGCAGCCTTCAAGCAGAGCAAAGGTGAAAATAGTGAAGGTCCCACCGAAGTGTTTATTGAAAATTGAATGCTAGTAGATCAGGTACAAAGATGTGTTTCTAAACATTCACCATAGTGAAAATGTATTTTGCTCGGCTGTTTTTCATTCGATTTTTATTAGCGTTAACTTTGCAGGCAACAGCCTGATCGAGCATAAGAGAAAGAAGCTGGAAGATTGGCTTTTATGTTTTCAAAAGTATGCCTGGAGATTTTTTTTTTTAAAAGGAATTGTTGCACAAATATTTATTCATTGTATTTATTGTTATTTATAGCAAAACATGCAAGTTGGCAGTGATATAATATCGTTCTGTATTCTTTCATGAAATAATAGCATGATCTTTCTGCTAACGGAAAGAATGCTTTAAAAATGGGATAAAAATAATGTATGTGAAATTCTTAGCTTTTCAAAAGCCATTATATATGTTCCATAAGTTCAAATATAAGGTGTGTAGGATGCATTTGCAGTGTAAAAGGAACTTGCACTTAGAATATATTCCTTGCCTGATTCCATTAAATTTTACATTTTTGATATTTTATAAAGACTAAAAATGAAGCCAGATGGTTATTAATTTAAACTGAAAAATGACATAAAAACAACATAAATCTTTTAAATTAACTTTAGGTAAATGGGTGGTAATAAATTGCAATATCAGATGGTAAAATTTATTTTTCAATCCTTTATATGACTAAACAAAATAATTTAGTCACAAGAAGTGAGGCAAACTTACTTATTTTCCAATTGGAGTTTGTGGATCTGATCCATGGGAAGTTAACTGCAGTTAAGTTCATCTGAAACTGATGTAGAAAATGAAATTTTGCAGGTTTTAAGGATGCCTTTAACCTATCCTTTCAGGTCTATAAAAATTTCATAAGGAGTTGATCCCATGGAACACAAGTCTTTATTTGTGTAAGGCTTATATAATTTAGGACTACTTTATCACTACATATCAGACCCTATTTTTACATTGCTTTAGTTTCTTTAGTTATTCACATGAATATGTAGCTAGAAATAGGATGGAGAATGCCTCTTGTTGTCACCAATATCCATATATTTAGCTAAGAGTTTCAAAGAGCTATTGATGGTGACTGAAAAGACATATACAACTCTTCCATTGTTCTAGTCAGACGAAGATTAACTTTTTTGCATTAAACCGAACATAAGAATAGCTCCTTGTAGAGCTCCATTTTAATACATGTACATGTGGTAGTAAAAGAGACAATGCAGCAATCTGCTGATTTTTAAAAATATCTGGAGAAAATAGCAATAACATTTAGACTTATACTGCTTTACAGTGCTTTTACAGCCCTTTCTAAGTGGTTTACAGAGTCAGCGTATTGCCCCCAACAATTTGGGTCCTCATTATACCCACCTCAAAAGGATGGAAGGCTGAGTCAACCTTCAGCTTGGTGAGATTTGAACTGCCAAATTTCGGGCAGTCGGAAGTCAGCAGAAGTAGAATACAGTACTGCACTCTGTGCCACCATATCCTAATCCTTGTGAAATGCCACATAATTCATCATACTGTCCCCTGTTTTATATCTACCTGAAACTATTTAAATAAATCATCTGCTCATGCAGGATGAGTAACCAATATATTAATGATATCCAGTCATATGTCTCTACTCTAGACAGATTGCAATAAAAGTTCATGTTGTCTAAAGCTTGCTGTGTAATGAACAGGACCAAACAGGTTGAAATTGTAGACTGGGAAAGTTCTGCCTACCTTTGGCAGAATTGCAAATTGCAAAACTATTTAGAATTGGATGCTTAAGGTCCAATTTGAGAAATTGGTAGGAGAGAGCCCAGAGATAGTGTCTCTCCACTTAAATATTTTTTCTTTGGAATAGTCTTCCAATGGAGGTTCAGTTGGTTCCTTTTTGTTCATACTTAGAAAGGCCATAAAAACATAGCACTATATGGCATTGTGGGTTTCATTATCAGCACTGAGATTGAGTATCAGCAGGGTATGTGTTATTTACTTTATAATTTTAATTGTTTTATGAACTTGGCTGTGTTTTGTAATTATTTCATTGTTATTTGTAAACCATTGGGAGTCATACTGGAATATTGCAGTACATAAACACTGCCAACAAAACAAATAAACAAACAAAAACAGTCTTGGTGAATCAGTGTAGGCATATTAAAGTTATTAATTATCACCCAAAAGTCTTACAGGATTATGTGGCTTTCTGATCTTGGTCTTAAAGTGGAAAAATGTATTATGAATTGTCTCTCATTTGTTTCATAATCTCAAAAACATGTGTAGAAGATTGTACAGAGGTTTGTTTTATACCTTTCAATTTATTCAGTTCAATTATGCTTTCTTTTCCCTCTCTCCTTCCTTGAACCCCTTGATAGAACATTACAGAAAAGCTAATGTGGTATGCTTATATTAAGTATAAATGGATCAGGCTATATCTAATTCCAGAATAAATGTATGAACTCTGAAATCAAGATGATAGGATCCGGTGTCAAGTATGTCACTTATAAAATCAGCAAGTATGGTTCTGTCTGTCTGTCTATCATCTATTTATCATCTATCTATTTTTTTTTCTTACAAGAACATTTAGAATGTAAAGATCCATGTGAAAGTAAAGTATCATTAGGATTCTAAAAGCTTTCCTTTCTAATTTCTCATAGCTCCGGGGCAAGGAGGCAGGCTAAATATATCATAAGTTTAATAAGCCTAGAAGTATGATTAAAATAAAATAGAGTAGTTTTTCATGGTTTTAAGTGTAAAGCACCTTAATAATATAGGCAGACCTCATTGATTTTGATCTACCATTAGCCACTGGAGAGGTCATTAGCATCAAGAAATCCCATGTTATCTTTGAAAGTTTGGGTTAATGAAATTTTACAGGAAATGTATTGCCTTCTTTGCTTTCTTTTTTTCAGATAGTCTCAATATGAATGGAAAATGCCTAGAACTTAGTTTACATGCTACAGTGACACTTATCTTGGATATCCGATCTAAACTGGTAGTGTTTATTCTGATGCTCAAGATCAATACCAATATAATTCAGCTTGAAGGCCATTTGAAATAATAAGGGTTTAACTTTATGCACACATCCACTGATTCCAATAGATTGTAACTGCACCAAATTTATTTAGCTGGGTCCCATGACATATACTCCAAGAGAAGGGTAACACTACCTGACAATTCCGGTGAACAGTAAAATAAAGAAACCACACTGCACAGAAAAAATGCAATCTATAATTTGTAGACATACTGAACTGCAAAAAAAGCTAAAGATATCAACAACTCTTTCATTCTCTGCAAATCTTCCATAGATCTTTTCTGGAATAAAAAAGAATAGAATAGAATAGAATAGAATAGAATAGAATAGAATAGAATAGAATAGAATAGAATAGAATGGAATGGAATGGAATGGAATGGAATGGAATGGAATGGAATGGAGTGGAGTGGAGTGGAGTGGAGTGGAGTGGAGTGGAGTGGAGTGGATGGAATAGAATAGAATAGAATAGAATAGAATAGAATAGAATAGAATAGAATAGAATAGAATAGAATTCTTTATTGGTCAAGTGTGATTAGACACACAAGGAATTTGTCTTTGGTGCATATGCTCTCAGGGAAAAAAATAAAATATATGAATCAAGAATCATAAGATACAACACTTAATGATAGTCATAGGTTACTAATATAAGCAATCAAATGATACTAAAAAACAAATAGAACAATATAAATTATAAAGGTGCAAGCAACATGGTTATAGTCATAAGTTGGAACAGATAGGTACTAGGAAGGATGAGAAGAATAATAATAATACAGTCTTAGTAAATAATTTGACAGTGTTGTGGGACTTAGTTGTTTAGCAGAATGATGGCATTTGGAGAAAAACTCCTTGTGTCTAGTTCTTCTGGTGTGCAGTGCCCTATAGTGTTATTTTGAGGCAGTGGTGGGATTCAGCAGGTTCTGACCAGTTCTGGAGAACTGGTAGCGGAAATTTTGAGTAGTTTGGAGAACCGGCAAATCCCACCTCTGACTGGCCCCGCCCCCATTTATTCTCTGCCTCCCAAGTCCCAGTTGATTGGCTGGGTCTTCTTTTGTTGCCCTGCACATGAGAACGGAACTGGAAAGCAGGTTAGTGGGATGAGCAGGGAATGGAGATTTTGCAGTATCCTTCCCTTGCCACACTCACCAAGCCACACCCACAGAATCTGTAGTAAAAAAATTTGAATCCCACCACTGTATTTAGGGTAGATGTTGAAGCAATTTATGTCCAGGATGTGAGGGGTCTGTAGATATTTTCACAGCCCTCTTTTAATTCTAATCTTAGAATGGATGTTAGAAATATTCCTAATCTTATCTTCAAATACAAAGTCAATATAAAAACGGATGTAAAGGAATATGGAATATATTTGAAACCTCAACAATTAGACAAAATTTTAGGCCCAGATAAAAAAAAATATTACCAACATTTTCAAGTACAGTATCTCCTAGAAGTAGAATCAGAAGAAGAAGTAGTGAAAGGATGGACGATCGCATGGGGTCAAAATACTGGTCATGATATAAAGTTATAAGATTGGGAGACTATATGGAATAGAAACCACAAATTAACAAAATCAGCAACATACAAAGAAAATACATATAAAATGTTCTATAGGTGGCATTTACCCCCTTCAAGGTTAGTGAAAATGTACCCTAAAATGAGTTCCATATGTTGGAAATGTGAAAAAAAAGAGGGAACATATCATATGTGATGGTCTTGCCAAGAGACTCAAAAATACTGGCTGAAAATTCAGAATTGGCTACAGGAAATCAACAATGAACAACTAGACTTAGAACCAGAACTCTTTCTACTGGGGATCTTCAAAAAAAATAAAATAAAATAAGGAGTACAAAATACTTATTATTACACATACTGACTGCTGCCAGGATTGCTTTTGCCCAGTGTTGGAAACAGCCATATATACCTGTAGAAGAACTGGTTATACAAAAAGTTATGAATTGTGCTGAAATGGATAAACTAACGCGAGTTTAAAAGATAAGGAATCTTCAATATTTTATAAGGTATTGGAACAATGGTATAGCTGGATAGATCGGAGACAGACTAAAGATAGATGATTATTAAATATAGAACATAGATAGAATAAGAATATAGTTATGTATAAATTATTACTATCGCACAAATGATTGTTATAAGATAAGCACCACAAACAGCTGTTATTGAATTATATATATATATATATATATATATATATATATATATATATGTTTTCGGAGATTTTCGCGGGTATTTGTATGTGGATCTTTGGTTCTTCGGGTTTTCTCCCGCGTAGAGTTGGAAATATTTAGGCGACGTTTCGATGAAGTCTCATTCATCATCTTCAGGCTTCTGTCTTCGGCCTTGTGCTTCTCAGAGTGATGTGAGCTAGATATTTCCAACTCTACGCGGGAGAAAACCCGAAGAACCAAAGATCCATATATATATATATATATATATATATATATATATATATATATGTGTGTGTAAGGTTTTTAAGCTGATAATTTTAAATAATAAATAATACAATAATTTAATATAATATAATATAATATAATTTAATAATACAATAATTTAAATAATAAATAATACAAAGTATATATATATATATATATGGATCTTTGGTTCTTCGGGTTTTCTCCCGCGTAGAGTTGGAAATATCTAGGCGACGTTTCGATGAAGTCTCATTCATCATCTTCAGGCTTGTGTCTTCGGCCTTCTGCTTCTCAGAGTGATGTGAGATTGCAGCTGCTTCTTCCTTTTAACTACTAGTGGGGGTGTGACTTGATTGGGTGGGGGCTTGGCTGTGTTCTGATTGGGTGGGGGGGTGTTCTCATTGGTTGGGGGTTTGGCTGTGTTCTGATTGGTTGGGGGGTTGGCTGTGTTCTGATTGGCTGGGGGGGTGCTCTGTTCTGGTGGGGGTTTGGTTGTACTCCGGTTGGTCTCAGTTGCTGGGGGATTTGAACTGGTGAGCTGTGATACTATTGTTTGGCTTCGCGTTCGTGGTCGTGCCACATCTTCATGGTGGGCATCAGTTCCCTTCATGTATGGGTTGGGGGGGGTTTGAAGCAGGTAATGATGCAGCTGTGGTACGGCTTCTGGTCCGTGGTCGTGTTTCATCTTCTGTGTGGGTGTGAGTCTGCTTTCTGCATGGAAGTGTGGTGGTAGTTTCTTGTGTGGCCCTCGTGGATGTGGGTCTGGTGTCCTTTATGTTAGGTACTCTTTTGTTAATGAGGGCGGGTTTCCAAATGGCTGGTAGTCGGGAGGTGTCATCTCGTTTATTCATGCTGTGTGGGCGTTTTTCTATCTCTATGGCTTCTCTGATTATTCTGTTGTTGAAGTGTTCAGTTTTGGCGATAGTTCTGGTATTTTTAAAGTCAATCTTGTGTCCTGTGGCTTTGAGGTGTTGGACCAGGGAAGAGGTCGGTTCTTCTTTTTTGATTGAGTTCTTGTGTTCTTCAATACATGCACTTATCCTTCTGTTAGTTTGTCCAATGTATGTGGTGGGGCAGGAGGTGCACGGGATTTCGTATACTCCTTGGTTTTCTAACTCATTAAAACGCCCACGCCTATATGTTTTTAATGTAATAAAACTCAATAAATTTTATTTTTTTAAAAAAGAAATATTCCTCATCTTAGAATGGATAAGTTCTTTCTCTGCTTCTCAAAATAATTGGAATAAAATAGGAAGAAGAGAAATAGGTTATCCTTTTTTTTCTACCACCTGGCATCAGAAATCAGCCACCTCGTGAATGTGATAAGTTGTTTGTAGTGGAATTTCCCCTGAATGAAATTATTTTATATTCCATTAGCCTGAGAAGATAAAGGTAAAGGAGTCCCTGTGGATTTTATTCTGCTAATCATTGCTGACTTTAGGGGGTGATGCTCATCTCCATTTCAAGGCCATTGAACCAGTGCTATCTGAAGACATTTCCATGATCATGTAGTCAAGCATGACTGCGTACCTATTTATCTGATCACATTTGCATGCTTTTGAACTGCTAGGTTGGCAGAAGTTGGGGCGAATACAGGAGCTCACCCATCATATGGCCATCTTGAACTTGGACTGCCTTAACCACCGAATCACCATGCCATTCTATTAGCTGAAGATTAGGTCAAATATAAAATGACATTCTCAGTTAATTGTGGATCATTCATTTTTTTTTAAAGAGGAGGAACTCTTTAATACTGATGAAAACAAATGTAATAAAAGTTGGAGTTAAATTTTCATTCATGAGTATTAAATGCCTTTTCTCATTTTTAATCTTAAAAGTATGGGTATTTGTATTTCATTACATTTCTAATCAATCCCATTTTCTCTTTCATGGTTTTCTTTTATGTTGAAATATGTGGTTTCTTTTCTTCAGTTGCTATCTGAATAATTGGGAAAATTCACATAAGAAAAAGACAATATCATCTATAGTTAAAAAACAAATGGGGAAACATAAAAGGAGGAAAAAAAGAGATTCCAAGAAGCTAGGATAGTTAAGAAAACAGAAGCAATGTAACACACAGCTTAGACGAAATGAAAATGTTGGGAACAACTTGTTTAACTGCAGTTCTACTTTGAACTGAACATTTAATTAGATAATATTTCATACAGCCTGAGATGAAGTTCAAGAGATAGTGAGTTGTGATTTCAGTAACTATCCACAAGGGTCATCGGTACATGCCTTGCTCCTCTGAAGCTGTTTTGGTTTCATAAAATTTCTACAGAAGTCAGCTCTTTATCTGTTATCTGAAATAACTCAATGAAGTTCAAGTTTTTCCTAGGTATCTATAGGGATTTTCTACTTGGCTATAAGTTTTTCCTTTCAGGATTTTTATAAATTACATAAGAAGGGGAAGACAAATAATTCTGTTAACCTTCCGATGTTTACTAGTGATCTGTCTAACCATACATGAAACAATCTCTTCAAGGTAATATCCTTAAACAAAGATGCAAATCCACATCTATATATCTGTTTTATATCAAATGAATGTGTTAAATTATCAGATTAAATCTGCAGGATGAAGGATGAACATTCAGTAGGAACAGATAGACCAGAATATTTTTATATTTTGTCAGTTTCATACATATGCATGGAAAGTATGTTATTTCTTCCTTCCATATCAATCTACAAATTGAAACATATTCAGAAAAAATATTAATTATATATATATATATATAATTTTCTGAAACATTTGGCATCATATTGTAGTTTTTGTACACATTCCAAAATATGGATCCTACATGTATAGTGAAAGAAATTTAAGAATATTTAACACTCAGTTCTACAGACTTTTTTTTCTGAGCTGAGGGATACAAACAATATCTTATTTGTTTTATTACTTGAATGTTAGTGCCACCTACATCTTTTCCCCAGAGTTCTGCTACACCTGATATATGGAAATAGGTTTAAATCTCAGGACTAAGAACCTTTAATAGACCATGGATTTATTCAATTCCTTGTTAAAGTCATACACATTGGTAGCCATTAACATGTCTTGTGATAATGAATTCCACAAGTTAGTTATATGGTGTGTGAAGAAGTCCTTTTGTCTGGTGTAAATCTCCTTCCAAGCAGCATCACAATAAAAACTCCAGCCCTGGTGTTAATCAGGCAGTGCCATGGCAAGACAAGACTCTTCATGGGATATACCACTGACAGACGACTGAGGTGGCGAACATTGGGATATCTACCAGTGACTGGAAAGTGCTGGAGTAAAAGACAGGACTGAACTGATCACAGCAGCACAAGAACAAGCACTAAATACCAGATCTATAGAATCAGTTGTCTACTGCAACAGAGATGCAGACTGTGTCTGGCAGCAGCAAGGAAGAGAAACAAGGGGAGCCTCTTCCCAGTATGTGTGCCTGCACACTACTAGAAGGCAACAGCAGCTGAGACAAAAGGGGCAAGGAGTAAGGCTTGGAGGTGATTGCCCCTTCCCTAAAGTATAAAGGAGGTGCATAGGTAGAGAAATCTTTGCAGGAAGCAAAGTTGTTTACTCTATTAGGATTAAATCTTGAAGCTCTGTGTGGACTTTGTACTTCGGTTGGTTTTTTACAGTTAATTTGGCACTTTAGTTGTTGGCAGCAATTCAAAGGAGATAAAGGTGAGTGCTTATCTCAAGGAACTGTTTGGGACTCATTACAGGCTGGCAATGAAAATAATCCCCAGCATTGAAATAAAGCAAGAGTTGTTTGGACTAAGCATGATCAGAACAGCTACTCAGTTGGAGTACTCAGAGACAGTCCAACACAAGTGGAAGGGTATAAGATGCGGGCAGGAAGAACATACATGGAGCAGCACAACCAAGTCATAGGCATTGTGTACAAGAACATGGGTTAAACCATGGGTGTCAAACTTCAGGCATCACATTGCCATCAAGTGATGTTTCATGATGTTTTTCCCCTTTGTGGAGCTGGGGTAGGAGTTTCCTGCACCTGACACATACGGCCTACAGGCCACCAGTTTGACAACCCTGGGTTAAACCCTCTCACAACCAGATGAGAGATCCCACAGAAGATTATAGAAGTTAAGACGACTAAGATCTTATGGGATTTCCAGATCCAGACAGACAGACAGGTACTGGCCAATGAAGCAGATAGTGTGGTAGTAGAAAAGGACCAAAAGACAATTGTGGGTGATAGATGTAGTGATGCCAAGTGACAGCAACCTCAAGAAGGAGTATAGGAAGCTGGAGAAATATCAGAGCCTGAAGGAGGAACTAGTGAAAATGTGGAAAGTAAAGACCAGGGATTGTAGGACATTTGGGGGTACGATTCCTAAGTTGGGAGAGTAGCTCCAATAGATTCCAGGTACATACGAGTTCTCTATTCAGTATGATGCAGTGCTAAGAATAGCTAAGATACTGCACAGAAGTCTCAAATTCCCAGGTAGAGGACCTGAGGAAGACACATACTACCCACATGGATGAAAAAATTATATATATGTGTGTGTGTGTGTATAAATGTTTTTGCTCTTCTCCCAAATTAGCTTCTTCCATCCTACCTCTCTCTCTCTCCCTCCTATTATCTGTGATGTGTCAACAAATGTGTTGCTTAGCAAAGGTGTTACTGCTACCAGTCATGGTTATTAACTACTTATAATTGAAATCACCAGGCATTTAAATTAGAGGATCTTTAAATTAAAATGCTAGGAAATATATTATTTTATACCACCTTATTACTTTCTAAAATTGTTTAGAAAGCTCTCTAATTATGTATAATAAATCTACAGAAGAATGGCAACATTCAACAAGCTTAAAACTGTACTCCATAGTTCTACTCATACAAATATAAAAGGAATTTTATGAGCCCAAAAGGAAATATTGAACGCTTGAAAACCAAGACTATTATATCAACTCATGATTTTACTAGAAGAAATAGAATTACCCAGAATCTTCTAAACTGTTACCAGATCTTTTTTGTTAGCCTTACTTCAAGGATTAAGGAGAAGAATAGACATTGTGAAGAAACATGTAATATCATGAATAGGATATAATAGTCCCCTTTATTTTTCTTTCTAATGAAAAATAATAAACCAAACTTGACTGACAGTAAAGCCAGGTGAATTTTCCTTATTCTACCTCAATCTATTTACTTCAAATATTCTGATTAATTTAACACACAAAGAACTACTATATACTTGAAGAGAAACAAGAAATGTGTAGGTACCGATTCTTCATTTCAATCCCAAAAGGTCATGTCGTTTTTGAAAAGAAGTTGCATATGTTAGATTTTTCAAATTTCTGTTTGAAACCAGGAACTCTGACTTCCTAACTACCATCATGTCCTGTCTTTGTCCAGCTATGTTCTGTAATTTCAAAATCATAACGCACAGTACAACATTAATAGTGCCAGGGAGAACACTAGGGACTCAGTGTGATGTTCTTCTTTCACCACCATCAGTTTTATTTTAATGATACAGTATAAAAAAAAACCCAGTTTATTTACTTGTTTTGAGGCATCTGTGTTTCTTCCCTGATGCTTTCCTATAGTCTCCATCTCTGTTTGCTTTTGAATGTTGCCTGATGGGTAAAATCTATCTTAGATCAGAGGTTTGCCGTGATTTCTCTTTCACTTCTTTGTTACAATTGCTTGTACCTGCTGCTAACTAGTGGTCTCTCATCTTTTTCACCTTTTATTCCTCTCTTTCTTCAATTTGTTAACAGACGGAAGGCTTCCCGTGATACTTTGTGCCTGTCAATTACTGTGGCTCTAAAGCCTTCTGGGGTCAATGATGGCAGCATTCTTTTGTCTTGATGTCCAATAAACCCTGGTCTATTTTGGGCAAAGCTGGATGGATCATTAGAAAAGCCAAGAACAATTTTTCACTTTGTTGTGAAAGGAACTAATAACATTATGGGAGACATAACCTCAACGAACAGACATCTCATTGTAAAGGTGAAAAGCATGACAAAAGTCATCACCTTGTTTAAAAGCTTTGTTCATCCAGCTGCCCTGAGCCATCTGCCTTTGGAGCAGGGAGAGGGAGAAGATGGAACCTTAGGAAAGTGTTTTTCTTTTCCTTTTTTTTTAAAAAAGGAAACCAATAATCTTAGGATATTAATAAGATCTTGGGAATTGGTGCACCACAATTATGTCAAATTTCACTACTAGCTAAATGTGGATGTGCTGTATTACTAAATGAACTTCTTCCAATTGATTGATAGGTACACTGATTAATCAGTGAACAATTAAATTTCACCGCGTATATTTGTATGATGTGTGTGTGTGTGTGTGTGTGTGTGTGTGTGTGTGAGAAAGAGAGAGAGCGAGAGAGAGAGAGAAGGAGGGAGAGAGAAAGAGAAAAGGAGGGAGGGAGGGAGGGAGGAAGGGAGAGGGAGAGATGATGGCTATTAATGTTAAAATCCTACCTTTGTTTTATTTTAAAACAAAATAACAAGGGAAAAATAGTATGAAGGAAATGGAAAAGCTTCTGGAATCTCTCCAAAAGTCTTGAGAGAAAATAATTACTTCTGCAACTCTACAATGGTTTCAAGATCTTCTTTCTAGAGGAAGAAAAGACAGAAAAAAATCCTGGTTCTTACCAGAATAAATGAATGCAATAAAATATAATAAATATAATGGAATATAATAAATAATGTCAGTTATTACCTCTTGCTCTATCCTACCATTGACCTTTGGTGTGATCTTTCTTTAGTCTACAATTGAAAGGATATGGTTATCGATTCATAATCTTTATTAGCAAAAGATATGTAGTGGACTGCACTTTATCTGCAGATGATCCAGGTTCAAAATTCATTATTTCCAGATGTTGCTAAAAGACAGTGATTTATAGCCACTATAGTTTTTACTGGTATAGTGGTACAGTGCTTAAGGAACTGGGATTAGGATCTGGAAGGCCCTAGTTTAAGTATAGCTTTAATAAAAGATCATTAAATGTCCCTTTCATTCTCTTTTAGCTCAGTCTTCCTTATATGATTTTTTTTATTCTCTTTCTTGTTTTATGAAGGAGGAGAATCTGTGATTTACATTCCAGAAGAAAAGATGGACTGAAATAATCTAATAACAATTGGATTGTAAAAAGACCAGTAAAGTGACTCAAAGTAATAAAGTAAAAACTTATGTGTTGCTTTGGTATGGTATATGTTGCTTAGGAGGAGTGTCAGAATTATCAAATTGTGTGTTTCATAATATCCATTTTAATCAATAAAATTGTTCTTAGTCTGCCAGTGTGTAAGTAGACCATAGTTCAGTTCCATACTTTGCATATGTAAATCCCCAAATTCATTTTTACCTTCCTTTAGATATGGATAGTTTCTGCTTGAAACCCTGGAAAGCAGCAATAAATTGGTATGCAGTGTAGTTTGATATTTCAGGGGGAAAAACAACATTGAAACTATTAACCCACTATTTAAAATCTCTCCTAAATTCACACCCCATTTACGTGCAATAATCTTTGGTGTAATCTCTGGTGTAAAGAAATAAGAAACAAGGAACCTGAGTACATAAAATACTTTGGGTAATTTCCCAAGGTTAATTTCCTATGCTATTGTTTTATCAAACAGAAAGAAAAAATCAATGCACAAACAAGGCTATTGTTTCTTTGACAGTTGCAATCACTACTACTTCTGGTTACAATAAAGTTAATGCATTGGTTCTTTCTTTTAGTACAATAGGGGGAAAATGACATTTGCTGAAAATTACAGAGAATTCATACAGCTGACAGAGAATCACAATTCCACAGTTCAAACACATTGTATTTTCAGACATCATATTATATATTTAAATATTCTTCAACTGATTTATAAACAAAAGCATGGCTCTCAAGATTAAATTGCTTCTTTAAGATCTGGGTTTAAGGAACAAGCATTCTCCATGTATACCCAGGAGATAGAATCTGATTTGGGTGACCTAGCTAACAAAAAGCATTTGTGAAAATTAGTAACCGCCTCTATGTCCCTCGTAATCTTATAACAATCAAAAGATAAGATGCTGGACTCTAGTTATTTGTTAAGGATTTTTTTTTTGTCTTATCATTTCACTAGTGTCAGAAACACATACTTAGAAAACAATTTTCTAATTTTAGAGTAACCCTTTCATTATTTGAGTGGTTGAAAATTACCCAATGAACTGTCACAGTTAAAGTTCAGCTTCATTCTACATATCAGATGTTGGTCATAAACAGTGAAAACAATAGAAAGGGTGGGTAATTTCCATGTTTTAGTAGTAGTAGCAATTCCAATTAGTGTCCAATATTTAAATATTGGAAAATTATAAAACCATACTAAAAAAAGGAGAAAAAACACACTCAGAAGAACAATATATTAAAAATGACATCAAACAATACAAAACAAATGGAATTTGCTTGGCTAGTATTGGAACATGGTTATAGAATTTGATGGGTTTGTTCTTCCAGTTCTTATTACTGGTACTTGTTGAGGTTCTGAGAGATAGATGGTGTGAATAACCCATCTCTGTCTGTTAATTTTCATAGAAGGGCAATTTAAGTCTATCAAAAGTTAATTAATAGTAAACATACACTGTGTATAATCAAGAAATGAAGCAATCACTTACTTCTTTGGTAATAACTTGAGAGTCTTAGGCAGAATAAAGTTTGTTTGATTCCTGACTCAAAAATCATTCTGTAAGATTCTTAAAAGGCCAGCACAAAGAAAAGGGACATTAAACTAAATTAATTAGAACAATAAAGGATAAAACAAACTAAAAAGAAAGAAAGAAGAAAGAAAGGAAGGAAGGAAGTAGAAAGGAAGAAAAGGAAGGAAGGAAGGAAGGAAGGAAGGAAGGAAGGAAGAAAGAAAGAAAGAAAGAAAGAAAGAAAGAAAGAAAGAAAGAAAGAAAGAAAGAAGAAAGAAAGAAAGAAAGAAAGGGGAAAAGGTAAGATACATGCACACACATATACCCATATCAAAATTGCTATTGATATACAGACATGCATACAATGCATACATGTAAACATGTGCCTGTGTCTGTCTGTTTCTCTGTGTGTTTGTATCCCCCCCTCAAAGAAAGTGACTTTCACGCTACCATCAAAACAAGCATAAATAATGTCATAACTCTCTTCACTTTCTCTCAGTTAACAAATATAAAAGTCTTTGTTCCATAACCCAATAGGCAAATCAGATAAGTAACCTCTTTCTATAACTGAGTTATCAGCAAAAAGCCCAAATGGACCTCTAAAATATTACTATTAATTCACATATACTGTATGAAACTCAACAATCCACATCTCCATCCTTAACTATAGGCAAAATCACACTCAATAAAACAGTAACATTTAGCTTAACAAAGAGAAATAATTTCTCATTTATAAAATAAAGTGGAACAATGACTGATGACCTCCTTTTACCGGTCCACAATAGAAAGCGTTCTCACATATTGCATTACGGTGTAGTATGTTGGCTTGACAGCTGTGGATAGAAAGACACTACAGAAGTGGTGAGCACAGCACAACACATCGTGGGCTGTTCCCTGATACGACTAGATGACACCACTAGGGCTCACTGCCTTAGAAGAGTGATGAAAATTATCAGGGAAGACTCATATCCCAGTCAGCACTTCTTCATTCTCCTACCATCAGGTAGGAGATATAGAAGCACAGCCAGCATAGCACCAACAGGCTGAAGAACACTTTCTACTTGTGGGCTATCAGACTTCTGAACAGAAAATAACTTCATGTCAACATAGTATGATGGACTAGCAGAGCCTGCGCATTGTGCAACAAGGTCACATAGCGTAATAAGATTGGGTCTGGGTTAGGGACTTCTGTCCTGTGAGTTGTGTTGGGGGGTGCACGAAGGGAGGCTCAGGCAATCTCATTGTACACGTGTTGTACTATGACAACAACAACAACAACAATAGTGGCAAGTTTGCCAAACTTCCTGACCTTGAGTAAAATGATGTTTAGATGCAAAGTCAGTATAAGCATTATTAAATTAGGATACATAAAATAAACATGGGAGAAGAATTATTCAAACAAATTATTCAATATAAGCAAGTTCAGTATACCACCGTTTTCCATTATTAGAATTTATTCCATTATTAGAATAAGATATTATCAAATAAGATAATATATTAACAAATAAAAAGTCCATTATAACAACATATCCCATTTTACATGTGGTCAGATAAATTGACCACCTCCTCCCCCTCCCCCTCCCTTTTCCTCCTCCTCCTCCTTCTTCTACCTCTTCCTCTTCTTCTACTCCTACTCTATAAAGCAATCTTTTTCTGCAATTCATTCAGATGATTATTGATGCTTGTTACATATTTCTTCAGTAAGAAAGGTAAACTCTTACATATTTTTTTTCCAAATAAATATTTATTTTCAAAGCTTCTCTGGATTTCTTCACATTGCTGGATGTTCTCTGCCAGAAGGGGCAGCTACGCATTTCTGGAGGGCAGAAATAGATTAATTGTTCTACTAGTCCTAACAGTGATTTAAGTACATATTTTCTGCTGTACTTCCAAAATATATTTTTCCATCTTAACTTGCATTAAGTGAATTTGTATGTTTGGAATAATATATTTTGTACTAGCCTAATCCCAGTCTATTGTCTATAAAATGCCCTTTCAACCAAATCAATGCTTATGTTCTCCAAAATCTTTTGTGAATGTTTTTTAAACCATAAACATTATAATAACACAATTGCTGTAATTCTTGGCCTGTAAAAAGCACTTTACTAATAAAACCTAATGTAAATGCTTTCCTTTCCTTCTTCTATCTTCCTTCCCTTCCCTTTCTTCCTTCTATCTTCCTTTCCTTTCCTTTCCTTTCCTTTCCTTTCCTTTCCTTTCCTTTCCTTTCCTTTCCTTTCCTTTCCTTTCCTTTCCTTTCCTTTCCTTTCCTTCTTCTATCTTCCTTTCCTTTCCTGAAAAAACATAAATTTCTTTATAAATGTCTTCCAGTATTAAAAAATTTATGCATTAAATATCTAAAGAATATAGTACTGAATATCTAAAGAATATAGTACTGAACTAGCTATTTTCTCTGGATCATTCCTTTGCAAGAAACAACTTTACTGAATAATTTAAAAGAGCATTTAATTTGATTCCAATCATTGGAACAAATTAAAATAATGATTTTCTAAAATCATACTTAAAACTGGAATAAACTATTTGTGAGGATATTAAAGTAGTAATGAAATATTAATGCTCACTGAAAGTCTTAAGCTTCGGTTTTATAATATTAAATATGTACTTATAGCTAATGAACTGCAAAAACAGATTTAAGTAATGACAATGCTATTTGTTGAACCAAAAAAATCATTATAATAAAGCACAATTCTGCACTATATTTTGGGAGGGAAAATCACTATCACTGATTACAAAAGGTTTTTCATTTCTTTTTCCTAACAGCCATTTATCCCTTGCTATGTTTATTGGTTTGATATTCATAATAATTGGCATGAGGTCTTAATTAACAACCGACACTTAACAAGTTGCTTGCTTAATGAGATAGGCAGCTACATAAATTGGATAAATAAATAAAGAAGTGATTAACAAATTATTGGAGAAAGCAAAGATGTCTCTTTGGATAACTAAGTCTTCTTCAACCCATCACACATGGAACATCCAGCAGACATGATGAAACTAATAGATCCAGAAGAAATAAGTCCTCCATATTGAAGTCACTTCTTTAATGTTGTCTCTGTACATCTATTATTTTGGCAACTATCTGCAGCTGTCTATGTAATACCAACAGAGACCATATTGTACTATTACAATATTGAACTATTGTACAATATTGTATTATTACAATACACACACACAGACACAAACAAATAGTGTTTCCCCCAAAATAAGACCATCTTATATTTTTTGCCACCAAAAAAGTTACCAGGTCTTATTTTAAGAGGGATGTCCACTCATTCACCTCACAGGCCTCCTTTTTGCTGTCAAAGGCCTGTAGGAACTTCTTTTGCAGCTGATAACAGCTCCAGATCAATCCAGAGGCCTTCTGGAAAGCCATGCTGGCCTCGTCAGCTGAAGAATTAATAGGCCAGTAAGGCAGGTGTTGGAGCGTGTGACGCCTAGCTGCAACTGTCTGAAGGTGAGTAATGGTGACTGTCAATTTTGCAGTGACAAGCTCAACATCTTTAACCACTGAGCCATTGCACCCCCTATGTAGACCCTTCTAAAACATCTACACCAGGGGTGTCAAAGTCACATCATCATGGAAGCATCAGGTGACTTTTTCCCCCTTCTCTAAACCGGGCATGGATATAGGCAGCACCTGACGCATCTGGCTCATGGACCCGGGGATTTGACAGCCCTGATCTACAGTATCTAACTATGAAACCTCAAAAAGTTAGTTAATCTGAGCAACTCAGTTTTTCACTTTATTATATTCTTTTTTAAAAAAAATGTTAAAATATACTGAAATATTTGCTAAGACAATGGGGCAGATGAGTTGTTTACCTTCTTTCTTTAAACAACAAAGAAGGTGATGAGGTTTTCCCATTTCACGTGATGCTTGGTCTGATCGTATACTCATGAGCCTCCATGGTTTATTTTGTAGAAAGAAGAAATCAAATCAAATAATACTTATTATCATGTCTTAAATGAACCCCCTACTTCTTAGAGAAATGAATAGCAGAATTATTTTACTTTTAATTCTTGCTACTGTTGGATTTGAAAAGTCCTTGGTGCTCTCTGAGCTTGGTTGTGTTCTTGCAGGTGTCTCATTGCCCAAACATCATCGGTACTCTGCACCCCAGAGGGCAGATGTTTCATTACTAAACTAGGTAACATCATCAGAGCACTGATGATGTTTTCTAGTTTTTCTAATGAAACATCTGCAAGTAAACAACCAAGATCAGAGAGCACCAAGGAGCCCACATTTCAACCCTGAGCTATAAATATTCTCCTTTATCAGTATTGTTGGATTTTTTTTTTCTACATAACCTTTTAAATGAAAACTGGTATACTATGATACCTTATTCAAACTTTTCAAATTCAATTACTTGATATTTCATCTGATATAAGCTTGCAATTTATAGTATGTCCTATGCTCCCAAAAGAGAGCCTTTGCTTTTGCATTTGAAGGCATTCTTTGAATCTGGGTCACTTAATAGTGAAGAATTTCTAACTATGTGTATATATGCAAGGAAATTTTGAATGTTTGGTACAATGAGTAAATGAGCCTATAGGATAGAAAGCTGAAGGTTTCAATTGTCTCTCTCGATTGGATCTTTATAACTAGTGTTACCTTTGGCTTTGAGGTAGAGGTATCTCGAGGAACGCGGTGGCTTAGTGGCTAAGACACTGAGCTTGTTGATCAGAAAGGTCGGCAGTTTGATGGTGTGAATCCCTAGTGCCGCATAATGGAGTGAGCTCCCGTTACTTGTCCCAGATTTTGCCAACCTAGCAGTTCGAAAGCATGTAAAAATGCAAGTAGAAAAATAGGGATCACTTTGGTGGGAAGGTAACAGTGTTCCGTGCACCATCGGCATTTAGTCATGCTGGCCACATGACCATGGAGACATCTTCGGATAGCGCTGGCTTTTTGGGTTTGTAACGGAGATGAGCACCTCCCCCTAGAGCCAGAAACAACTAAGACATGTGTGCGAGGTGAACCTTTACCTTTACCTTGGAGGTATCTCAGCAGCTCCTACCATTACCTTCTATCCAGAAGGAATCTTACCTAATTTCTATGCCAAGTAAAAGAAATCAGGAGTCCAGGCCGTTCAAATGAATATAGGATTATTGTAAGCTAATGCTCTCTACAAAAATACTAATGGTCAAAGCAAATTGGCAACATACCAGAGTCAATGGAATTCAAAGTGGGCTGGACTTAAATCTCTTGTGGGTATGAAGGGATTTGAGTTTGTTGATGTGTTTGACCCCTCCTTCTGGCTCAGCCTGGTAATCCTCTACAGTCCATACTTTTAACCCAATTGATGAGAAAAAACACAAAACACGTGTTGTCTCGGGTAATTAAGAGAAATGCAATATGCAAACAATAACAATATTATAATTTCCTGGAAATGGTATCTAGACAAGTCAACCATTACATCCCTTTTGAGGAAATAAACCACTACCTCACAAGAGATAAATAAAATACATGTTTAATGTTTTTATCAAACAGTTCAAGAATCCATTATGTTTAACTTTAAATAGTAACACGTGGACATTCACGGTTAGATGGAAGAAATTACAAATTTGCCCAGATCACAGAAAACAGCAACTGTCATAATATGTAAGAAAAATCCAAAAGAAAATAAAATGCTTCAGGCAAACCATAAGATGATAGCAGTCTGATACAAACTGTACAATCCCTGTTTGCACATGCTTGAGATATGATTTGAGGCTCTTATACAAATAACAAAAGAAATCTGTATAAAAATCAAAAAACTGTCTCCAATATCCTAGGATGATGCACTTACCTATTTCTAAAAAAAATTAAAATCTTGAAACTTTCTTTTATCATGCTCCCCTATTTGGCAAACTTTAATCAGGGATTGGATATCCCAAAGGTACTTTTTTTAAAAGAGGCAACTGGACTTTCTGGTTTTTCTTTGAAGACATTTCACTTCTCATCCAAGAAACTTCTTCAATTCTGGCTGGATGGAATCCTTCCATTCCCCACCATCCAGTCAGAGCTGAAGAAGCTTCTTGGATGAGAAGTGAAATGTCTTTAAAAGGAAAAAAAAAAAACAGAAAGTTCAGTTGCCTCTTGAAAAAAACACCTTTGGGACAACCATGACCTGGATGTCTGAGACTCTCCATTAGACATATAGGGATTGGGTAGAAATAATAACTATCGTTCTTTCCCAAGCTTGATCCAGGCAACTTCTGCCAATTGTGTTAAACAGACTGTTTCTATTTCTGCCACAGGGATAGGATTGGAACTCTGTAAATGCCTCGGAGTTGAACCAAATTACAGGGATGGAAATTGTGCATGTGAATCTATGCCCTGTAATTTGGCATATAATTTACATTCCCAACAACTGATTATCATATCTGCACCAAGGCAGTCTCTACAGTTTGAAATCATGTATCATTTTCAATGACCGAACTCTATCTTATAATTGAACTAGTGATGCATGCATGTAAAAACACGTAAAATCAGTCTCAGCCTCCTTGCCTTCTTTAATATGCAACAAAGGAAACAAAAAAAACCCCTTGCTTTTATATATAATTGCCTACTGATTTTGGTTGCTGACATAAATCCATAAAAGAAGTCACTGTCATAATTGCCAGAACTGTGTGAAAGATTAAGATAATGCACAATGAATCCTTTAAAACTGTGTGATACTATTGCTTGATTAACTGGGGAGAGGAGGGGATATATCGAATTGTAGTGAACTGTGATAAATATGTCCTTGGACTAGTTCTGAGAAAACAGCAAGACTCAGAAAAGCATCTAAGATAGAAGTCACGTTGCTATGGCTTTTTTTTTTTTTTTAAGAAGTAAAGCCTATCTCCTCCTTTAGCAAAAGTGAAAGGATAAAGTTATGCAGCTGTGGAAAATAGATACAGGGGAATGTAAATCCCTTAGGGAGTATAGAGTATTCCTCTGAGCCAAGTTAGTTGAACCATGAATGTGGTTTAACGCTGATTACAAATGACCCGATGTGATTCTGCACTGTGGTTCTTTTTATGGATGGCAACATTTTCTGGTGGAACTGAGATCGGTATATTTAGGATTCACCATAGCTTGAAAATATCTCAAGAAAAAGGAGGAAGAAGAAGAGGAAGAGGAGGAGGAAAGGGACAGATTGTTAATACAATTTTTTATGAAGATTTCTTCAACCTAACACCAGAAATTCATTCATTCATTCATATTTCAGTTGTCCCACATGAAGGGAGAGCTGCCCTTCCAACTAGGATTGAAACAAAGTTCCCGGAATTCTTATTCTTATATATATAAAAGAGTAGAAATCATTTTCAGTAGAAATCATTAAAAAATGATCTCTCAAATATTCTTGTCTGAGCAAATTTCAAAATCCTCTTTTGCCACTCAGTCACACTATATGTGTGAGTGAGTGCAGGCATCTGTTGACAGACTATGAAAGCATTGAATACTTTACTAAACATTGCCTCTACTTTGATAAATGTGGACAAACAGTGAAGACTGGGGCTATAGCACATTTAATTAAACGAAAGCCATGACTGACAGATTATGCCATAAATATCTCTCGTCTGTTTCTGGTTTAGTGGCTTAATGGTTAAGATGCTGTGTTTGTCAGCCAGAAAGCTGGCACCATGTGATTGGGTGAGCTCCTCACCCTAGCTCCTGCCAACCTAGCAGTTCAAAAGCATGAAAATGCAAGTAGATAAATAGGTAGCACTTCAGTAGGACGGTAACAGCACTTTGTGACATCATGCTGGCCACATGACATGGAACTATCTTTGGATTCTGCTGGCTCAACGGCCTTGAAACAGAAATGAGCATGAACCCTATAGTTGACAACAACTAACCGAGTAAAATTCACTCCTTTACCTTATATTTATAATCTACCTCATTTTATGAATCAAATGTTATTCTAACTGGAAAATTGGTGTACTTATCAGTGGAGGAATTGTAGTCACTGAGGACACAAGAAAAAGAAATTCATGTAATGGACAAAAATTGGCTATTCCTTTTCTCAGTTAAACATAGTTTTATCTAGAATTTAGGTAACATTATGAATACACTAGAAATTATGCAGTTCAGGTAATATAAACCCAGCCAATACCAATAGAGGGTGGGAGAACATCCTCATCAGTTCCTTCTCCCTCTAGAATTCAATTACTGGAATCTTTGTTTAAGGAAAAACAATTATTTTGTCTGATACCATATTTACAATTTTCTTTTTATACCACAAAATAGCATATATATTTTTTATTTTAAAAATTAATTGAATTAACATTCAATTAACATTGAATTAACATTCTTTAACGTATTAGCAGGTATCTATTAAGGGATCACTGTACTCTGTTAAAAATATTTTTTAAATCTCAGATTTATGCATTATAATGTGTCCCTTTCCAAAGGAAACAATGTTATTATGAAGGAAGATACATTATTATGTTGTTCAGAAATATTAAAAAAAAATTATCATGCCTCTAATGATTTTAAAGAATGCAAACACCTGGGGTTATAAAAATGACTCAGGAGCTTTCAACATTTCTTCAGAGGAATATTACTTGAATTCATCAGCATATTAAAACATACAGTAATCTAGTTTTAGTTTTTATTTAATACAGCATACAGTAGATTGTAGAGTTAAGAATAACTCGGGACATAATTTCCAAAGTTTTAAATTTCAGGTTTAAAAGAGATTAAACATATTGGATCATATTTCAAAGGTATTTTTTTACTTAAACAAAGAAACAGAATGAGCACAGGCTGGCCAAAAAAATCAGTGGGACTAGGAGCAACTCCAACTAATTGTTGGCTTCCCCATTAAGTTTTCTTGTAGGAAGCTCACTGGGAGCATCAAAAACCTCCCTCTCTCTCTCTCTCTCTCTCTCTCCTTCCTTCCTTCCTTCCTTCCTTCCTTCCTTCCTTCCTTCCTTCCTTCCTTCCTTCCTTCCTTCCTTCCTTCCCTGTCTCTCTTCCTCCCTTCTCCTCCCCATTTCTTCCCATCCTTCCCTCCCTCATTCTCTTCTCCTTTCCCATTTCTTCCCATCCATTCTTCTTCCCTCTCCCTCTTTCCCTGTTCTTTCTTTCCTCTATTTTATCCTCCCTCCCACTTCCTTCCTTTTTCTCTTTGTTAATCCATCTCTCTCTTCCTGACATGCAGGTAAGTGGCGGCTGCTGGGTGAGGGAAGGAATGAGGGAATACATGTGGCCATTTGTTTTTCAAACAATCACCTTTCCTTGAGTAATTTAGGAATGTATTGCTATCTAATTGGATTAGATTAATAGCAAAATAGCAATAATAAAGAAGACAAGAACTACTATTGAAAATATTCAAAGTTGAATGAACTTCATGTTGTTCTCCAAATAATTTCAGAAATTACAAAATTAAATCACATAAAGACCAAGAGAATAAATTGGTTAATTTATAGCATGCAGTTTAATCTATATTTATATATCTGCAAATCAAAGATAGCAATTCTTTAAAAAAATGAAAGCCATATCATGTATCATTCTAACAGATGGAGAATCAACCTATAGTGCTTTTAAGGTTGTTTTTATTTTTTATTTTATTTCTTTTTTAAAAAATTGGTATGCTCTAGAATTCTTATTTTGACAGGGTGAATAAAGAATGAACAAATCAAAACAACCTCATAACCAAGTTTTGCAAATTTAGCCTCGTATTTGTTAGCTTTAAGATCAGGCAGATTTTTATTAGCACTTACAATTGTCCTCTTATGAATATTTCATATTTTTATTTTGCATATAGTATAGCTAGATATATTAGGCACTAATGACAATCCATTCCACTCTTCTAACAATAACTATTTTTAACAAGAAGAACACAGACTTAAAAAGTAGGAGAAATTTAAAAAGAAATCTTCTAAAACTTTTTAATGGCTTTGTTTTGCAATGAATTTAAAGGGCAAGGGGAAAGCTTTATGCTCATAATACCTTATACTATCATTTGTTTTTGCAATCTAATTGCCAGTAACTGGCAGAGTTCTTATACTATTGAGACCTCAACTGTGTATTAAATAAATGCTAGCAACATTTATTTTGTCAGCACTGAAGTGCAGGACTAGTATTCCTTCTTTGGTGCATTTGCAAATAATTGTATAGAGTTTTGCTAGGTAAAAGCTTGCAGATATTGAAGTACATAAGTCAACTTTTCCAGAATCAGATTCCAGGATTTTGAATATGCTCTAAACACTGCATGAACCAATCAGCTCTGCCCATCCAACATTCATTTGCAATCTCTTCCTCCTAGAACAGGGGTGTCAAACTCACAAAAGCATGTCATCAGTGACATATCATAACTCCCCCACCCCTTGCTAAACTAGGGTGGGGGAACCAGCGTGTGAGGTATCAGACCCATGGGCCATGAGTTTGACACCCCTGACCTAGAGCGAAATTCAGCTATATTTCATGTCTTCTTCCTTTTCCATGGGATAATCTCAACAATATCTCCATAGCCCTTCTCAATTGTTCTCCATTTCCCATGCAATCACTTAACAGAATAACAGAGTTGGAATGGATCTTGTAGATCTTCTAATCCAACCCCTGCTCAAGCAGGAAATCCTATAACGTTTTAGAAAAATGGTTGTCCAAACTCTTCTTCAAAACCTCCAGTGTTGGAATACTTATAACTTCTGGAGGCAAGTCATTCCACTGATTAATTGTACTAACTATCAGGAAACTTTTCCTTAGTTCTAGGTTGGTTCTCTCCTTGATTAGTTTCCATCCATTGCTTCTTATTCCACCTTTAGATGCTTTGGAGAATAGGTTGACCTCTTCTTTATGGCAGCCCCTGAGATATTGGAATACTGCTATCATGTCTCCCCTAGTCCTTCTTTTCATCAAACCAGACATAGCCAGTTCCTGAAACCCTTCTTCATATGTTTTAGTTTCCAGTCCCCTAACCATCTTTGTTGCTCTTCTCTGCACTCTTTTTAGAGTCTCAATGTCTTTTTTATATCATGGTGACCAAAATTGGATGCAATATTCCATGTGTGGTTTTACTGGGGCATTATAAAGTGGTATTAATACTTTACATGTTCTTGATTCTATCCCTCTGTGAATGCAGCTTAGGACTCTGTTGGCTTTTTTGGCAGCTGCAGCACACTGCTGGCTTATTTAAGTGGTTGTCCAGTAAGATTCCAAAATCCCTCTCATGGTTACTATTACTGAGCCATGCATCACCTATTATTCTCACTGAAATCAATATATTTGTTTTTTATTTGTACTTGTCTTCTGCCCCCTTTACAGATCTCCAGTTTTAATAGAGCCAAACGTTTATATTCAGTAATGTTCAAGATTGGAAACAGACTCCTGATTAGTATATTTAGACACTAAACCTTCTGAAGATTTCAAAGGGGTTATATACCCTCTAAACAGCCCAAAATATGACATATTTTCCCAGAAAAATTTTCTTTCCACAAGAATCAGACATTTAAAAAAACTAAATAAAAGTGTATAATAAAGTTGAAAATCTGCTAATGAATATACATTCATCAATTTGGCCAAAGTTATTTGAGTGGTTTTGACCTGATCTGTCTTATTAATTTATCGATCACTGTAAGATACCTAATAGGAATTAACATTGAAATCCTCTTGAAATGTACATTAGTCCTTATTTAATATTTCAATTACATTTATCTCATCCTAGAAACTTCAAGAAAAGTTGTAACCCTCAGATTATATCCACTGAAATCCTATCTATATGTTTAAGCATATTTAATTAAACATATTGTGATATATATTTATAGATAGATAGATAGATAGATAGATAGATAGATAGATAGATAGATAGATAGATAGATAGATAGATGTAGATGTAGATGTAGATGTAGATGTAGATGTAGATGTAGATGTAGATAGATAGATATAGATATTGTCAACATCCAAGACAGCACACTGTCTTCTGCTTACTGTGTGGCCTCTTCTTTTGCTGGCTTCGTTTGGAACAGTGATAGATATATAGATATAGATATATATGTCTCCTAGGTATTGTCAATCCAATTTCTTAAACCAATCTTTTTTTAATAGTTTTTTTTAAAACAAACACATACAAACAATACATAAAAACATAAAGCCATCTTCCATTTTATATACATACAGTACAGTGTGTCAATTGGTGTTCTATCTTTTGTAGTCATTACTCACAGTTTATATCAATTTTCACATTGTCAATCTAACATATGCTTATATATTTATCAGTTATTAATCATCCATGACTAAACTATTTATTCCATCATTTTATACGAGATATACCATATTTTATCTTAAAATTTGTTATACTTTCAACCAATGGTTATATATGTCTATTTTATGTTTTATATCAATCTATTAAATTTCTATCATAAAATTATCTAGTCTATTACATTACCATGTTTTCTTGTCCAACCATTGATAAAACAAATCCCATATCATGTAAAAATGTTTATCTTCTTGTTCTCTAATTTCACATGTCAATTTACTCATTTCAGCACAGTCCATAATTTTCTTAATAACTTCCTCCTGCATAGGTATTTTATCATTTTTCCAATTCTTATCAAATACAATTCTAGCTGATGTTAAAACATTTACAATCAAATGTTTCAACTCTTTATTGTATATTTCCAATATAATTCCCAATAAAAAGATTTCTGGTTTAAAGTCTATATGTTGCTTTATCATTTTTTCCAACCATGTGTGAATTTTAGTCCAATATTTCTTTGCGTCCAAGCATGTCCACTACATATAGTAATATGATCCGGGTAACTGATAACATTTCCAACATTTATCTGATTTATTCTTAAACATTCTTGCAAGTCTTGTCGGGGGTAGATACCACCTGTAAAACATCTTATACAAACTTTCTTTATATGCAATTGACATTATCAAAATTTTATAATTTTGAGACCACAATTTTTTGCCATTTTTCTAAATCGATCCCATATCCAAAATTTTTCCCTAAGCAATCATCATTTCTTTAACTTGTTCCTCCTCCAGTTTAAATTCTAATAAATGTCCATAAAGTTTTTAATCACCTTTTCATTAGTACCCATCAGAATTTTATCTAATTCAGTCAACTTTTCATAAATGCCTTCTACTTTAGAGTCTTTGTCAAATCTAGATTGTATTTGCAAAAATGAAAACCAATTCATTTTTACACTTTGTTCTTCCAATGCTTGCATAGATTTAAGTCCTTTTCATTCAATATCTCACCCTATCTAACTGTTTGTTCCTTTTTATATATTATTGGATAAGAAAAAGCTTCAATGGTTGATATCCATAGTGGAATTTTTAAATAATATTGTTTTTTTATCTTCTCCCAATTCAAAAACAATGCTTCTCAAATATAATGTCTTCTAAAGTACCCCTGTGTCTTAGTTCCCTTATACCAGAGAAAAGCATGCCATCCCATCAAGTCATGCCCTTCTAAAGTCAATAGTCTACTGTTCCTTAGTGTTATCAATTCCTTTGCCCACATCAAACTTGTCGCCTGGTAATATAGCTCTCAATTGGGCAAGGAAAACCCTCCTCTTATTCTTGCATCTTGTAACAGTTTTAATTTTATTCTTGCTTTTTTACCCTGCCAAATATATTTCAACACAATTTTATTTAAATCTTCAAAAAACTCTTTCCCTAGTCGAATAGGAATTGTCTGGAATAAATATAAAACTCTAGGCAATACATTCATCTTAATTGTAGATATTCTCCCAATCGATTCTTAAACCAATTTTATAGATACTGTAGATCAATATCAAGTGCCATCACATCCTTAATAGCCTTAATATCATGAAACTGTCTAGTGACAAAATCAGGAACTCAATGTTTAAAGGATTGTCCTTAGAGATGGATCATCCTGAGCAGGTGTTACAGTATAATTTAAGAGATTAAGAAATAAAGATATTTATAATTATTCTGGCCATATATAAAGGTATTAATTTATACTTTGGTGAAAACCAGTTTAGAGTACACTTTATAAATAGAATCTGAATGATACAAAAGCAACCAATTTTAATTTATCTGCCATGATGCTTGAAGAATCAATCAACTGCCTAATCATATAGGTGCCAGTATGTCTAAAAAGATTCTATAGTATACAACTGGAAATCCATCTTGTATAGGGAATTTCCTCAGCTTTCCAGAGTGAATAAGAGAGTTTGTGATTTCTTGTAATATCAATGACTGTACCATATTCCCCTAGCCCCTGAACGGATTCCTTCCATTTCAATACTTTCCTTGAAGTTAGTAAGTTACTGTTAAGTTATAAATGATATCAGTGTATCTAGCTTTGTCCTAACTTTACCTGTGTTTCTTTTTCTGTGTGTCTCTCTGTCTGTCTCTGTCTCTCTGGTAATATTTTATTATATAACTAAGTGTCATTAGCTATCATTCCAATATTGTTTTTAAAAAATGATACAATAACTTTCTAACTTTCTGGAACTGATTATAGTTTTTTCTGTTCAAGTTGAAATCTCCATTTCTGACTTCTTTTTAGTGAGGCCTCTAGAGCCATCACAGTAATTGCTAAGAAATGTTAACTGCTAAGAAATGTGTCACTGAATTGTAGCTGTGCCTGTTCTAGGCACATTGGAGATTACATCTGAATCTTTTGTTATTTCCTGGATTGGGCAGGTCAGTCTCAATTATTCCAGTCCCCTAGATTTTCTGATTTGAAGAACATTTCAAGGTCCAACCATCTCATCTTTCTTGTTTAAAGTTTACATAAAAATATTGGTCAAGAGAGACCATCCATTGACATGAGATCATGTACCATTAGTATGCTGATAAATTCAGCTGTACATTTCAATCACTGGTCAACCAAGCGATGTTTGCCGAGGTCTTTCCCAAGCATCTGGAAGGTGTTGAGGTCTGGATGGAGAAGAACACACTCAATTCATACATAGTCAAATACCTGTAGCAGTTCCCAAGGAAACAGCTGTGGCCAGAAGGCTATTTGCACAGATTCATCTGGTATGCCAATTACTACTTTTCCTAGAATGGGAAGTCCCTTCTCACAGTCACACATGCCTTGGTCACTTTATCTGTGTATTATTGTACCTTGAAGTTCTTGAAAGTCTAGAATTCTCCAGTGCAACTTGACACATCTCTTCTACACAAGCTTCATTGGTTACTAGTAAGTTTTGGAGTGCAATTTGGAGTACAACAAATACGCACACTTTAAACCCCAAAATACAGTAAGGCAGAAGCTTGTCCACCACAAGGATAAAATACCCAAACACAAACTGAGCAATGTGATATATGCAGTACAATGCATTGAGCCATGTGCAGTTCTGTACATTGGGGAAACAAAACAACCACTCCATAAGTGCATGGAACAACAAAGAAGAACAAACCCTATCAGGATAAGGTTCAGCAGTCCATCTGCATTTAAAAGACAAAAACCACTCTTTTGAAGACAGCAAAGTCCACATTTTGGACAGAGAGGATCATTGGTTTGAAAGAGGGGTCAAAGAGGTCATCTATGTCAAAATTGAACAGCACTTTCTCAACAGAGGGGGAGGGATACAACATCAACTATCTCCAGTCTACAACACAGTCCTGTCATCAGTTCCAAGAAGGCTCCACACCCATTTGAATTACTCAGGTGACCCCGAGGACCCAGACAAATCTCCAAGTGTCCTCAATAACTCTCTAAATGAATGTAAATGACCTGCTGTCTGCAAGGAATATAAACCTCTAACACAATAACCACCCTTGCCATGCTATTTCTCCAGGATATACAAGATATACCGAACCTGTCTTTTATCACCCAAAATTGTTAGATTTTTAAATCTGTATACTAGTTGTTCAAATGTAAGTAAGTAATTTGATAATTTCTGATAAAAGTTGGAGATCTCACCTTTTTGCCTTTATAAGAATTTTCCAGTTCAAGGACTTCTATGACAGCAATTTATACAAATGGAACTCCCTCTCTTGATTAATATAAGCTGGCAGGAAACCACAAGGAAATTGCTGCCATTCACACCATTTGACCCATCACAATAAGTCATCAGCTGTGCTAATAAAATCAGTGGGCTGAATCTACTAGAAGAGGAAATCTGGGGGGAAAAAATGAGCACTCAAAAACTGGGAATCTAGGGCCCAGAATACTGAATTTATTCCAGCAAGTACATTCCTTGATTTGTTTCATGTCTGATGCGAAAGCAGGCAGCCAAATTGGAATATCAAAGCCTTAGATAGAAAGAACAACACCAAAAAATGCACAGTGGAATTAAGAGTCCCACTGCAGTCAGGATTTTTCTAAACCCTTTACCAATTTCTATTTGTTTGGAGATACTTACGAAACAATGTGGAAGAGCTAAAGGGCAATTTCAAGGTATAAAAAAGGGAACAGCTGAAGTCTCACATCCATCTTTGCAGACTATTCAACAGTCCCCTTCAATTGTATCACCCTTTAATTTATTTAGAGGTTGACTTTCTGTTTGAAATGAACTCTTAAGGCTGGTATAGTTCTTTTTCCTGCCACTTTAAGGTAATAAAACAACTAGCAACACACACACATAAATGTATAGTGAATGTAAAATATGGTCAAGAATATTTTAAAACATAAAACCAAAAAAAGTTGTAGCACCTTTAAAACATCAAATAGTGGAAGAATGATTCTCTCCAATAACCCAAGAAGACTGCATGCAGAGTTTAGATTTTGCATCGAAATGTTTAAATTTTAGCTCAAGAGAATTCAGATAGAAATAAATATAGGTGGTGAAGGGGTTGAATGTGACTTATATGCCAGATAGCTCTCCTTCTCCTTTTCTCATTTCCAATGTTCTTCTGTTGCATGAGTTCACTTCTACTTCTTCTTCTTCCCAATGCAGAGTTTTGTTCAGCAGATAAATCCTTAGTGTGCCCAGAGAGAAAAATATCTGCCTCTACCTAGCATTGAACTCACATCCTCCTGATTGTGAGGTGAGAGCTCCACCTCTAGGCCACCGTACCACTCTTACACATAGAAAGGCATGAATAGAGGAAACATTTCATTAGCTGCTTGAACGCTTTATTCTATCTAAATAAAAAAAAAAATAGTTCTGAACATTATGCCAAATTCAAAACCATCAAGCTCCATCTAAAACATTCAGAGCACATTATAAAACACATTCTTATATTCCCAAAGGAGCATCACATCCAAAGGCTCACTAAACCTGTTTGTTAATATTTAAAAATACAGCTTAGTTTTTCTGTGCCAAGGACCTTGTGTGCGTGAACTCACCTTTCTCCCGTTTTTAGAGTCTCCTTCCATCATTAAAGTTTGACTGGAGTTTGGCAAAACTCCTCCAAAGTAAGTAACTTATGGACTCCAGCCAAAAAGAAGTCCAACTTTTTCAACAGGGTTGGTGCATTGCAGGCATTTATCAAGCTCTGCAGTGAATAAGTTGCATTGGGTGCTGTTCAGATTCCTTTTAGGACATGTTGGTCTCTCATCAATCATAACAAGGACTTATCTTTGTTAAGCACTGCGTTGATCTTGTGGGTGTATGCCAAGGTAAACACATGTCTAGGTTGCATTATATAGTCAGACAAATGAACATCACAATTTCAACAATCATCCAACATTGATTTTTTAACTATGAAATGGAACTTTCCAACCACAGGCCTATCTTGTTCCCTCATGTGTTAAAAGGAAACAGGAATCCTCTGTCAGAATAAATGTGAGATTGGATTTGTAAAGCATAATCTACACTGTGAGATTCAGATGTGGTATTCTATAGATTCGCACCTACTCTCTAGAACTGGTTGTTAACATTCTAAGCAGTTCGGAGAATAGAATAGAATAGAATAGAATAGAATAGAATAGAATAGAATAGAATAGAATAGAATAGAATAGAATAGAATAGAATAGAATAGAATACTTTATTGGCCAAGTATGATTGGACACACAAGGAATTTGTCTTGGTGTAAATACTCTCAGTATACATAAGGAAAAGATACATTTGTTAAGAATCAAGAATCATAACGTACAACATTTAATGATTGTCATAGGGTACTCTAGAACCAGTTGTTAGAAGAAATTACTGGCCTAATCCTGTAAGCAAGGCAGGAAGGAAACATTCTGGTGTTTCTCTGTTAACCTTTATTACATTCTTGGCAGGACTAGACTTCCTGTCTCAGGAACTTTTCTGGAATTTTTTTTTCTCCTTTGCTAGTACTTTGCTTGTGTGGAGTGACCATTCAAAGCTACAATGGCACTGAAAAAAGTGACTTATGACCCTTTTTTCACACTTATGACTATTGCAGCATCCCCACAGTCATGAGAGGCCAGGCGAGAAGATGTGTGCCTCAATGTGAGTGATGTTGAGTTGGCCACGCCCAGCCAGTCACATGACTACCAAGCCATGGCCACCACCTAAGCCACACTCACAGAACTGGTTGTTAAAAAATTTGAATCCCACCCCTGGTGAGATTACATTATTACAATCTTGGAACTATATTTAAAATATGTTGGCTTTAATAAACAATTTAATAAGTTTAATAACTAATTCAATCCCATAATGAAAAATAATTTCTTTGCAGTCAGCTTCATAAACTAACATTTTAAGAAAGACTTCTGGAAATTGGCACAATCTATTTTTCCAGAAGTGACCAGTATGTGCTAAAAGAAGCAATATACATTTTAAAAAAATCATATTTTATAATTTTTCTTAAACATAAAATCAAAGATTGAAATTATTCATATACTTTTATACTGTTCTTAAAAGCTAGAAAGCTATTTTGGGTTCTTGCCAGATTAAGAAGATGGATATGGTTAAATAAATAAGTAAAAGCCATCAAGGGTGAGCGTAAGAAATAAAAGACTGAGTGAGTGAAGAAGAATGAGTGAATGAATGAATAAATACAAATATTACAAACATAAACGAATGCATACAATTACACAATACATACATACACACATGTTATAATGTATAATTATTTTTCTTGACATTGGGCCAATAATAGATATGAAATTGACCTAATGCCACGGGAGGGATTCCACTAGTGTAACAACTGGTTCGGTGATCATGCGCTTTGTAGGCGCATGCTCCTCATTTTAAAAAGCTGTAATACTTACCTTCTACAGCAGTCCCTGTGAATAAAACTGCTGAGGCATGGCAACCTGCTCTGCCACGTGAATCAGCTGTGCTCTAAACAAAGGACATAAAGCACAGGAAAGAGCAAGGGTGGACAGGTGGGCCCAATGCTCAGCGCAGCGAACTGGTTCACTGCCAGCTGATCTTTAGAACAAGGGGTTTGCTTGAACCAGTGTGAACTAGTAGAATCCCACCCCTGCTTACTGCAGTTGGGAACAATGCAGGAGAAGACCCTATCCTACATTCCTACAATTCTAATGATCTCTATAACTGGGCTGTTCTGAAACTGATTCCTCTTCAAGATCTTAATGTTTAACTTTTTCCTGAGAGAGAGGTAGAGGCAAGTAGGCCCTGGCTAATTATCTAGGATTATAAGATATGTTAGGTTTCAAAGATTAAAGTCAGCATGATGAATTCAGCTTGAAAAATGAATGACAACCAGGATAGTGCTTTCTGATAATATAATATTAGTTCATGTATTTTCTTTACAGTGTAAAATTAGGACCCTAATTGCTATCAGATTTCAAGTATATTATCCTTTTATGGACAAAAATATAAAATGAGTCAAAAGCTTTAAGAAAGTACTTTTAAAATGTAGTATATTTGGGTTATTATTTTTGACTGATTAAGCATCACTGATTAAGCATCTCTGATTATCTTGCAATCATATGATGCTATTCTTGCAGATACACTAGAGTACGTTTGTCTAGAAATTTAGTGAAGCAAGAGATATAAAACTTGTTGCTGATTTTAGGGTCTTTAGATTGAAACCTTAGGAAAGATATACAAAACATCACTAGGAGGTTTGCATATTACCAGTGAAACATAGTTCTTTATGATGGATGCTGTAAATCAGAATGCTAAGAATTTAGCAATTTAAAGACCATCTTTCCCATTCCTTGGCTTAATACTATGTCCAAATCAATAGACTGTTGGAAGCCTCTCTTTTCCAATTTGCTGAAAACTTCTTCCTCTGCAAAACAGGCTTCTATTTTTCCTTTGTGATATTCACACTACTTTACAATGACTTCAGAACATTTTTTTCCCCATCCTTGTTTCTGGGCTTCTTCCACTGCAGCGAGAAGATGCAAAATGTTGTTGCCATTTGTATTGCATTTTTCATTTTCTTCATATCTACCTATCAAGTCTGTAGTCTCCCTGCTTGACTTTCCTCTCTGATCTGAAATAGCGGAAGAAGAAAAAAGCACCCTGGAACGTGTTTCTCCCATAATGACTTCTTTGGGGAAAGAATTAAAGCTAGGGAGTTTCAAGATTGCTGGAAAGACGATTATACACAGGGAGGGGAAGAAAAAGGACATTCACACTTACATTCATAAACACTGCACTAGCATGAATACAGCTACATTCCACCCTTGAGATTTTTCTTCAAAATACGAATCAATTTATTTTCAATTTAGCAGATGGATAATGTTTTTAGTACAGCTGTGGTACACTGTGTGTAGTTAGGCATGTGTGAGAGAAAAAAAATGTTGACTAGTAAGAAATTTTGAGTTATGTTTCTGTCTTCTTTAAGGGAGAAGGTAGGGGTCCTTGGTGGTCTCCGAGCTTGGTTGTTTTCTTGAAGATGTTTCATTATCTAAGCTAGGCAACATTATCAGTGCTAGTAAGGAACAGGTTTTGCTCTCCATCCTTACTAGCACTGATGAATAAAACATTTGTAAGAAAACAATCAATCTTAGGAAGCATCTCATTTAAGGGATGGGCTTCAAAAATTTTAGCAAATTTTAGCAACAGGTTCTCTGCCTGGTTGCTGGGTGGGTGTGGCCATGGTGGGTGTGGCCTAGTCCATCTCCTGCACCACAGTGGCCAGGTGTTTTTGCCCTCCCCGGGCTCCGAAGGCTTCCCTCACGCCTCCAGGAGGGCAAAAACAATCTCACCAGGTTCTGGATGCTCTCTGAAAGCCAGAAATAGGGAAATCTCCATGGATGCCCTGCACTCACCTGCATCCAAAACAGGCCATATGGGAACTCCTGGGAGGGGTGGGTGGGGAGGGGCCAGTCAAGAGTGGGATTTGGGAGTTCTCTGAATGGCACAGAATATTAGCTGGGGCTCTCCTGAACCCCTGTGAACCCCCCAGCAGTCCCACCCGTCTCATTTTAAACCTGAACTACAAATTTAAAGGTAAGAACCCAAAGAAAAGTAACTTCCTTGATGCAACCATTTGATTTATGCTGCCACATGAATAGAAAATTACAGGGTATATCAAAGGATAATTCCTGAGTACACTCTAATATAATTCTCTGGCCAAAGCTATCCTGAGCAATTTAACTCTTCTTTCTCCCACACATATATTCGTAGTCTCAAGGATATTTCATGAGACATCAGCTTATGATAGTCCCTTCTCCTCTTCTCCTTCCAAAGCACTTGTTTCTTCTTGTTCTCTATCGTGACTTTTCAGATAGGGGATCAGATTTCTGTATTCTTTGTTCAGAAGGTTGGTTGCCATAGCCTGATTTTTTTAAAGATAAAGATTTGCTCAAAAAGGGCCACATGAACAGATCCATTAAATGGAGATATAGCTGATAACAGTCCGAACAAGATTTTGAAGAGAGCTGTAAGTAAAGAAACCTTAAAACACCCATTTTTAGATCATAAATTTTATCCCAAAATTAGCATATCTCTGTATGACATTAGCATTAAAATCCAAAGTCAACAAAGACTCATTAAACTACAGCTTCTGCAGATTAATCTTTTATATGTCCTGTGAAGAGCTTCTGCTAATGAAACCAGGGGGATGCACACTCTCCACATGGATTTTTTTCATATTCAGAAGAGAAAACCTGTTATTTTGCAGAATAGGTTTGATTAGATTTTCTCACTGAAGAAAGATTGGGATTGCAGAAGTCTGTGGTGTGTAGTTTGTTGAATTTAAGCCCTTTGTTTTCAAAGTCTCTCTAATTATTAAGATTTAGCAGTATTTTGTCACTTGGAATGGGGAAGAAGCAAAAATAAATCCTTTCCTTGGCATATGAGCTGTCCAGAAGTTAATTGCAAGAGTGACCACACAATTTGCAAAGACATAACCAGAAATATTAAAGGTAAAGATTCTCCTCGCACAAACGTGCTAGTCATTTCTGGCTCTAGGGAGCAGTGCTCATCTCCGTTATAAAGCCAAAGAGCCAGCACTGTCTGAAGACGTCTCCGTGGTCATGTGGCCAACATGACTAAATGCCAAAGGTGCACAGAACACTGTTACCTTCCCACCAAAGGTGGTCCCTATTTTTCTACTTGCATTTTTACATGCTTTCGAACTGTTAGGTTGGCAGAAGCTGGGACAAGTAACGGGAGCTCACTCCATTATACGAATCATTATAGGGGTTCGAACCGCTGAATTGCCGACCTTTCTGATCGACAAGCTCAACGTCTTAGCCACTGAGCCACCCTTTCAGAGATATTAGGGTGGCACAATATCAAAAGCGAGTATTCTAGATGTTTGTGCAGTTCTGCAGTGTCTGCGCTTATTGCTTTCAAGCTTGCTGTTACTTTGGTTTGCCAGAAAATCCATTCTGCTTCTTTCCACTTTTACTACTGCTGTTTTCTAATATGTCCCTTAAAGCACTGACAAAACAAGATGGAATAGAGTGCTGAAGAAATTGAGGAAGAAAGACAATAAATGTGTTTCCTCCTCTTTAACTTTCCTCGCCCTAATTAGTTCTCTCCTTCATCTTCTTTTTCTTTCTCCTTACTCCTCTCAGCATGATTTGTGGTAAAAACACATTTGTGATAAATACACTTCATTCTGAAATGGTCCCTTAAGATGAAATCTATTAATTATGTAAGGGAGTTAGAACTACAGACAGGTAACAATTCCTTTTTCAAAAGGATTGTCCACATCCTTTTGATTGTGTGCAAGAACCTATATGGGAGTACAAGGATGAGAGGGCATAGGATGATATGTGTGTGATTATATTGTTACTCAAATAATGCACCCTGTTTTCATTGATGTTCATTCAATTTTCTCAACACTTTCCTTTTTCAGTTTCCTCTCTTTAGCCTAAACTGAAATAAGTGAAGGATAAAGTAAGGCAATTAGATTTGTAGTGCCTTTGTTCAAGAAAAATGTAAGGCACAGGAGGCGCTATTTGGATGTGTTACCACCTAGGACCGGCAGAGAGACACACCAGCCATGACCTTTTTACCCTCTGAAATATGTCTAGTGTTCAGTGGTGTGTTTCAAAATATTTTCCTATTAGTTGGGAGCTTGCTTCGCACCTCTTGCGCAGTGATCAAACAAGGGAAAAAAATGCCTCTGCCTCCCAGAATTTTTTAGAATTTAGAATTTATTTGATTTGTCAATTGCTTACAAGATAATAGGTATAAGTATATACATAGTTATGAGTACATGAAATGGGTACATATAAGAAAAATAAAAGAAACAATAGGACAGGGACGGTAGGCACGTTGGTGCGCTTATGCACAGACCTCTTAGGAAAGGGGTGAGGTCAATAGTAGGCAGTCTAAGGTTAAGGTTTTTGGGGTTTGGGGAAGAAACTGCAGAGTCAGGTAGAGTATTCCAGACATTGAATACTCTGTTGCTGAAGTCGTATTTCCTGCAATCAAGTTTAGTGCGGTTAACCTTGAGTTTGTATCTATTGTGTGCTCTTGTGTTGTTATGGTTGAAGCTGAAGTATTCATTGACAGGTAAGTCATTGCAATGTATGATTTTGTATACCATACTTAGATCAGACCGAAGATGGCATAATTCAAGATTTTCTGGGTCTAGAATTTCAAGTCTGGTGGCATAAGGTATTCTATAACGAGTAGAGGAGTGGAGAACTCTTCTTGTGAAATTTTTCTGGACTTTCTCAACTGTGCTAACATCAGATACGTAATGTGGGTTCCAGACTGATGAACTGTATTCGAGTATTGGTCTAGCAAATGTTTTGTATGTTCTAGTTAGTAGTGTGATATTACCAGAGAAAAAGCTATGTAGGATTAGGTTAACAACTCTTAATGCCTTTTTTGCTTTGTAGTTACAGTGGGTTTTGCCTCCTTGCAGTAAACAGCAATCATCCTGTTTCAGTTTCAGTTTCAGCACAGCCTGATTAGCACAAGCAGCTGATTCTCGGTTGGATCAGCCTCCTGACCATCAGCTGTTTCAGACTGCCATAGCCTATTGCTGCCTCTGCATGCCCCATTTTCAGCCTCTGCATCCTGTTTTTAGCCTCCACACACCCCATTTTCGGTCTCCTTGCCCCCCATTTTTGTGCGGTAGGGATCAGAATGGGCCAAAAACGAGGCATCCAGAAGCCAAAAATGAGATGCAATGGGGCGCGCAGAGGCAGCAATAGGCTATGGCAATCCCTGCAGCCTGAAACAGCTGATGGCCGGGAGGCAGATCCAACCAACAATCAGCTGCTTATGCTAATCAGTCTGTGCTGAAACTGAAGCTGAATCTGAAACAGGCTGTTTGCTGTAAGGAGGCAAATTGCTGGGAGGCAGAGGCCAAAGAGTGGGGGCTGGCAGGTGGGCAGGGTCAGTCAAAATTTGCTCTACTGGTCCATAAGGACTGGTCAGAACCAGCTGAATACCATCCCTGCTACTAAGATAATCTGGGTGTGGGTTGACTTAAATCACTGGAATATTTCTTTCTGTCCTTCAAGAATGGAGAAGTTAACCCTAAAGGCTTATAGCAGTGGAGGGGAAACTTAATTAGCAGTGGAGCAGAGAAACTATGAGAGTATCCCCACAAGCTGACAAAACTCTATTGCCACAGAGGACTTTCTGTGTTTGAAGGGATAATAGTACCCAGTATTTGCCACAGATACAAGACCTTGAAACCATCATGTAAAGGCAGAACTGATTGTGAATCTCATTTGACATTAAACCAATTGATGGAGAAAACATCCCTATTCTGCTAGAGAATAATTCCTCTCCACAATCACCAGATCACCGGAACTAGCTTTTGAAGGACAGAGCTGATCCACTTTGTTCTCTCCTCCCAAACTGTGTGAGGTTACTCACTTCTTTTCATTTTCTTTTATTCCCCATTTTAATCACTGTAGGAAGACTTATTTGTGATCCTATTTTACAGTTATGTGATTAACCATTGATTAAATGTATGTATAGTTATTTTTAACCAGGGTAGTGGGTTTTTTTTCTTTCTAAGAGAAATATATATAAGATAATAAGATGATTTCAGCTAGTATTTATTTACGTGGAGATAGGAAGTCAATCTTTTCTTCTAATATCACTCCTAAGAGTGATAGCGATCACCTTGCCTCATAAATCAAGTTCTTTAAATCCTTCTAGAAGAATAAAGGATGCTTATGACATATGAAAGAGTTTGTAAACAATAGGGTTGGATTTTTAACAAGTTATATAATTATTTATGATATTTATAAAATATTCCATTAATCTACATTATCTATCTATCTATCTATCTATCTATCTATCTATCTATCTATCTATCTATCTATCTATCTATCTATCTATCTATCTATCTAGTTATCTATCTGTCTAGCTATCTATATAATTATTGCTGTTATTTTTGTTAAAAAACAAACAAAGATACTAAGGCCCAAACTATAACATAATAAATAATCATGCAGCTGAAAGCAGAAATAAGGCATGTTCACTTGTCAACTTGGGATTAGAATTGGAGTAATTGTTTAATTCTCAAGGGCATTTCAGAAAAGCAAGATTTAATAAATCTCCAAAAGGCCATTTCCACAGACAAACTGTGTATAAATATATATGTGGGTTAAGAAATTCCCTTCAGCCATAAAGATTGACAACAAACACCTCCATCAAGATTCATCCATTTGTCTCCTCCAATGTCATGTAACTCTTAGCAGCACTGATTGCATAAATCCCATCTCTTAATGTCAGATCTGGTAGTACAAATTTTATATTTGTTCCTCAACTCTTGGCCAGGTACCAAAGATTCAGGGAGCATGTGAGCCAAACCGAAGCCCTACAAAACACATCCTTGAAGGTTTATGATAACATTGGGACCCTTGAAATTGGCTTAGTTTTTGCTATTATATTCCAAGCATTGGAAATTTTCAAATAACAGGCTTCTCTCAAGGCACTGAACTAAAGGCCAATTAGAGATTCTCTATTGCTACATTTACGGTTTCTACATTGCCCCCATCCCTCCAAAGAACTTTGATATCTCAGTGATGCTTGAAACATAATTGCTTGTGGTTCAGTGGATCCGTTAGTTAATTTCCCCAAGACCACCAGATTCATATCATGCTGACCTTGTGATTGGCTGACTGTCATTTGCCCCCCCCCCCACTGATAGTTTATCAACAGTAAATGCTGACAAAAATCTTTATTAATTTCTAATTACTTTCCTGAATGTATCGTGGTAGGGAAGATTTAAAAATTCTTATAGATTTGATATACCGTTTGGATTTTATGCTAGGCTAACAATCCAGGATGATGGAATCATCCTATAATTTGCATCAACATGCAAAAAAATTATTTAAAATGTTATTGATAGAGAATAGAATTATATTTCTATTTTTGTTGTTATTATTTTTAAAAATGGATGTCCAGTCCTTGACCAGATCCACTGAGTTATTAACCTTTAAATTTCATTATTTGTTTATCACAAAATGCATTTTAAATGAGAATTCTAAGCTAATTACATATATTCCAGCCACTTTAAGGGTTTAAAGAGATTAATTGCAATTATTGCAAAAAATAGAATACATGTATGCAGTTGTTCCTTTATTTTCAGGATCAAAAAGTTATCTTTCAATCCTTGAGGTTTCTATATCTACACTGGAAATTTAAACATGGTTTCATCATCGTTTGCCCAATATTATCTTGTATGTGTGAATGAAAGCAAAAGCAATCAGATTCTATGTTGAAAGTATATATAAAATATTATTTTGAAATAATTATGAATTGTTTAAGAATATGAGCTGGAGAACAACCCATGGCTGAAAAGGAAATACATTACAGTTAAAATTATCGGGATTCAATTATATTTATTCCATAAGACAACCAGTTTAAAGGTGGACTGTGCTCTAGTATATCATTTCTCAGATTCAGTACTAACCAGTATATGAGTTAAACAACAATGTATCTTGGATCCCATTGCTATTCAACTTTTGAATGTTCCTTAGGTTCTTTAAATAAGCAATAGGTTCCTTAAATAAGAAAGACTCTTTCTTCCCCAAAAAATCTGTCAAATAAACCTACAGTACATCAATACAATTTTATGCAGATGATGCTGTAATATTATACAGATACAGATTTATTTTATTTATTTATTTTATTTCATAATTTTATATACTATCCTTCTCCCGAAGGACTCAGGGCGGTGAACAGCCAACTAAAATACATACAAAACACAGATATAAATACGATTAAAAAAGAATTAAATTATAGGCTGCCCAAATAAAAATCTAAAACCCCCGATTAAAATAAGTTAAAACTTTCGTATCCCAACCAAACTAATCTAAAACCCCTTATATAAAATCCCATTTGAGTCAGCTCAGGCCAGCCTGCTCAAAGAGCCAGGTCTTCAGGTCACATCTGAATGCCCTCAGGTCAGTGGTTTTTCGTAGCCCCGGGGGCAGCCCGTTCCAAAGGGCGGATGCCCCCACAGAGAAGGCCCTATTCCTCGGGGTCACCAGGCGGCACATAGAAGGCGTCGGGACAGAGTTGGAAGGAACCTTGTGGGTCATGTAGTCCAACATCCCTACACCATTTCTGACAGATGGCAGTCCAGTCTCTTCTTGAAAGCTTCCAGTGATGAAGCTCTCACAACTTCCGAAGGCAACTTCTGTTCCATTGGTTGATTGCTCTCACTGTCAGAAAATTTCTCCTTATTTCCAGGTTGAATCTCTCCTTGTTCAGTTTCCATCCCATACATTGGTAGAATTTAGAAAGGCTAGGAGATTACTTGAGCAGGAGGCTGGACTAGACGACCTCTGATATCCCTTCCAGCTCCATTCTAATTCTGAAACTATTCTGATTTAGATCACTAACTCATTTCTGTAAGGAACAATCATTACAAATCAATTGTGTGGAAACAAGCAAAGTTCACACATTTTGCTTTATTACAGGGTTCTTAATTTCTTTCTACTTGGAATACTGAGAGGTATGTTAGGGAAAAATAATTTAACTGAGATGCTGCTGCTGCTGCTGCTGCTCATCATCATCATCATCATCATCTTTTAACGACCCCATAATCCTTTGCAAGATGCAGTCTGGCCAACTGAATGGAGCTCTCATTGGCCGGATGCCCTTAATGGCTGGATGCCCTTCCTGTCACCAATGTAGAGTTTTGTTCAGCAGATATAGTCTCATTGTGCTCAGAGAGAGAAATATCTTCTCTACCTAAATACTGAGATGCTGATGATCCTAAGACAAAAATCAGTCATAGGACTTGAAAACAAATTACGAACAAAATACAGTAAACTGTTGCCCAGATGACAGCTTTGTCACAGCAAAGTTTAAACCAGTGTTGATCACATATACATTTTCACAATTTTGTAATTTGAGGTCTTGCTGTGCAAAATTTGAATTCCAGGTTAAATTCTGGAAAATCTCCTGTGCTGAAAAGTTTTTTTTTTCCAAAAGCTTTTATAAAGATGGGAGCATGGAATTATAGGCTCAGATTTTGCTTTTTTGTATTTTTTTATTGAGAAATTCTGAAATGAGCTCAAAATGCATCCTTTATACCATTTCCTGGATGGAGCAAATAATTCTATGTTTAGCTCTTTTGGGTGGGTAAGGATCTAAAATTAACAACTTTTTTCATTGTTAAGTTTATAATTGTACCCTATAGAAATCATGCTTTGTTAATAGCAAAGTACACTAAGCATGATCACAGGCCTTTGTATAACGTGCCTTATATTGTGTTTTTTCATCTGTGATAAAGTTACTTGTTCGCAAATCATCATGTGTACTATATGAAGGCTAATTCATTAATATTATCATACATGGATAGAAAAATCTCTAGCCAGAAATTAAGACAATGAAGAAAATTCTGTATTCTTTATTTATTGTCAGAGATCAGTAATAAATACAACCAGATTAAAATCAAACAGTTTTTTAAAAAAGAAGGAAAGGGAAAGGTTATTCAAGTTGTATTGGATGTTACCTCATTTTTAACTGCTGCAACAATAAATCTGGCTACCGAGTAGGTGGTTTTTCAGCTTGTAAAATTCATCTGTTCTTCAACGTGTGCTTAATAAAAAAGGGAGTTATGATGTCTTTTGAAGTTCCCTATAAAAGTTACAATAAAAAGGATATAATAAATTGTTTTAATTTTCCCAGAATTGCATGGCCAAATGCATCAAGAGAGTGGAATATTGGTAGGACTCCAGGTAATAGCGCAGATGAAAGAGGTTATAAAAACTTTTTCCCCCTTCCAGCTACAGGAAGTAAGGCCATTCAAATACCTTCTAGGTTCCCAGAAACTTTTTGCTAGCATAGGGTTGGCTGGTGAATTCTAGAAGTTGAAATCCACATTCTTAAAGTTACCCAATGTTGAGAAATGCTGGCCTAGCATAATTCTGGGCTCCAAGAGAGAAAGTAATATTCCAAATCATCTAATCTTTGCAACACAAATTATTTAGCCTAAACAAAGTCCTTAAAAAGCCAACTTACAAGTACACCATATATTCTTGCTTTCTTCTTTACTGCTGCTGTACAATATGACAAGATCATTTTTTGATGAGATTAAGAAAATATCTAATTTTCAACCAGTACCCTACTGATCTTTATACCCTGGGTTCAAGTTTGGGTATTTCAGTGTCAGGTCTGAATATTGGGTCAGTGATGCTCCATCAATTTGTGGTCCTACATGTAGATTATACTGTGGAATGCTATGCATAAATCAACCATGGGTTTGCTGCCTGCTCTCCAGAAGGCATATTCTATCAGTCTATCACCATTCAAAGCACCACTAATGTTACTTAATTGACCACCTGCTTCAAAAACAATTCAGCAAAGATACATTTTATTTTGCCTCTCTTAGGAAATTAATTCTTTCAACTGATAAGAAAATTTGAAAAACTGGTTAATGGTATGGTTATGTGGTCTCATCTGAATATTTAAATCCTCATCTATCAGTAGCAATGCATACAGGAGGTGAGCAGAACATTTGTCTGTCTATCTATCTATCCATTCACCTTTGAAGCATGTATCTGTTTATTGTCTATCTCTGTCTGTTTGTCTGTCTGTCTGTTGATCTATCTATCCATCCATCCATCCATCCATCCATCCATCCATCCATCCATCCATCCATCCATCCATCCATCCATCCATCCATCCATCTATCTATCTATCTATCTATCTATCTATCTATCTATCTATCTATCTATCTATCTATCTATCCATCCCTCCATCTATCCATTACCCATGATCTGTGCATCCCTCCATCCCTCCATATTTATACAGTATATCTCTATTTTATTATTAGAATTTTTAAATAAAATTAAGGCATAAAGAATTAAAGGAAGAACAGCTTTCTGTATAGCTTTCTATTTGGTCCCAGTGTGGTTTCACTTAGGCATAATTCCAACGGGATGGATTCACACAATAAAAGTAATACTTCAACTTACTTAAATATTATCAACAGTGTCAACATTAAAGGGTTAAGCAATAGCAGTAAGAAGTAATCAAATTTCAATTTAATGTTAATGATGGCATCTATGACCATTTTCCATAGCTTGATATTGCCTTTATCCAGTTTCTGAAGTGGTTGTTCAAATTGGGCTTATTGAAGGTCCAAATGTCTTGAAGGAATAAGATGCTATAATTTAGTTTCAAAATTCCTGATCTTTGATGATAGCTTTCCATACAGCTATGTTTTATGTAATAATTCTGAGAGACAGTTCTTATTTGTCCTTGCTTTACTGCAGGAAAATGATAACGAAGAAGCTTCCATGATCAAGCACATGCTCTTGAGATAGGAATACATTCTAGGCTTCCAATATTACCACAAATGCCAATAGTTGCCTGATAAGTATTTAGCAGAGTTTTCTTTTTCTTCAAGAAGTATGCAGCAAACAGAAGTAGTGTGCAAAATTGTAGCAGTGAGTATAGAGTCACACAAGCACAGAAGTTGAAGGGTAAAGGGTTTTATATACAGGAATATAAGCACAGTCCAAGATTCAGTCCAATATTCATACACAGTTCATCAGTCAATAGAGTACATAACTAACCATCATAGTTAGCAGGCAAAACAGCAATACAGCATCTTCAATACATCCATGCAGCAATGGAGAGATATAGTTACAGAGTGATGAAGATTCTTGCCGAGTAGAAGCAGTCTAGCTGAGTGGCATCCCAAATAGAAGCCAACTGTAGAAGCCCACAGTAAAAGCTCATAGCCAAACATTTACTCTCTGGCTTCATGTTATATAGTACTCCTGCTTCTTGTAGCCAATCAATATCATGGCTTCAGTAAAGTGCTGAGTCATTATGACTTGCAACCATATATGGTAAACCAATATAGTTCAGGTTCTTAAAAAAACCTAACATTGCCATCTAATGGAAGTCTCCAAAAGAGTTGCCTATATCCCCATTCAACAACTGTGAGCTGCCTAACTATAACTAAAGAGTTTAGGCTTTATCTAAGGCAGGGGTATCAAACTCAAGGCTCATGGTTCAGATCTAGCTCACGGGTGCTTAGATCTGGCCCATGGGGCTGCTCTGGAAACAGTGAATGACTGGCCCATGATGCTTCTGCTAGTGAAAACAGAGTTTGCAAGGGATGTACATGGTCCTCCTGAGCTCCATTTTCATTAGTAGAGGGTTTCAGGAGGCTGTCGCAGCTGAAATGGAGCTCGAAAAGGCCATGGGTAGCTCTCCTGAGCTTCATTTTCACTGGCTGAGGGTTGCAGGAAGCTGTTGCAGTCAGAAACAGATCTCAGGAGCCTGTTTTCACTGGCAGAGTGCTTGGGCCGCCATAGGCACCCCTGATATGAGTGATATCAAGCTGACCATGCCCACCCCATCCACGCCAACCCAGCCCCCTGAAATTAAACACAACCCTAATGCGGCCCTCAATGAAATTGAGTTTGACACCCTTAATCTAGGGTGATGAAATCAAAATACGATATTTTAGTCTCAATGACCTTACAATGATGCCTGATACATAGTTTGAAAGGGTACTGTATAGGCATTAAGTACACTGATGTGGTGTGCCCTTTTATGAACTGAGGGTTTAATATTTTTAAGTGTAATTAAAAAGTGGCTCTTGTTCAATTGGAAACAGATTGGCAATTGATGATTATTGATGCTGTTGTAAGTTAATTTTGCACTAATCTGATGGCATCAAAATGTCTTCCCTTGAAAAGGAAGCGAGAATTGTCTCATTGCTGACTCCCTCCAAGGAGATTTGACTGTCAAGAATATGACCATGTATGCAATCTCAACTGTTGCATTGTAACTTGGCTGTTGAGATTAGATTTACTTCTGTTTTCTCTCCTAGGCTGTAATTTTTTTTGCTTACCAATGGTAGGGTACTGAACTTCATAAAGGCAATTGAAGGACTAATATGGTATCTCCATAAATAGCCTCTCCTTCAAAATACTATTAAAGGAAAAATCACACAGTTAAAAGTGAGAGGAGTTCTGACTAATAACTGTTTCCAGATATACAGTGTGCCTAAATTGTAGGGAAACAATTAGGACATAAATAGAGATGCTGTAATATTACTGTTCTCTGGTGCTCAGCTAGATGATATAATTTCAGCTAATAACAAAAAAAGCTAAGACCTGATTAATATTTAGATGAAAGAGAATGAGGGATTCCAGGGCTTCAGAAAAGGCTATTTCTTTGTTTTTAATCTTGGAAGAAAACACTGGCAAAGCACTCCTAAATTGCTACAAAGAAACTATATAAATGTATAGTTACCAGGAGTCAACTTTGATTTGAAGGAGATTTTAATCAGAGCAGGGAGCTGCATCTAGTCAACCTTGCCTGATCTCTAAAAGTTAAGTAAGGTTGAATTTGGTTGCTATATCTAAGGGAGATAATAAAAAATGTCCCAGAGATTTAGATTAAACTTAGAAGGTAAAGTACATTCTGGAAGAAGGCAATAACAAGGCGTTTCTGCAAGAAAATTGCCTGTACATGTTGATCAAGAGTCAAGGTCAACGTGAAAGAGATTTAAGTACAAAAAAAAAAATCCCTTCTCACCCTTATGGTTGGTTGTGCCTTCCTCAATTTCAAAGATTTGAGAGTTTGAAGGTTTTGTGCAGGATCTTAGCTATTACTAGGACTGTGCTCTTATGGGCAGAGAACTTAAATGTTGTTCCTGGGATCTATTGGAGCCACTTTCCAGCTTAAGAGACATAGCCTATACAACTTCTCCTATCATTACTGGGACCATTTTGGCTTTTACTTTCCACATTCTCTCCAGTTCCTCCTTCAGATCCCGGTATTTCTCCAGCTTGCCATCCTCCTTCCTGATGTTGCTGTCACTTGGCACCATTACATTTATCACCACTATATTCTGCTTCTTGAGTACTACCTGATTGGTCGATTGGCTAGAACCTGCTTGTCTGCCTGGATTTGAAGATCCGGTCAAGCTCAAAGCACGCTTATGCAGCTGCAGCCATTATTGCTTCTTGGCTTGCTAATAAACAAGGGTGAGGGAAGGGGGAGAAGGAATGCAGGTTCCAGATTTCAAGGACACATCTGCAGCAGTGGTGGGATTCAATTTTTTTCACTGCCAGTTCTGTGGGCGTGGGGAAAGATACTGTAAAATCTCCAGTCAGAGGTGATATTTGCCAGTTTTACGAACTACTCAAAATTTCCACTACTGGTTCTCTTGAACTGGTCAGAACCTGCTGAATACCATCTCTGATCTGCAGGTGTTAGCCAAACATGGGGACTCTTTCTCATAACAATACAATAACATTAAATTGGACAATGTGACCTGCATTAATCAGAAGAAGGGGAATTTCATGTTGTACTATGTAGGTTTGTGTGGGAATTAGGCAGGGAATTAGGTTGAGCTGGCTTTGCCTTCAATAGTGCCTAAATGATGTACTCAACAAAGTTTTGCACTAAGACATTAGCAGGTTTCGAGTGTGCTAACTTTGGTTGGGATCATCAGTCAAGATGTTGACAGTCCCACAGGATCTTCTCTTTCTTATTTTGACAACCTTCTGTAGATCTCTCTAACTGGGCTCAAGGAGCAGCTCTTGGAATTCTCTACTTAAGGTCAGTGTCATATACTGACCCTTCTCATTGGGTTATTCTGTAACTTTAATGTAAAAGTTCTGTAGCTGATATAACTGGAGGTACTTAATGATTCACTCATTTGGTGCTTAACTATATATGTAATCAGTTGAGTGTCTTTGTAGAACAGTGTGATATAAAATAAATGTAGCAGTAGTAGTAGTAGTAGTAGTAGTAGTAGTAGTAGTAGTTGATGATGATGATATAAAAGTAATGAAGACAGATCTCTGGATAAAAGGCCCATCAAAATTGGAAACTAAAGCCTTTGAAGATATATGTCACAAAGTAATATTTCTTGGTATGCATTAATACAGATACATCACTGGGTTCTTGGGCAAAATAATGAAAGTCCCCCATTTCTATTCATGTTTTCTGTCAACCCATACCATGTATTGGCTTTCATGCTATTAGCCCTCCAATGTTTGTACAAGTTTCATACCAGATTCACAGAACTTCTCAATAGTTGACTTTCCAGTTAGTTTGCAATTGCTTGATATTCTTCTTTCCTTCAGCAACTGCAGAAAATCTAGAATAAATACCACACAGATATTGTTTATTATTATTATTATTATTATTATACACAAAAATGACAGTATACACAGCAAACGAGATAACCATGCTGCGTTTCGTATCACAAATCACTGGTCAAATACTTCCCAAGTGTTTAGGACTGCGTGATGTATCAGTGGATTATGCGAGCAGATCCCAGTAAGGTGGCCTTCTGCAGCTGACCAATTGTGTTCTTGTCAGTGCCAATTGTTTTTAAGTGCTTGCCTAGGTCTTTAGGCACAGCACCCAGTGTGCCAACTACCACTGGAACCACCTGCACTGGTTTATGCCAGAGTCTCTGCAGTTCGATTCTCAAGTCCTGATATCTGGTAACTTTTTCAAGTTGTTTCTTGTTGATTCTGCTGTTACCAGGTATGACAATGTCGACGATTCACACTTTTTTCTTCTACACAATCATGATACCCGGGGTATTGTGATCCAAAACTTTGTCAGTCTGTATTCGAAAGTCCCACAGTAGTTTTGCATGCTCATTTTCAACCACTTTTTCAGGCTTATGATCCCACCAGTTCTTTGTTACAGGCAGATAGTAGTTGTGACACAAGTTCCAGTGGATCATCTGAGCGACTGTGTTGTGACGTTGTTTTGTAGTCAGTCTGAGCTATTGTCTTGCAACAGCTCAGTATGTGATCAATGGTTGTCATCCACTTCTTTGAAGGGTCTGCATTTGGGGTCATCAGCAGATTTTTCTATTCTGGCTTTGATTACATTCGTTCTGATGGCTTGTTCTTGGGCTGCAAGAATCAGGCCTTCTGTTTCTTTCTTCAGTGTTCCGTTGGTCAGCCATAACCTGGTCTTTTCCTTATCTACTTTTCCTTGGATCTTTTCAAGGAACTGTCCATGCAGTGCTTTGTTACACCAGCTGTCAGCCCGAGTTTGCATCACTGTTTATCTATATTGATTCTTGGTTTGCTGTACTTTCCTCTTGTTGACCTCCATCAAAGCTGGTTCAACACTGTCTTTCACATAATCTGCCAGAGCATGCTTCTCTTCTTCGACTGTCTGCTTCACTTGCAAAAGTCCTCTGCCACCTGCTTTTCTGGGCAAATATAGCCTGTCAACGTCACTATGCGGGTGCAGCACATAGTGTATGGTCATCAGTTTTCTTGTTTTCCTATCCAAGCTGTCCAGCTCTCCTGTGACAAGTTTATGATCCCAGCAATATATCCGATGATGGGTATGGCCCAGGTATTTATAGCCTTGATGGTGTTACTGCCATTCAGTTTGCTTTTTAGAAGTTTTCTGACCCTTTGTGTGTATTCTTTGCTGACCACATTTTTTATTTGCCCCTGCTTGATATTATGCAGCTGCAATATGCCCAGGTATTTGTAGGCTTCGGGTTGGTGGCACTTGATGGTTTGTCCATTTGGCATTTTAATTCCATCACTTTCTACTGATCTTCCCTTTCTTCAGTGCCACTGTGGCGCATTTGTCCAGGCCAAACTCCATGCTGATGTCAATGCTGAAAATTCGAACTGTATTGGTCAGTGACTGGATTTCAATTTCTGATTTTCCGTATAACTTCAGATCATCCATGTACAGCAGGTGAGAGATTTTGTGTGAATTTTTAGCAGTTTGATAACCCAGGTTAGTTTTCTGTAAAATTGTTGACAGGGGGGTCATGGCGATGATGAACAGAAGGTGACAAAGAATCACCCTGGAAAATCCCTCTTTTGATGTTGACCAGTCCGTAGCTTTCACTTCCAATAAGCAGTTCTGTTTTCCAGTGCTTCATCACATTTGCAGTGAAAGTACCAATGCATTTGCATATTCAGATGACATCCAAGCATATTCCGATGACATCATCATCATCATCATCAGTAGTAGTAGTAGTATCCTTGTGCATTTTTTTAATGTTATCAGATTAGCTTTGTTGTCATCTTGGGCTAATTAGCGGGCTAGTTTTTTTTTTTTTTTTAGTAGATAGATGTCATCCAACTTATAGAAAAGCTATTTTTGAGCTTTTCTTCTGATATTAGCATTTGCATTATGGATTCAGTGGAGATAATGAAGTAACCTCCGTACAAATCAGGTGCATGATCTGACAAGTTTGTCACTGCACAGTTGGAAGGATGCTGTTATGTTAGAAAGTTCAGCTGCTGAAATAATGAGGTGATATTTGATGGAAGCACAAGAGGATTGCATGAAAGAGAAAGAGCAAGGCCCTGCATTTTCTGAGCTAAATTCTTGAGGAAGTCATGCCATTGTAATAACAGGACCAAAGCGATATGGCTTAGTTTATTTATTTATTTAAGCACTTATATACCGCCCTTCTCCCGAAGGACTCAGGGCAGTGCACAGCCGATCCTACCCCAATACACAATACAAAAATTAAAATGAATTAAATAATTTAGGCTGTTATAATTAAAAGTATACCCTCCCCCATAACTAATTAAAACCCCAAATATTTAAAACCCAATTTAAAACGGGGGACAGTTAAAATCTTGTATCAGCCCAGGACCAGCCTGCTCGAAGAGCCAGGTTTTTAACACCTGCCTGAAGGCTCTCAGGTCCGTGCTGGTGCGTATCTCTGGGGGCTTAGTTTACTCATGTGAAACTTTTATTTGCAAGTTAAAGGAACATTTCCTGCTTCCGTATTATTCACTCATCAATCTTTTGTTGAAAACAATGTGTTTGGAATTATTTCTATTTCCAGCAGTAATAATTGAAAGGGGGAGGGGTGGAATAAGAAAACTGATAATTGTGGACAGAAGTCTACTGAAGATACAGTGGCGATGATGTTATCTGTTCAGTTGAGTCCGATGCTTGGTGCTTCTGTGGGCCAAGTCTCCCCACATTTTCCAATCTTGCATTATTTCTCTGAGTTTTCTCTGCTCTGGCTGATGTTAGTGTTGATAGTATTCAGCCACCATGTTCTTTAATGTCCTGGTTTTCTTTTACCACTTATTTTATTTATTTAGCATATGGTAGATATATGGACTTATATTGGATCAAATGTTAATGTCCAATCCACCCAGCCATTCAAGAATTCAAAGTGTTCTATGTTGAAAAAAAATCAGACATTGAGCCGGTGTAATGTAAGCTCTTGATGGACATTCAGATGCAATGTGATGGATATTTTGTCAAGGAGTACTGCAGAGACAAGACCCCCACTTAAACAATGAGTCCTGGCAGACACCATGTAGGGTATGGATCCTGCTCAGACTTGACCAATGCTGGTGAGGAAGGTCAAAACCTGGTACCTTTTGTGTAGGATCATCTATGTAACTGACTGTCTCTAGGTGTTCAGCAGTCCATTTGGCTTTCCACTGTGAGTTGATGTCAGTTGTTAAACAACTGTTAAGGAAGTGCCAAAGAGGGCTTCCTTGATTTAAGCTGCCAACTGATAGATGAGGAAGATCAGAGTGCACAGGAAGAAGTGGGTTTCTCATAATTTTGTTGTACTCCTTCACTAAGGCTTCCTGCCTTCATAGAGCTGGTGGTGCAATGTGGCTCAAGATGGGGAGCCAGCAAGTAGGAGTAGATTCTTTTTTACCACTAACTGTTCCAAACATAATGGCTTTCCTTCTCCAGTTGAATTCCCCCACATGACATGGCCAAAGTGAGACACAATTTTTGTGGTTTTTGCCTTCTAGTGACATGTCTGGTATTATATACTCCAAAATTTGCTTCTTAGTCACCTTTGCTATCCAAGGGATATGCAGAAGCCTTCTCCAGCATCACAACTGGAGAAATTGAAAGTAGTTGGAAAAGCTTGTTGAGCCACTAAAACAAAGCCTTCACTTTCTTTCTTTAATCAGCTCAATATGGCATTTTTTAATTGATGTTTCTTTCTATATCTTTCAAGGATTGCTCATCCATTGTCTTGTTCTTCCAATTAACAAATTGATTTTAAATTGTTTATTTTCTACATTTGGCCTTCACTTCTGTTGTTTTCAAGAGTTTTTCTTAATTGACTTCTTGTAGTAAGGATTCTTTATTTTTCTTAATATAATCATTCAAGCCATTCCTCAGCAGTTTCTTTCACATGTAGGAATCTTCTGCCTGCTTGGTTCATGGATAATAAAGCCAATCAATGTCACTTTCTTAGGGTACAGTAGAGCATGGTATATTACAATTAGTTTCCTTGTTTTCCAATCCTAGTTATCAAGCTCCATCTGGGTCCATTCAACTATTTCAGTTGTATAATCATATAACAGGGACTGTCCCTGTATTGTTTGATTGTTTTGATTATGCTTCCATCATTTAGCTCTGCTTTCAAAAAAATTGTTCAATTTGCATAATACATTTGGTAAAAGTATCTTTTTGACTACGTTCTGCATTAAATTGAAAGCTCCCAAAATTCCCAGGTATTTGTAGATTTCTTTTTTGTGTTAATGCCTACATCAAATCTCTATTATCAAGCTGTATTTCATCATCTTTGCTGTGGGAAGAAGAGGTGACTGTGTTTGGGTTTTAAATTGTGGCTTTTCATTGTTCTACATCACTGGCTTCCCAATTTTCTTTGGAAATCTGACAGGTTTGTTACCTTGAATGAATAACAGAAGGCCAGAAGATGTTATGCTACTTGGACAGAAAAGACTACATACAGGTATGAGACACCTGTGTGCCATTTTTCATTTCAGACAAAAATGAACATCAATTTTTTTTCTATACATATTATTATTGTAAAGAATAGGAAAACAAGTCAGTGAATAATAGGAGGAAGAAAAGATTGCCTGTATATTTTCTGAGCTGTCCCAACTCCACATTTAAAGTACCCTGTGTCTTGTTTTTTTTCCATGCTCCTCTTTTGCAATACAACTAATTAAAAATAATAATCAGTTTTTGAATGAACTGTTAATACTTTAGCTGCAAAGCCTATCCTGTCTCTTTTATTTTCCTTTTCTCTGGGTCCCCTTTTTCTTTATACCTAAATGTTCATTCCTACTTTAAAAAGTGTATCTAAGTTTAAATAGTCTTCAGTTTTGTACCCTTTCTACTTGTTAATAACTAATCAAACCAAAAGTCAATTCCTTCTTTCTTTCTGTTAATTTTCAGGTGGTATCAGTGGTGGGATTCAATTTTTTTTTAGTCACTGATTCTGTGGGTGTGGCTTGGTGGGCGTGCTTTGTGCGTGCTTCATGCATGCACAGAGAGTTTGGACTTCTCTTGCAATCCTGCACTCTCCCTGTGTCTTCAACAGCTGACACGCAGCAATCCACTGTGCCGCGCGAAGCAGCTGAGCTTCAAAAGCAGGAAATGAAAATCATTATAAAGCCAGGGTGGGTGGGAGGGCCCAGCAGCTGATCATTGGAGCCAACTGGTTCACTCACAGATAATCCTCAGAGCTACTGATTTGGCTGAATTGGGCCAAACTGGTAGAATACCACCACTGGGTGGTATTCAAACTGTCCTAAACTGTCCTGAATGCCATCACTCTGCTAAACAAATAATTCCCTCAACACTGTCAAACAATTTACTAAGTCTGCGTTACTATTACTATTAATCCTCCCATCCTTCCTTTCACCCATCTCCTCCCACTTATGACTGTATGACTGTAACCTTGTTGCTTGTATCCTAACAATTTTTATTGGCTGTTTCCTAGTATGATTTGATTGCTTATTGTACCCTATGACTATTATTAAGTGTTGTACCCTATGATTCTTGACTCTTGATGAATGTATCTTTTCTTTCATGTACATTGAGAGCATGTGCACCAAGACAAATTCCTTGTGTGGTGAATCACATTTGGCCAATAAAGAATTCTATTCTATTCTATTCTATTCTATTCTATTCTATTCTATTCTATTCTATTCTATTCTATTCTATTCTATTCTATTCCTTTCAGGGGAATATGAAGGGTGGTGTTTACAAAAGGTTTCTGAACCCAAGAAAATTATAGATTAATATGAGTTTCTTTGCAATCCCTATCTATTACAGGAGACAGTTTAGGCCTTTTAATAAGGCTTAACTCGATGTGTGTCTCTCTCTCCCTCTGCTTGTTTTTATAGTGGTAGTTTTTAATAAGTGCCTTTAAAAATGATGTATGAAAGATCAAAGGGAAAAGTTTGCCTTTTGTGCAGCCAGTATTTTTCTTCCTTTGTTTTTGAGACCTTAGTTGGCTCAGGTCCTTTGAAGAAATAGAAGTTTTAGTAAATGTTTTATGTAGGCAAGTTACAATAAATCGGAAATAAATCATAAAGGTTCCCCTTTGCAGAAATGTTCCTGCCAATCAAAGTAGGCATTTTGTTTGAACATTTAAACATGGGAAAATTGTATTGAAGTAACTGAAGGCACAAAGCAAATTTCAAAGTCTGGTGTGTGGAGCATCTGTAAAAAGTTCATGTAGCCACATCATCATTAAATCTAAGGATTTATACATTTGCTTGTTACACTATATCCTTTCTTTCCTTTAAAACCTCAAGGTGGCTTACCTGAGGTTCTCTGCTCATTTTATGCCTTCAAGAACAACTCTATGGTGAAAGGTTGAGAGACAATTTTTGATCTTAGATGACTTTGTTATTGAATGCTAACTAAATTCAATCTCTCTCCAATCCAAAAGTAATACTTCAACCAGTATATTACACTGGCTTAGTATTATTGGGTATCTTACATCCCTGTTTTTTAGCCTTACTAATCTTTGCAAAGTTTTGTATTCAACATTTTGTTTTCCATTGGAAAGCATTGTAAAACAATGCTACATTATCCCTCATTATGATTGATTGAGGTTCTGGATTTCAAACAAGGATATATTAAGCTGTGTCTTTTCTGGAAAATAAACCTGAGATCTTCTAAATACAAAGTTTCAACTGTGCCTCAAAGCTATGGGCATTATTTACCAAAATTAATGATCTCAAAAAGTGTTTACAAATTTTCTGAACATGTACCTATTTTTATTTTAAAATTGGGACATATATCACCCAAACTTTTTTGATTCAAGAAAATAGTAAGAATGCTCCCTTGCTTGGTTTTCATCATAGTTTTTAAGAACAGTATCGAAAATTGTACATGTTCAATTTGTTACTTTTTTAAAAAAAAAGTAAGATATGTGCTTGTTGCTATCTGGTATGGCATTTTTATGCCAGAATAATGAGTTTACATGTATTGAAATAGATTTCCAGGAAGGTAAGTTTGAGCATTGTACTAAAACTTTATCTAAAACATTCTATTGTAATGGAACAACCACTGGACGTCATGGTTCCATCATGAAGCATTTTTGGGGATCTGTTCTGGAAATGGGAATGGAACAAATTGCCACAGCCAACTTGCTGTGGGACAATTTAGCAAATCTATTTAATTATTTAAAATAAATGAAAATTATTTTAATTTTGCCATTCACATTTCATTCTGTCCCTCCTTTCGCATCCTTTCTTTAGTGATTCTTTAGTGATATTAGTGTAACTCTTATCCTGCAGTGTGTTGTCCCATGGCAAGTTAGCCATGACAAGTTGTCCTGCAGTGAGTTGGCTGTGGAGAGTTAGCCATGGTGAGTTGGCTGTGGCAAGTTGGCGACGATGAGTTGGCCGTGGTGAATTGTCATAGACATTCTGAAACTGGTATTTTCACATGAGCAGCAATGTGGTGGGCTAGACTCTAGACATGATTTCTGTTATCTTTATCTCATTATCATGGTCAATTGGAGATTTCATGACAATACTTAGTTGGCAATGCTCCTTTTCCATTGCAGAGGTCATGAATTATTATAACAGCTGTGGTGGCACAGTGATTAGAATGCAGTACTGGAGGCTACTTTTGCTGCCTGCTGGCTGCCTGCAATTTGGCGGTTCAAATCTCACCAGGCTCAAGTTGACTCATCCTTCCATCCTTCCGAGGTGGATAAAATGAAGGCCCAGATTGTTGGGGGTAATATGCTGACTCTGTAAACCACTTAGAGAGGCCTGTAAAAGCACCATGAAGCGGTATATAAGTTTAACTGCTATTGCTATTGAGTGGTTCACCCTCTGGAACTGGCTACATCCAATAGGGTACTAAAAGCTTTTGTGGAGTTTCAAGTTAAATTAATCAAGAGTCCTTATCAATATCCTTGTCCCATTATAAAAAATAACTAAAATAAACTGAACAGTTGACTAGATAAACACAGTGTGTCCTCTCCTATGGTTGCCTAGAATATCTGAGGAAATGAACTCAGGCAAATAATAATAATATACTTGCAGCAATCAAGGTTCATTACCTGTCTTATCTGATGGCACAAAGGGAAGAAAAAAAAGTTGTTTCGCTCAAAAATGGAATTGGCTCTTATTTTTAGCTTTGCTTAGTTTTTAATGTTCAATTACTGATTTCTTTTTCCTTTGAAATTATCTGAAGCATAATAAAGCCCTGAAACCCAAATTAGCCGAAGGATAACATTTCAGTGATTTACTTGAAATGAAAGTAATCAACAAATAAGCATGAGATAAATAAACACTATTACATCTCAAACTGAGTTCATTTTTGAGCAGATATGAGAACATAATACTTTTTAATTTTGTAACTTAACAAGAAATCTCTGCACCCATCCCTTGAGGGGGGCAAATCCATTCTTAAATTAATCTTGTGCAACAAAGTTATCAGCTCAGCAAATATAAAATAAAAGATGCAGCACCTGCTTTAGTCCTGGTGTGCCTCCAAGTTTAAAGGTTTCACAAGGGAGAAATATGTGATCATAGAATGAGGCCTCTTGTCTAAAGAAGGAGATAATGAGAGAAGAGCTGTTGACTGAGTATTGAGTGGAAGCTATGTGAGGTCAAAAGAGCAGGTTGCAATCGCTAGAAAGAAGGCATCTTGATTGCTGGCATCTAATTTGTGCAGGCCTAGATGGTATTGAAGGCACCATAATTCAGGGGAAGTGATTGGAGGTGTGAATTACATTGGTGTGATTTATGGAATTTGCACACAGTTGACCTACTGGTACACGCTAGGTTTTGTAATAAATATGATCCCATTTCATTTGGGATTCCAATATATTGCATTGTTTTTAAACATAACCAGGAGAGAAGAATATTTTATTTGTCAGCTTTCCTTGTGATAAGAAAAAAAAAGTAGAGATCATTTTTTTAAAGAATAAAAATAAACAATGAATGTCCCGCTACTGTTTTCTTCTCCTTAATCAAAAGGTGTCAATTTACTGTGGATAAAAATACAATTGTTTTCTCTTTCTAAAATCATTAAAAGATGAAGACACTTAATGATGGGGGGAAAACAGAAATAATGTTGCAGAAAGTTTGATTTTGATATGCTTTATTGTTTATCTTGAAAAATGTGCATTGTCTCTTTGCGCTTTATTAAGCAGTTAAAACCCATGTCATAAATGTCACGACAGTACAGACAAGTACAAATTAATAAACTTGATAAATGTTGTAGAATTTCTCAGAGAACAAGGGGATTAAACATTTTTAAAGTAAATCTTTTTTTAAAAAAAATCCCTGCAATGAATTTCCTTTGTTCCCAAGCATGTGAATAAGAGATTAATGAATATTTTACAAAGCAGCTACAAAAATATTTTTTCTCAGCTATTTGCAGTACAAAGTCATCTTTAATTTTTTTTTCTTTATTATGTAGATGAATGCTTCTTTGCTTTACCCATTTCAAAGCAGATTTGGTGAACATAGTACTTTACTTAAATTGAGTATTTCACTTGCATATTTATGCACATATAAAGTTCTGCTTGCGATTTTTATACTGTTAGTATTCACATGTTATAATAACTATTTAAAAATGCATACTGCCAACACATACATACACTCACACCCACAAACCCATATTTGCATATTTCAAGTTTGGTTGATGTTGTATCATACAGTATGGCCTCAATAAATTACTTTTAAGATCTCATTTTTTTTTATCTCCACCTTTCCATTGTTCAAGGATTGTTTCCAGACAAGATGTCAAAGGGCTTCTTGTGGGGAAAAAAAAATAAAATTATGTATCAGGATTTTTTTGAAAAAAATGTTGATGGATATATATCATTCTTTGGTACAGTTCACTTTATTTATACAATATTTGTGAAATAAAGGCTCTGTTCGGTTGCGTATCAGACCAAATGAAATAGAAATATTTTTTTTAAAAAAAAAGTTCCATAGCATAACAATACACACACACACACACACACACACACAAACCCCCCCCCCCCCCAAAAAAAAAAAAAAAACTCTCAACCTTCATTTTGTCAAGTTCCTATGGAAAATTATGAATGGTTGTTATCAGGGGAATGGACCTATGGAATGATTAGTCAATGTTACATTTTACTTTGTGTTATGAAAACTCTGATGCATAAACATGTAGCTTCAAATAATACATATTATGCACGTGTCCCAATGCCATTCTGAATTTAGCTCAGAATGAATTTAACTTTAGCAGGGGAGGGGAGGGGAGGAGCTGTGTTGGGAAGGGTTTTGGAGGGTTTTAATCTCTGTTCAAGTAGGACACCCTATATCGGGGGTTGGCAACCTTTTGGACCTCAGGGACCATTAAACTCATAATTTAAAATCCCAGGGACCACTAACCAGTTCTGTGGGCATGGCCTAATTTGTAAGTGTGGCTTGGTGGTCATGTGACTGACTGGCATGGCTTGTATGTAAATATTATAAATATTTATATAAATATTGAATTTTTATTTTTTAAAAAAGCAACTTTTACCCAAAATCAGGCAAAGCAGGCAGGCAGATTGAGTTCCTCACAGAATCACATATTCATTCAGAGATCTATCTATCTGCCATTGACTAGCTCAGTCTGTCACATAAAATTTGCTAGCAAGCAAACTCACGAAATTAACTCACAACACACCATGTATGTAAATATTGATTTTTTATTTTTTTTTAAAAAGCAACTTTTACCTAAAATCAGGCAAAGCAGCCAGGCAGATTGAGTTTCTCACAGAATCATTCAGTGATCTATCTATCTATCTCCCATTGTCTCTTAAATTTGTTTGCCGTGAGTCTGCATTAAATAATAGAACCTTCAGTCCTAAGGGAGGTTTGGCTCTGCTTTTAAGCACAAATCTAAAAGTCTAAAGACTAGCTAGAAAGCAAGAAATCCAACCATTTCATGCTTCCTAGCTAATCTAAATCTCCAGGCACAGCAGAACAGATGATGGTCAGAAAAAGGAAAAATAGCGATTTAGCAGACAAGTTTGCTGGGTAAGGAATAAGTGGGCGAGGAGGGTATGTTTCTGCGCAGCCTGGATTAATTGCTTTGGAGGGGTGCTCTGGGGGTGAGATTTCTCTGCAGCCCACCAAAATTTTCTCACAGCCCAGCAGTGGGCCGTGGCCCACCAGTTGGCAACCACTGCCCTATATCACTTCAGGCCAATGTCTGTTCAAGCTTTCTCTTAAAAAACTCCAATAATGGAGCACCCACAACTTCTAAGGGCAAGCCATTCCACTGATTAATTTTTCTAAATGGCATGGAAGTTCTTCTTATTTTTAGGTTGGATTTCTTCTTGATTAGTTCCAAACATTGCTTACTGTTGTGCCCTTAGGTGCTTTGGATAATATGTTGACCCCCTCTTTAGCAGCCCCATAATTATTGCAATACTGTTACCATATCACCCCTAGTCCTTTTCATTAAAGTAGACATGCTTAATTCTTTCTCTTTCTCCCTCCCTCTCCCTCTCTCTCTCTCCCTCCCTCCCTCATTTCAAGCATGTGGTTATTGACAACATAGCATTGCCTAAATTTTGGACATTCAACTTAGAAATGCTAACAAGCTGTCCTATTCAATAACCATAAAAGAGAAAAAGATACCTCTCTGCAACTTTATACTGTCACCCTTTTAAATTAATAATGTAAGTGCCAAGCCGAATGAGTCCACAATGTGAATTAAAAGAAATTAGAGGAAATTGCAGGGTTTGTCAATTCTATCTGAGACGGAGGACATAAAGTGCTGCAAATCATGGTTTGGGCAATGAAAAGATAAAAAGCTGAATTTAAAAGAAAATACTTAGAAATATCTTTCACTGGCAGACAATTGTATATGCCAAACAAGTTCCTAACGCGTTATAGTCAATAATGTATAATTGTGATTTGCTTTAAAAGAAAAAGAACATTTGCAAGTATTGCAAAACAATGAAAAACTGCCAGTGAGAAACAACATACTCTGTAAGAACATTTGTTAAGGATTTCTTTGTACTTAACAGCTTTATTTTTCCTGTCATAGTCACAAGCATTAAAAAAAACAAAACATTTTCTCTCATGCATAGGAAAGGTGATATTCTAATTTAGTTAGGAGCATTTCTGGGTACCCAAGACTTTAATCTCACTACTAAAATAAAGTAGGATCCAAACGAGCAATTCCTCCCATTTTACTTATAGAGACATCACAAACACTTCTATATTGCAAGTCACCAGCAATTACACAGGCTGAGAGCCAATCAGAAAAAAAAAAAGATTTCCTTCCAGAATAATAGGAAAAAATGCAGAGATATCTCAGCCAATCACTGCTCAGGTAGTATACTACATACTGGAATATATCTTAACCTTCCAGCATGTTCATCCTTTATTTTCATCTTTTGCCATAGGACAGGGCAAACTTGACTTCATTGGGGGCCACATCAGGGTTGTGTTTGATCTCAGGAGGCCAGGGTGGCCATGGCCAATTCTACATCACTCATGTCGGGGGCACCTGTGATGGCCAAATGTTAAGGCAGGACTTCCCTCAGACCCTCCTTCCTTCTCATTATAATCTTCCTTCTGTCCTTCCATCCTTCCTTCCTTCCTTCCTTCCTTCCTTCCTTCCTTCCTTCCTTCCTTCCTTCCTTCCTTCCTTCCTTCCTTCCTTCCTTCCTTCCTCCCTTCTTTCTCCTTCCCTCTTCATTCTCGTGTCTTCTTCCTTCCCCTCTTTCCTTCTTCCTTGTTTTCTTCCCATCTTTCCTTCTTTTTCTTCACCCTTCCTCTTTCCCCTTCTCTTTTCTGGTCCCTTCTTGGATGTTCAAATGCAAAAGGGGAAACATTTCTCCTTTTGTTTTGTTTATAGTTTGTTTTGCTAGCCCTCTGCTAGCAAAAACAGAGCCCTGGGGGCTGTGTGCACCCCTCTGACCCTGTTTTTGACCACAACGGCCTCCTTTAGCCCTCTGTGGGTGAAAATGAAGCCCAGGGGGGCTGCACATGCTCCCCAAGCTCCATTTTTCCTGACAGAGGATTTCAGGGGGCTGACTGTGGCCAAAACGTCAGCCCCCTGCAACCCTCTGGGTGGGGTGGGGGGCTACACACAGCCTTCCAAGGCTCTGTTTTTGCTGGCAGAAGCACCACAGGCCAGTCCTTCACTGTTTCCAGGGTGGCTTCCAAGTCTAGATTTAAGCACACCATGGGCCAATTCCAGCCTGAAGGCCTTGAGTATGACACCCCTGCCATATACTAAAATACACTATAGAAATAAAGGAAGGAAGGATTCCTGCTTCTTTTTTTCACCTGCAGACAACTTCTTAAAAAACAACAACAACAGAGAAACCATACTAATAAGTAGAAGGATAAGGTGAAATGGAAGTCTTCTTTCCTTTAATTTTTTAAAGTTTATTTTAAGTTTGAAGCTTCATTTGTAGTGATCTTTTCCTTACCACTTATAACATTATTTAAGTACATCAATATGACTTTAATAAGGAAGAAGGTGTGAAATATTTTTTATTATGTCCCTTTCTGTAAATTACATTACAACTGAGCAAATGTCCAACATTTCGGACTGTACTGAACTGTTTAAACCAAAGCTTAGCGTTATGCATGGTACAAAATTAACCAACTGTGTTCCACTATCTTAATGAATCTTATTTCAATTCAAGCCTTTTGTAATGAAAAGGAAGGGCTGAGTAATTTACAGAATGAAGACTTTTGAAGCAATCAGTTCCTGTGTCTAATCATAGTGGCTCAAGTTTCATCACTATTCCTTCCTTCCTTCCTTCCTTCCTTCCTTCCTTCCTTCCTTCCTTCCTTCCTTCCTTCCTTCCTTCCTTCCTTCCTTCCTTCCTTCCTCCTTCCCCCTCCCTCTCTCCTTCCCTCCCTCCCTAATTGCTCCCTATGAAAATAAACAGATTCATTAGAAATGTCAGCTCCGGGTCTTGCTGACTTCTACCATGAAAATCTGAAGAAAAAAACTTCTATATTCTGTGCAATTTGCAGTTTTTTAACAAAATCTTTAAAATCTGTAAATCTTTTTATTTCAAATACATATGCCATTGAATCTGCAACAGGATGATCAATAGATTAACTTCAGTTTTAATGGCTTTCCTTTTCTAAGAAGGAAAAAATAAATATCTTTATTGATTCTATCTTCACACCTTCTATTACTAGAAAGGAAGAATTCTATTTTTCCTAGAAGGAAACTGTCTAAAACCTGCAGGAATCTGTCAATCAGCAAAGGTGAAGAATATCATCTTACAAAGAAGCAGAACCCATGAACAAATAAATACAGTTTCTTGTAGCTTTAACAGCTGAAGTGTCAATTTTAATTCACACATAACTTTAGATTCATCAGGCGGTGCTAAAGAATATCTGTACTATTAAAAGAGAAACTGATCACAGGCAGCTGTTGATCTCCTACACCAAATTCTTCATTTCATCAGCATTATTTTATGCAGGAATGTAATTTACTATTGCTATAGGTGCTGCTCATCTATTGCAAATTACTGAAAACCTTATCAAGAAAAGTTCAAAGGGATAAATAGGGACAAGCTATGATGACAGATACAAAGGGGAGAATCAAAGAGAAGAGCATTACCCAAGTTATTCATTCTTTAATAACCATTTATCTCATATTTATTAGAAGCTCTCTTTAAAATACTGCAAGTTGTGCGCAGAACAAATGTGGACAAATGTTTATTATGTCCTCCATCGATTTATCTTACCTATTATCAAAAAGTCCTGTTTGGGAGATGGAAAAAATAAGATGTCTTGAGAAGAATTTGACAATGAAGGAACGCTTGTGCAATTCCATCCTTTGATTGGCTGTCCTTCTACTGTATGTTCTCATTTAAAGTTTAAATGCTCCCAAAGTGGCACTTTAAAAGTTAATTAGATTATATTCTATTGGATCACCTAGATGGACTACTACAAGGTAGGGAAGCATTATAGAAGAAAGAAATTATTAATGTCAGCTGTTATTTACGCTTCTTGAGTGGGAGTAGTGCACGTTGGCAGTGATTAATTCTGCAGTACAATATGGGCACTTCATCCAGGAAAGTAGGTTTGTTTTCCATGCAGCTTTAAAGCAGGAAATTAACATCTAAGACTTTGGGAACCACGTTTATGAGGACTGAAGTTCAGTATTACAGAGTTCTTAGATGGAATTTAATTCAGCTGTGTTCCATTACAATGGGAAACAAACATGTGTTTGAAACATCATCTTCACAAACATCTACTGACATTTAGTACAGAAACTTCTACACAGTCACGGTTATATAATTTGAGAAAATATATCCCGAGAGGTTTTAGATCTGTGTATAAAGTACCATTGACGTCACTTTCCTCTTATAATTGCTGCATGCAAGAATAACGCTGTTTCCCATTCTTATCACACTAATGATACATTTCATCTTGGCTCATATTAGCTTTTAGTCAGTGCAAGTAGCTTGTCATATTTCTTCTTTATTATTAAATGCTTTGGAATTTAGCCCCATTTTTTATGATGAATTGAGGCCGTTTCATGTTTTAAGTCTCACTGGGCTTTTTATGTCGTTTATTTGGTTCCCTGTTTAGAATCCTGCTTGTTTCCTTTTCTCAGAAAGTTCAGGCAGTGTTTTTGTAATGATCTATTGTTATTGTTCCATTGCTTGCTGAAATCCCATCATTATCTAACTCACAGCATCATCTTGTAACCAATTCACTAGCTTGTTTTAGTTATCGGACTTTCTGAAGTTTACAGTTAATGGATGATGTTTATCGGAGTTTTATTTTTTATGACCTTTAAACATATTTGTGCCTGTCAGTTAATTGCCCTCCCTTCTTCAATAACTTGGAAGGGGGAAAAACTGTTTCTCACAGGACTTTCTTATGCATTACTCCATTTATTTGAGAGCCTTAGGGTTTTTCCCATCTCCTGTGGTGACATTTAGAAATGAAAACCCGAATAGATTTGACAAATTGTGTAATATTTCCAGGTGATAGACATTTCTTCTCCTGTGCTGAGTGCTAATTTAATGGGAAAGACAGATACAGAGGCATACCAGATATGGAAAACTCATATCAGATGTCCCTAGCAGCTACATGAATTTACACATTGTTTGCATAAGAGATTAAGTTCAAGGATTTTTTTTTAAAGATATGACTAAGGCACCTTTTTCTGCATATTTATCTGCTGCCCTGTCTCCATTTATCTCACAGAAGATGGAAAATTGGAGCAAAGTGCAGTACAGCAGATTTTTCTTAAAGGGTTCAATGACTTCCCTCTCATCTATTATGGGCAAAGTATTGTTAGAGAGTGTTAACACAGCTTCACTATGTGGAAGTCAGGTCCAGCAATAATAACATAGGATAAAAATCTGTTGGTTGTAGGCAGAGGTGGTATTCAGTAGATTCTCACCAGTTCTGGAGAACTGGTGCAGAAATTTTAAGTAGTTTGGAGAACTGGCAAATACCACCTCTGACTGGCCCTGCCCCATCTATTCTCTGCCTCCTGGGTCCCAGCTGATCAGCTGGGTCTTCTTTGGAAGCCTGCACAGGAGAATGGAGCTGGAAAGCAGGTTAGTGGGGTGGGAAGGGAATGGAGATTCTACAGTATCCTTCTCCCAGGAGTGGGGAGGGAATGGAGATTTTATAGTATCCTTCCCCTGCCATGCCCACCAAGCCATGCCCACAGAACCAGTAGTAATTTTTTTTGAATCCCACCACTGGTTGTAGGATGACTTTAACTTTTGATGATTATTTTAAGACAAAGCTCCTGGATAGTTTTTTTCTGAGGATACCGTAGTGGCATGGAGTAATCAAGTACACCAAGGGTGTCAAATTCAAGGCCCATGGGCCAGATCTGGCCCATGAGGTGTTTAAATTTGGCCCACAGGGCCAACCTGGAAATATCAAAGGATCAGCCTATGGTGCCTCTGCTGGCCAAAAAGGGCCAACAAACAAGTCCTTTGAATGACCAGCTTAATAATAGGCTTGAAAAAGACCCAAAGAGAGTGATATAATACAGAGGATGTATTTTTCCCCATCTAATGTGATCATCTCCATTTGCAGCTGTATCTTTTCATTATAACTTTTCTCTTTTAGAAACACGATATGTATTTCCCCTGCATTAGGAAATAGGAATGCAATCTACATTATGATCCCCAAATACGCATTGAATGCATAAGCAGCAGTGGGGCCTATATGCACATGGATGTATCTAGTGTTAAGTCCCTTGGCAGATGTGTTTAATGTATTCAAATGTATGAGGTGACTTTGCTCCACACAAATAGAAACTCTGATTTCTCCCATAGAAAATATTCATATATTTATCGCCCTTCATACTTGTAACCAGCTTATGGTCTGCAGGGAATGTAATCATCAAAAATGGCTAAGAGGCATAATCATTTTATTCCCATTGTTGAAAGAGTGAAAAGGAAGAGGGATTTGAGATTTTGTTGTACTTATTTCATGGAAGAACTGTTGTTTTCAAAGATATCTCTTGTTTTTTTTGAAAAAGTTTTTTTATTTTTATAACAAAAAACAAACAAATAAAACCATCTTTCAGTTTTCCAGTGTGTCGGTTGGGTACATATATCTTGCGCAAATAATAATATCATACATTTCTTACTTATTTATATTTATAACCATTCTAATCAATATTTTATATCACATTGGTTACTTGTTGTATTATCATTAACATTGTAATTATTATCTTTCAAAAATATATTCCATCCTTACCTAAGTTATATTCATTCTCTTATTCAATCCTAATCAATCAGTTATAATATATTATTGCTATTATCACATATTTAGTTTCTTACTCTTCAATCTAGACATTCATAGAATAAATTCTAAATCTTATAATAATCTTTTTCTTCCTGTTCTCTAATTGCTGTTGTCAATCTACTAATTTCTGCACCATTCCATTATTTTCTTAATTATTTCCTCCTCTATCGGAATTTTCTCATTTTTCCAATTTTGTGCAAATTCAGTTCTAGCTGCTGTTAATACATTGATAATCAAATATCAATGTTATCTCTCTGTTATAACCTTCCAGCAAAATTCCCAATAAAAATATCTCTGGTTTTAAATCTATATGTTGTTTTATCAATTTTTCTAACCACATGTGTATTCTGGTCCAATATTTTTTAGCATCAATGCATGTCCACCATATATGGTAATAGGATCCAGGTGTCTGATGACATTTCCAACACTTTGCCGATTTGTCTTTTCAAAGACATCTCTAAGAGGGCTAAGAAAATTATAACATACATATATGCATGCATACATACATACAAACATAGATACATATCTCCAAAGTTTCCAATAATAAAATTCTACTATCCATCATTAGGGATGGTGAAAATTTCCAAAGAAAGAATGAAGCTTTCAAATGTCAGAGAAACATTCCACATTTGGAACCTAATCTCACTGGGAAAGCCATCTCATCTCAGCCAGTTTTCATAGTGAAATTACCTTGAAGATACCTGGCTGTATTTGTTTGACCTTGTGGGAAGCAGAATGCTAAACCAACCTTCCCTAATCTGCTTCTTCTCAGTGAGGGAGGCCATCTGCAGTGAGAATATTGGAGATAGAGTTCAAACTCATTTAGAGGGCCTTGGACCGCATAGACAGATACAAAAGAAAATGAAGAGCCCAAGAATATTATCTAATAGAGTTGTATTTCATTATCTTCCAATGTTGCTGATGCTCCAATGTTGAGCTCTAGTCTGTTGTGCAACTGTATTATTTTTGTTCCACACATATTTAGAAGAAAAAGTTCACCATCTACTTACAGATTAGGTAGATACTGTTTTTCTTCCTTTACAGATATCTGTAAAATTTATACAGATATATGAACTTGCTGTCTATTTGATGAGGCTTCATTGAATGGGAAAAGAAAAGAAAATGAGGGGGGAAATGCTGATTTTAAAACCAGAAGATGAAATGAAGGAATAAGACAAAGGTGCATCCTTCACGAATGTTTGGACAATTTTCTTTTGAGAAAAGCTAATTGTCACATAACAGGTGGGCATGTTTTTAATTCTTGGTTAGATAAGATGCTACACTGAGGGATGGAGAGGTGGAGAAGTGATGGGACAGTCAAGTAAATCCAAAAATGAAGATAGGAATTCAATCTTTATATTGTTCCTTCAAAGACCCTCACCTTGTTTCTGGAACAAGGTGACACCAGAGTAATTGCTTTTCCTGCAACAGGAATGACAATTTATTTTTCCTTCCTGATTGTCCCCTTCCCCCAGTACATCTCTATCTCCTGTAGTACAAAGGATGTAATATGCTTACAACCAGGGGTGGGATTCAAAATTTTTAACAACCAGTTCTCTGGGCGTGGCTTAGTTGTTGGGCGTGGCTTGGTGGTCATGTGACTGGGTGGATATAGCTTGGTGGTCATGTTATTGGCTGGGTGTGGCCAACTCTGTATCACTCATATCGAGGCACGCATCTCCTCACCTGGCCTCTCATGACTGTGGGGATGCTGCAACAGTCATAAGTGTGAAAAATGGTCATAAGTCACTTTTTTCAGGGCCATTGTAAATTTGAATGGTCACTCCATACAAGCAAAGTACCAGCAAAGGAGGGGAAAAATACTCCAGAGATGTTCCTGAGACAGGAAGTCTAGTCCTGCCAAGAATGTAATAACGGTTAATGGAAAGGCAGTTTCTGTAAGTAACACCAGAAGGTTTCCTTCCTGCCTTCCTTACAGGATTAGGCCAGTAATTTCTTCTAACAACCAGTTCTCCAGTCACATGCCAAGCCACGCCCACCAACTAAGCCACGCCAACAGAACCGGTTGTTAAAAAAATTGAATCCCACCTTACTGTGAAGTGGTATAGAAGTCTAACTGCTATTGCTAAAAGAGGCTATTTTTGTCAACATTGAGCAGCCTTCTTTCAACAGAGGGATATGGATAAGACACCATCTATCTTCTGTCTACAACAAAATCCTTTCAGCAATTCCAAGAAGGTTCCACACACATTTACACTCTGATACAGATGACCCTGAGAAGCCACATAAATTCCCAAGTGGGGCTCAAGTACAAATGACCAGATGAATGTAAAGAAATGTGATCTTTTCATCCTCCTCCCCTGCCACCATCCTGCCAGAACTAATCCTTCCATTCAGGGGTGAGCTTCAAAAATTTTAGCAAAGGGCTCTCTGTCCAGTTGCTTGGTGGGCGTGGCCATGGTGGGTGTGGCCTAGTCCACCTCCTGCACCATGGTAGGGGACATTTTTGCCCTCCATGGGCTCTCCTTGAACTTCTGAGAGGGCAAAAATGGCCTCCCTGGGCTCTGGAGACTCTCTGGAAGCCAGAAACAGTCCCATTTCTGCCTTCCCGAATTCCTGAGAGGCCCTCCTTGCATGTCCTGCACTTGCCTACATCCAAAATGGGCCATGTGGGGACTCATGGGAGGGGTGGGGTGGGGTGGGTGAGGCCAGCCAAGAATGGGATTTGGGGGTTCTCCAAACAGATTCTTAGCTGAAGCCTTGCAAACCCCCAAGAGCCAACCCTTGCTTCCATTGCCACACCATCCTGCCAGAATGGATGAAACTTTTTGGATGACTTCCTCAGGGGAAAAAAAAAACACAGTCCAGTTGCCTTTTGAAAAAACACCTTTGAGACAATTATAACCTGAATGTCTGAGAATCTCCATAGTCATTTAGCTGAAGATATAAATCCACTGAAGAATTTGAATTTTCTGCGTTTGTACAAAGGGACAATATTAAGAACAACTTTCAGTGTATTACAACGTGTAACATCAATATGCCAATAGCAGATTTTTAGTCTATTTTTAAGAAACATTCACTTGATGCACATTCCAAAATAAAGTTTTGCATATCTCTCATATTTGCTATTCAAATTGGCTCAAAAAACTTGGACAAAAATGTATATTTCTATTTGTAGAAAGCTATTCTTAGTTGACACACTGCACATAAAACATGTTGAAAAACACTTTTTCAAATGCTTTTTAAACACACACACCACCCAAACACAAACACACCAACTACAGATTATTACAGAAACTGGCTGAAACTCACTTACAAATGTACAATTGCAAAAATAAAATAAAACCACAAGAAGATTCCCATCATCTCCCAGTTATAAAAGTTCCATCTATATCTTTACATAGCAAACAAACAGAGACTGACACTTAGCTGAACTTTATAAACCATCCTTGGGAGAACCATCATTATAATTCATTTGCATTTCATCTGTTCTTTAATTTAAGAAACTAAACCAACACAAGTTAATAAGAATCTATTATAGTTTCCTTCTCCTGCTGTTTTCAGTGGTTGCTTATAGGGCAGGCTACAATCTGGACAATTAAAAAATACTCAAAATAAATATTCTTCCCAGTTACCTTAAGATTTATTCTAGTAAAATTATTCCTGGGTTCCAATTTTTCCAAACCAGTTACTTTTCTGTATTTTCCATAAAGGAACAGAACAGAACAGAACAGAACATAATTTTTTATCAGTCAAGTGTGATTGGACAAACAAGAAATTTGTTTTGGTGCATAGTCTCTCAGTGTACATAAAAGAAAAGATGCATTTGTCAAGAAACATAAGGTACAACACTTAATAATAACCTATGGCCTTAATAATAATCTATGGTTATATAGCCATAGGCCATATAGTAAATAGAATATATACCCTATGACTATATAACCCTATGAATAGTAAGTTGATTATTATTATTGTTATTGTTTTACCATCCAAATATTTTGTCCTGTGTATATGGTAAATTTTCAGCAACATATAGGGCTAGTTCTCAAAATGGTAAAATACAGTTACTAGAAAACTTATTCTGGATAGATTCTACCTGATTTTTAGATATGAGATGTCCCAGGAGCAAAAAGATCTTTCCTTCTATCAACATTATCCATTGGCTGCAAAACAGATATTTCTTAATTCAGCATCAAGTGGCACTGAATGTGTGTGTGTGTGTGTGTGTGAGTGTGTGTGTGTGTGTGTGTGCTGATTAGGAACCAGTTGCTGACACATTTAGTTTCCTTAAGTTGAATATTTGCTGAACTGCAAATCCAGCGTTGCTGCCTGAGCTATATCTTCCAGAACACATGCAAAAAATAATTTCAAACTTTTCATCTAAATGCCATTCTCTATCTGGCTGTGCCCGTTCTGAGTACTATAGCAAGTGATTTTGGTTCCATAGCTACTTATTTTTAAGAGAATTGCCACAGAGCAATTTTACTTCAACTAAACTTATTTTAATTTCCCTATAAGCAAGCTAAGAAGATTAATAAATATCAATTTCTCCAAAGAGCAAGTCACACAGCAATTCCTCATTCTCTCACCCTCTTCAAGGAGATCCCAATATGCAAAGCAACTCTTCAAAACCTTTCCAATAATTGGAGTTAGAGGCAGCAGCCAAATCCTTTGTTATCAACCGGTTCTGCTCCATTTCATTTCAAATACCATCTTAAAAGTCCAGTTCTGAGATTCTGTAAATGGACACCACTCTAGCTCATATAAAAAAGAAAACTGGCATTAAAGAATTTGATTCCCTCAACAAAACAAGAGAAATCCCTATGTAATCTGAGCAGAATTAAATTGACCATATTGCACAGTGACTGTAGAAAATGCAGCCAGTTAATGAGTACCATATATTTTTTTAGAATAGAATAGAATACTTTATTGGCCAAGTGTGACTGGACACACAAGGAATTTGTTTTGGTGTAAATACTCTCAGTATACATAAAGAAAAGGTACATTCGTTAAGAATCAAGAATCATAATGATAGTCATCAACAATCAAATCATACTAGGAAACAGTCAATATAAATCGTAAGGATACAAGCAACAAAGTTACAGTCCTACAATCACAAGTGGGAGGGGATGGGTGATAAGGAGTGATGAGTAGATTAACTATTTTTAAATAGTTGAACAGTGTTGAGGGAATTATTTGTTTAGCAGAGTGATGGCTTTCGGGAAAAAACTGTTCTTGTAGTTGTTCTGGTGTGTAGTGTTCTATAGCGTTGTCTTGAGGGAAGGAACTGAAACAGTTTATGTCTGGGATGTGAGGGGTCTGTAAATATTTTCACAGCCCTCTTTTTGACTCATGCAGTATACAGGTCCTCAATTGAAGGCAGGTGGGTGGTAATAGTTTTTTTCTGCAGTCCTAATTATCCTCTATGTCTGTCCTGTTGGGTTGCAGAACCAAACCAGACAATTATAGAGGTGCAGTTCTCCTCTGTAGAACTGTACCAGCAGCTCCTTGGGCAATTTGAGCTTTCTGAGTTGGCGCAGAAAGAACATTCTTTGTTGTGCTTTTTTGATGACGTTTTTGATGTTAGATGTCCATTTTAGATCATGTGATATAGTAGAACCTAGAAATTTGAAGGTCTCTACTGTTGATACTGTGTTGTCTAGTATTGTAAGAGGTAGTAGTATGGGAGGGTTTCTTCTAAAGTCTACCACCATTTTTCTTTTTAAAAAGGTGAATCAATGTCAAAGCCATTTGTGGTTCTTCTTCTTCTTCTTCTTCTTCTTCTTCTTCTTCTTCTTCTTCTTCTTCTTCTTCTTCTTCTTCTTCTTCTTCTTCTTCTTCTTCTTCTTCTTCTTCTTCTTCTTCTTCTTCTTCTTCTTCTTCTCTCCTCCTCCTCCTCCTCCTCCTCCTCCTCCTCCTCCTCCTCCTCCTCCTCCTCCTCCTCCTCCTAATAATAATAATAATAATAAGTCCCTAGGTCCTTTGTTATGGCTCGAGTTGTTGAGCTACCAACCAGCCCCAAAGGCTGTGAATCTCACCAAAGATTAACCACCATCATAATTAAAAAAAATAGAAAAAATGAGAACCCCCTGCTTGAGCAAAATATCCTTTATCATCTGAGATAAATGGTTGTTCGGTCTCTTTTTAAAGCCTTCAGTGCAAATGTTGGGTTAATGTGGGATTAATTGTTCTGATTAATGATGCTCAATGTGTTATGACATATTCAACTCATACTTAATTGGTGAAAGTGAAGATCAGTACGTGCAACCTGACCTTGGCTGCTGGAACAGGGAGTTTGCTTCATGTAGAGCCAGGAATGTGGTCTTATCTGGAACAAAGAAGTAACGGAATGAACTGATTTTAATGAACTGACTTTGTGTTATTATTGCTTGGCTGATATTGTGTAATCTTGTTTTTGCTAAATAAAAGAGTGCTTTGAATTTCGGTTCGGGGCATTCATCCCGAGGAAAAACCCTGTTTCCATGTCTCATGATTGCCGGGTTTAACCATTAATTGCCTCAAGTGGTGACCCCCGACGTGATTCTTAAGGGATACGTCCGCTTTGTCCCCATCCTTCGCCAGGCATTGGCTTAAGCGCTTTCGTCAGGTACACGGCTGGACCGCGTCTGATTCATCGTAAGTATGGGGAATGATCTATCTCAGGCTCAAGAAGAGCACGTCAGGGAATTGAAAGAGATAGTTAAGCGAAATTACTTTCAGTTTAACTCAGCTGGGAAAGCCCGGCAAGTTAAGGGAAAAGAGATTAAGGAACTTTTGAAATATGTATGGGAACATATGTCCTATTACCCTTTGTCAGGAAGTACGAAGGTGTCTACATGGAGAAAGATAGGCGAGGACTTACACAATGCGCCTCGCGCCCCTGCACCCATACTTTGTACATGGCGTTCCTTAATTGAGGCATTGCAAATTCAAAATAATCCCTTATTGCAGCCCCTTCCTGACTCTGTTATTCACCCGCCTCCTTATCAGCCAGTCCTTGTGCAACCGGCTGACACCACGGCAGTCCGTAATCATGGCTTGTTGCTTCCCCCTTCTGCCCCTGCTCTCAGCGAGCCTTCGCTAGCCCCTTGTGGAGTAAAAAATGCAGTGGATGCTGGGTTTGAAAAGGCGATGGAGAACCGGGAGCTGTCCCCGGAGGAATTGATCAATCTTCCGGTTTCAGCTTTCCCTGTTAGTGTAGAGATGGATGGCGTTGGGAATCAGCAGCGGGTATGGCGTCCTTTAGAATTAAGAACCCTCAGGGAAATTACCACAGCAGTTAAGGATTATGGGTTAAAAAGCAAATATACAGCTGCCTTGCTGGAAGCTTTGGCGTTTGGTCGAAAAATGATACCGGAGGATTGGAAAGCTTTGGCCAGAATGATTTTGTCCTCCGGCCAATATATTGTTTGGGATTTTCAGTATCGGCAGCAGGCATTAGCCAGAGGGACAGGACAGGTTACACCCGATCAGTTATATGGCGCAGGTCAATTCAACACGGTTGAGTCACAACGAGATAATCTGGCAGATCAAGTCTTCCCTATGATTAACCTTTGTGTGTTGGCTGCGTTTACTAAAGTAGATGAGGCTGGAGGTAGCTCCATTCGCAGTTTTGTTACCATCAAGCAGGGAAATGCCGAGCCATATCAGGATTTTATTACTAAATTGAAAACTGCAATTGAAAGATCGGTAGATAATGATATGGTGGCTGCAGAATTACTCCAAAAATTAGCCGTAGAAAATGCTAACACAGACTGTAAAGCTATTTTGAAGCCCTTGATAGCTACAGGACCGAAGGAAATTGCGCAGATGATTGAAGCTTGTGCTGCTGTAGGCAGCCAGCTCCATCAAATGGATGCCCTGGCTGCAGCAATGACTCGAGGAACCTTGCAAGGGAAGGGCAATTGCTTTAATTGTGGGAAGCCCGGTCACTTCAAAGCTCAGTGCCGGGCCCCTGGTGGCGGTCAGCATCGAGGTCGTCAGGGACAATTAAATAAGCCAAAAACAGTCTGTCCCAAATGCAAGAAGGGATATCATTGGGCGAATCAATGTCGTTCGATGTCACAACAAAAAAACTGACTCAGGGGGAGGTGGCAGAGCCCCCGGCAACAAATCCAGGAGTAAATAAGGAACTCTGCCAAAATAAGTCTAATAGTGGTTGCTTAAGCCATAGACCTGCGACTGCTCATTCTGCGGGCATAGATTTGCCGCTTGCCACCCCATGTTCATTGACTTTTCCAGGTTTAATTGAAGTAGTTAGCACAGAAATGAAAGGGCCTCTACCGGAAGGTATGGTGGGTTTGGTTTTACCACGATCATCGACAGGGAAGAAAGGAGTTTTTGTAGTCCCAGGAGTGATAGATGCTGATTATGAAGGAATTATCAAGGTGCAGCTTCATGCAAATACTCCTGTTTCTCTACCTAAAGGGATGGCAGTGGCTCAGTTAATATTGCTGCCCTGTGTAACCCCCCCTGGAGATTCAGCTAGAATAAGGGGGGAGGGAGGTTTTGGATCCACTGATGAGAACAGTTTTGAGAGCTCTGTTTTAACAGTAACTAAACAGATAGCAGCCTATAAACCGATCATGACGATTTTACTCAATGGCAAACCTTTTTCTGGTTTGTTGGACACAGGAGCTGATGTCTCAGTCATTCGGTCGGCTGAGTGGCCAAAGTTTTGGCCGTTAGTGGCTACTCCTGCTGTACGAGGTGTTGGTGGTCTCCAAGAGGCTCAGGTTAGCGAGAAATGGCTCACGGCTACACTGAAGCAGGGGGGTGCAACAGCGAAAATTAAACTTATTGTCATGCAATTACATGTCAACTTGTGGGGGAGAGATTTGATGAGTCAGCTGAAAGCTGTCATTACAGTAGAGGATTGAAAGTATCGGACTTAGATTATAATGGACAACATTTTGAAATTACGCTTGTTATCCTCTGTTCCGGTGTGGACGGAGCAGTGGCCTTTATCCCGTGAAAAATTATATAATCTTCATCAATTAGTCCAGGAACAGTTAGCAATTGGACATATTGAACCTTCCACCAGTCCATACAATAGCCCTGTATTTGTTATAAAAAAGAAGAGTGGGAAGTGGAGATTTTTGCATGATTTGCGAAATATTAATAAGATAATATTGCCAATGGGCCCTCTTCAATGTGGTCTGCCCAATCCCAATCTGATCCCTAAGGACTGGGATTTAGTTGTTATAGATTTAAAAGATGCTTTTTTCACAATCCCTTTACATTATGATGATCGGAAGCTCTTTGCATTTACTGTCCCCGCTTTAAATAATGAAGAACCAAATAAGCGATATCAATGGAAGGTCCTTCCTCAGGGAATGTTGAATAGCCCTACTATGTGTCAAATGTATGTGTCTCTGGCGTTGTCACCCTTCCGTAAGGCACGGCCAGGGTGGAAAGTTATTCATTACATGGATGATATTTTGGTGGCCGCTCCTGGCCCGGAAGGGACCGTAGCACAGTCAATGGCTCTTTTAATAAAACACTTATCTAGGTATGGACTTTGTGTAAGCTCAGAAAAAATTCAAACTCATAGTCCTTTTAAATATTTAGGCCACAAGTTGACAGCAGCTCACTCCACGCCTATGATGGTAAAATTCGATTTACCACCAGTGTTTACGTTAGTAGAACTACAAAAGTGGTTAGGAAATATTAATTGGGTAAGACCTTATTGCAATCTTTCTACCCAGGAATTAAGCCCTTTGTTTGACGCCCTGCGTCAAGGAAAAAATCCTGCTGATCCAATATCCCTTAGTCAGAAACAGTTGGAAGTCGTTCGGTTGGTTGAATGTCGGCTGACTGAGCAATGGACAGATAGATGTCAGGAAAATGCCCCTCCTCATTTAGCGTTATTGCCTGGTCGATTGCCTACTGGCGTGATTTTGCAGATAACGTCAGAAAAAACCTTGCTTCTTGAGTGGCTTCACTTAGGCCATGTTGGGAAAAAATCTGTCTCCACAGGAGAAGATACCTTATCCACTTTGATTTTAAGGGGTTGATTCCGATGCCTTAAATTAATGGGCATTGAACCTATTATTATTTATGTTCCTTTTCGGCTTCACTTATGGGAACAACTCTTGGCTACCTCTGAGCTACTTCAATTGTCTTTAGCAAATTGGCAGGGCACTTTTGCTTATCATTTACCATCAGATCATAGATTGTCCATTGTCACCAATACACATATAATTTTGGACGAAGTTCGCTGCTCTTTTCCTCTCCCAGATGCTTTGACCTTATTTGTGGATGGAGGAAAAACTTATGGTGCGTGCGTATGGAAACTAAACGAGAAGTGGCATACGAAAATTACCCCCCCTCAAAAATCAGCTCAACGAGCAGAATTGGCCGCTGCTATGTTGGCTTTTCAAACTTTTCCTGACACGCCATTTAATCTAATTGTGGATAGTCAATATGTTTACAACTTAACTATATGCCTCACAGGGGCATATGTATCCCCAGGAACGGAGGAAGGGCTACTTGCTCTTTTCTTATCTTACCAACAAATTTTAGAGCAGCGTAAATGTCCTTATTTTGTTGGGCATATGCGTAGTCATTCCCATCTTCCTGGAATCCTTGCTGAAGGAAACCAGCGAGCTGATGCCTCCACACTGCGTGGAGCACTTACATTTATCTAAAACAACTCCGTGGGACAGCCATTCTTACTTCCATCAAGGGGCAAAAGCCCTTATCAAACAATTTGGCCTCTCAGCTACAGAAGCTGCTGCAATTGTCCAGCAATGTCCTACCTGCAGTAAAATTGCTACAGCTATACCCATGGGAGTAAACCCTAGGGGTTTGCACCGTAATGCCCTTTGGCAAATGGATGTCACGCAGTATCCCTCCTTTGCCCCATGGAAATATCTACATGTTAGTATTGACACATTTTCTGGGTTTATTATGGCTACCCCACAAAGGGGGGAGACTGTTAAGCATGTCATTAATCATTGTCTCCGCACTTTTGCCTCCTCAGGGCCACCTAAGGAGCTAAAAACAGATAATGGTCCTGCCTATACTAGTTCAAACTTTGCTCAATTTTGTGATCGTTGGTCAATTTGTCATAAATTTGGCATTCCCTATAACTCGCAAGGACAGGCTATTTGCGAGCGAGCAAATGGCACTGTAAAACGCATGCTCGACAAATTTAAACAACAGCAAAGGGGGAATTCCCCGGGACTTCCGGGAATACAAGACACTCTCAATATTGCTTTCCGGGAATACAAGACACTCTCAATATTGCTTTATATTCTTTAAATTTTCTAACTCCCACCGGCTCGCCTCCAGCTACAGCGGCAGACCGGTTTTTCCCTTCTTCTGTTTCTTCTACAGAAAATCGCCCTCTGGTCTGGGCTCGGTTTCTCCCAAACCCTACGTGGTGCGGCCCATTTAAACTTATTACGTGGGGCCGCGGATATGCTGCAGTGGAAAATGAAAATGGTGTTCGGTGGGTGCCTGGTCGCTGCATTCGTCCATATATGTGTGGCCAGCAACCTCGGAGGTCCGAACAAGAGAGCGGACCTGGGAGTTTGGGAACAGAACACCTTGGTAAATGATGCAGCTCAGATGGCTTCTATGCTTAACAGAACGAATTGCTGGATTTGTTTGCATTTACCAACAGGAGGTCATGGCGGATTAGTCTTGGAAGGTGTCCCTTTGAATCTGACTTCAATAGCCTCCCATGCAACCTTTAAAGGAACTTTTTCAGATTTACTGTCGGACGACCCTTTCAACAAGTCGGTGACTGCTCTTAGTCACCGTCTCCAGGAAGAAGCGGATGTTTGTTTTAAAATAGTGAACCAGACAGGTGGGATCTTTCTGGGGGACTATCCTCGATGTAGACGGACAGTAATTATTAATGCAAAGAATCTTTCCTGGCCAGGGAAAACTCCACAAGGAGATGATGCCATGTTTGGATGGACTAACACGAATTCAGACTTTCAATGCCGACGGACGGTATTTAATTGCACCCTGGACAGAAATTGTGTTCAACACAATTTAACTTGTGCTAAAGGAGACCCTATTGATTCAATCAACGAAAACCCGGCAAATACTAATGCTACTTCTTGTACTACTAGCAAATTTATGCCTTCTTCTATGTGTCAGATAATTGGTATGATTATTGAGCAAGCAAATGCTTCTGCTGTAGAGATCCGTAGTCTCCCCTTATTTGTGGGAGAAGTTTGGTGGTTATGTGGGCACAATGCATATGCTGTCATTCCGAGTGGTTGGTATGGCACTTGTACGCTTGGTTGGCTTACACCTGCTGTTTGGATTCGGGACGCATTTCCGACGGGGTTACGTATCCGCAATAAACGAGGAACCGACGACCTAGATTCCGGTTTAACAATGGGGGCAGTTGGTCGACTCAATTAGCCAGGAGTTTATTTCCCAGTTTGGGGGTGGCTATGAATTATCGGGATTTACACCTATTGAATAATTGGACTACACAAATGTTTAATCTAACTATTAAGGCTTTAAAAGATATTAATGAAGAGCTTCAGCAGATTAGATTGGTTTCTTTACAGAATCGCTGTGCTTTGGATTACCTTTTAGCCTCTAAAGGAGGCGTCTGTGCCTTGGTGGGTGCGGTTTGTTGTACCTATGTGACAGACCACGGGCCCAATCTCACTTTTACTATTGATGCTATGGAAAATTTGATTGCTCAGAATCCTTTGGTAGGGACTGGTTCTGGTACCGTAGACATATGGGGAGCCATGTGGTCCTGGCTACCGGATGGGTCTTGGATCCGAAGGATGGCTATATCGATCATCTTGATACTGGTTGCTCTGGTAAGTGTCTGTTGCTGTATTCAGTGCTTGCCTTCTTTGATAGCCATGGTAAGAGGTTTATTTCAACAAACGCAAGAAATACATGTTACTACTTATTATGCTCGTGATGGTTATGAAATAGAAAAGGGGGAGATGTGGGATTAATTGTTCTGATTAATGATGCTCAATGTGTTATGACATATTCAACTCATACTTAATTGGTGAAAGTGAAGATCAGTACGTGCAACCTGACCTTGGCTGCTGGAACAGGGAGTTTGCTTCATGTAGAGCCAGGAATGTGGTCTTATCTGGAACAAAGAAGTAACGGAATGAACTGATTTTAATGAACTGACTTTGTGTTATTATTGCTTGGCTGATATTGTGTAATCTTGCTTTTGCTAAATAAAAGAGTGCTTTGAATTTCGGTTCGGGGCATTCATCCCGAGGAAAAACCCTGTTTCCATGTCTCATGATTGCCGGGTTTAACCATTAATTGCCTCAGGTTAAATGTTGGAAATGTAATCAAATACCAGGTTCATATTATCATTTGTGATGGACGTGTCCCAAAGCAAAAAAAAAAAAAAAATGGAAGAAAATTCACATATGGCTGGAAACTATGACAAAACAACACAAAGACTTGAAACCTGAGACATTCCCATTGGGCATGGTACCAGAAAACTATAATGAAGGTAATACATATTGAATTTTACATATTCTAACAGCAGCCTGGATTGTATACACACAATAGTGGAAAAATGAAGAAACTTCTACAGATGATAGTATAATCAAAAATATTCTGGAATGTGCAGAAATGGATAGGTTAACTCTAAAAATTAAAGAAAAAGAAGATTCAGAATATTTTATAACATGGGAACTTTTCTACAAATGGCTAGTTGATAGATACGGAGGTTAGAAATGCATGGATTTATGTGAAATATGGACTATATGAGAAAGACAAACTGATTAGTAAATATTTTAATGATTATGTACTGACATATCGCTGTCAATATGGAAGATAGTATACTTTTTAGTAACAATTGATATTATCTTATGCATGTTTGTATGTACATGATTATGATTATTTATATTTTAACACTTTGGACACCTAGAAAACACATTGTTCAGTATAGAAATGGAATTTGTGATACAAAACAATAAAGAAATATTTATAAAAGAAAGCCTTATGTGCACCCACAATTTCTGAAAGGAAGCTATTCCATTGGTTGATTGCTCTCACTGTTAGGAACAATTGTAATAATAACAGTAGCATGGAGGGAAATCAGTTTTCAAACTTCAACCAAACATTAAATTAAACAGTGGTACAAAGTTAGCAGTTATCTTTTTCCCTCCAATAGACATTTTTACACTGGCATAATAACAGAATCACAAAATATTAATTAATAAGACTTTTATCAACCAAATAACTTCTTGTCTAAGAAAGCAACTGACCTACAAAGCTTGTTCAAGGTCTATGAATAGCTATCTTGCTGATCCATTTGAACAGCCAATGTTATCCAGTCTCTCCTTTGTTCTTCTCCAAACCTTCTAACACTGCCAACATAAAAAGCTGAATCACAGAAATGACAGGTGTATGAAATCTGATACTTCTTCATCATTGCTTTTATGAGACCAAATGTTACAAGAAAACCTAGAAAGAAAAATAAAATGTGTGTAAAATTGATCAAAGAGAGAAGAAAAGAGAAATCACAAGTGGAGAGTTGCAAGTAATAAAACAGTATGGTGGATTGCAAGGAAAATGAGAAAAATTTGGTCTAGATTCCAACCAAAGCAGCAGGAAAGGGATTTAAAAGTTCATCCCAGTAATAAATAATTTAGTTGGTTTCTGATCTTGTGTCAATTAATTTAAAAGAGAAATTGGAAGTTTTTTTCTGTTTTTCAGTCTAATGTCCTGGGCATTATTATATATTTATGTAATGTTCTTAATGTGCAACATTCAAATGTCATGAAATTAAGAAAATTATGTGAGTACATTTAACATACTTTGCAGCTCACATTTTTCTAGTAGTACATACCCAAAGGCTATAAATATGAACTTTATTGAAGCTATTATAATTGTTATTATTATTCTCTTTTCATAGGATGACTGGAAGCTATTGCTTTTAGTTAACAGGAGAATAGAAAAGTTAAATTTATGGAACATAAATACTCTAGTTCTACAGTGCTGATCAACAAATTGGATGCCTGGAAGTTTGAGATTCAACCTAGAAATAAGGAGGCATTTTCTGACAGTGACAACAATCAACCAATCGAACAGCTTGCCTTCACAAGTTGTGAGAGTTTCATCACTGGAGTCTTTCAAGAAGAGATTGGACTGCCATTTGTCAGAAATGATGTAGGGTCTCCTATTTGGGTGGAGGTTTGGACTAGATGATCTACAAGGTCCCTTCCAACTCTGTTAATCTGTTAAACCTCTTGGGATTACATAGAAAAAGCCAGCCACTTCCATTCTCTTGTCTATATATAATTGTTTTCTATATAAAAATGATGCTGTCATGATTCTGACCTTTTAGGTTACCTGGAAGTTGTAATTATTCCCATTTGAAATTATATTTGCTGTGCTTTTAACTAAAGAATCTAAAAAAAGTTGCTGAAACCGAAAGCAGGCATGAAGAACTATTCTTACTAAGTAAGTATTTTTTTAAAGTTATTACGGAGCAGGAGGAGAAGGAGAAGGAGAAGAAAGAAGAGGAGGAGAAGGAGAAGAAGAAGAAACATTTGATTATCTATCTATCTATCTATCTATCTATCTATCTATCTATCTATCTATCTATCTATTTATTTGATTTGTCAATCGCTTACAAGATAATAGCTATAAGTATATACATAGTTATGAATACATGAAATGGGTACATATAAGAAAAATAAAAGAAACAATAGGACAGGGACGGGAGGCACGTTGGTGCGCTTATGCATGCCCCTTATTATTGGCTTAAATTAATTAATTCCCTTGGCTACTCCAGTCTGCATTTAATGCTTAAAGAAGACCCTTAAGTAGGAGATCTTCTCATGTGACTTTTCTCTAGCCATGTTTGTTTCTAGGTTAAAAGGCTGATTGATCAATGGTTAATTAAAATTAGGCTGCAGTATAATGGAACAGACTTTCTGCTTTTGATAAGTTTAACAAAAATATTTAATTGAAGAGGCATTGCTTCATATATTTGGCCTACCCAAGGTATCATGGAGCTTTATCAGATCTCCTTGAACACTCTCCATGTAGCAATGTTACAAGATAGATACTGAGAATGTCCCATTGCTTATTTTCTCCATCTTTGTGACTCACAAGAGGTAGAATCAATAACACATGTTCTTTTACATTGCTAGTTTTATATAGCATTGCATCAGAAACTTATTCTGCCCCTTTTAATAACAACCCCTGGACAATCCAACAGTTTCCATGCTGATTATATTGTTGCTTGCTGATAAAGTTTTTTATATAATATTGCAAAGATTTGTTAACATCAAGGCTTCAGCAGAGGATCTGTAATAAAATTGAAGAGTTTGATATGTATGATTTTTGTGCTTATTTTTACTCTCGTTCTTTGATTTATTTGCTGAGTAAAGTTTGACAGGATTGTTTTCTTTGAGAGAGAAAAAAGATTATTAGTACCATTTTTGAGGAACTAGAATTTTACTGATCTTACATGATAACGCCTCCCCAATGCTACATTATATCTTATATGTGGTGTCTCTCAGGCAAAAGCAACCAGAATCAGTCATGAAGAGTCTCAAACAGTTTTATTGCTAGTCTTGTTATGTAACATGAATCTCTCCAGACTGACTACATTCAGTCCATTACACTGTAGTGAAGAACGTCACTCATTTAATTTCACAGCTACTAGGATTGTTGGCCATGCAGGTACAAAGGTAGCCAAGGGAATAATTGAAGTCTGGGAAATGGGCCTCTTGTCAGTTAGCAGGAATGCTGCTTTACCATCAGCTTATCAGATACTTAGGAGCTGAGGGCTAGGCAGCACAAGGAAATGACAACCAATCAAATCTCTGATCCCAGAGACTGATCCAGATTAGATCTCACATCATTATTGTTATGATATGTACATATCCTTGAGTAACAAGGATATGCACATAGAAACATTTATGAGAGTACTTATGAATAATTATTCAGATACACAACAGATACACTAAATTGGATTAAAGTTTACTTTAAGAAATAGCACAGTCCAACAAATGGTCCAAGTCATATATGCTTAACAGTCCAAAGAATATCCAATTACAAAGTCTTCTTATCAGTTGCCTTTGTCATTTACAGTAAACAAAGATATCAAAGTATAAGCGCAGCACACAACAGAATGTCAGAGAAACAGAATGTCAGAAAGAGCAAGCCACGATCTCTAACTCCCTCTTATGGCAATTCGCAATACAATCAACCAATCGGACTATTACAGTGATTTTGTCTTAAAGCTACAAACATACATTGTTGGTTTATATATTGCCAACCCAACTAATTGGTGGACAGATTCCTAACATTTATCCTGGGATACAAACATTTCCCTTCATTTATGACTGCATTCCTTGGGAACAGTTGGATAAAGGTTCAACAATTCTAGGGGAGACCACGGCTGTGTTGCTTTCTATGGTTCAAAAACGGTAAACTCAGCGTCTTCTTAACATTGGCCCCCAGTCTAGCTGGAGATTCCACTATAATATCAGACTATGATAAATATGTGTAGTAATGCTTAGAATTGCTTGAGAATGTCAAAGCGAAAAAATTCAGCTTCATAAATTAGAGGAAATGAATAGTGTTTTTCTGTTGCCAGTATACTTTATTTACAAATAACTAGGAGAATAAAAGAAAAAGCAGTACATTCTGAGAAGCAAATGAAAGAAAAAAAGATGAAGGAAAGTAAAAGTAAAGTAAAACTCCCACCTGCACACATGCGCAGTTAATCAAACATCACAAGACACTCATAGCTTGTTAGTATGGTAACTTGATAACCAGTCTGGTATATTCTGGAAGCTCAACAGACAAACCCAAAATAAATGCAGTGTCAGAGAAATCTGCCAGCAATTGTGCAACTGAAATTCTCCATACACAGCTGCAATACACAGCAATAACAGCTCATCAGTAGTTTCTACCTTGCTATCCCCATGAGGACACAGTAGTTGTGGAGATATTTCAACACCTCTAGTATGGCTGAAGGAGCATTTATATATTAGCAGAATAAAGTTTCTTCTATGTCACCAGTATGTTCCATCTCAATAATGCATTGTTTAAGGAGCAACACTTGAACCAAAAGATCTGAAAGACTTTTTAAAAAATGAATCAATATATAAGAATAAACATTATTTCATATTTCCCCTGCACAGCTTCCAAGCTCAGATAAGAATAGAATAGAATAGAATAACAGAGTTGGAAGGGACCTTGGAGGTCTTCTAGTCCAACCCCCGCCTAGGCAGGAAACCCTATACCATGGGATGGAAGGATTTCAAGGACTGCAAGGAATATAAATCCTTCCATTCCCCACTATCCTGCCAGAGCTGAAGAAGCTTCTTGGATGAGAAGCAAAACATCTTCAAAGAAAGAAAAAACAAGGAAGTCCAGTTGCCTCTTGAAAAAAGCACCTTGGAACTACCATAAAGAAGGTTTATTCGTCAGTGACTAAACTGTGGGAATATAAAAAAAATTTTTTTTCAAACTGTGTCAACCACCAACCAGAATTGCTCCCTTAGTCAGAATGGAATAAGGTCTTTATTCCAATAACATAGCAGCACTTGTGGAAAGCTAGTGTGACCACTAATCAGATCCTGTTACACACACTACTGAACTTAAGAAGTAACATGAAATGGCAAAACTAACAGAGATGAAACTAACTGCTTTGATTAGAGATAATGACTAGACAGTTTTATAAGAGAGCCGACCCGAAGCTGTTTGTGGATTTTCTATATGTTAAATACAATAACAGATAGTTAACAGAGGGACTTGAAGATTAGTATAATGTTTGGGCTAACCTGCTGAGTTTTTTGTTTTGTTGTTTTTATTTTTCTTTTTTTTCTATTTTTCAAATATATATTATGATTAGATGTTGGGCCATTTGATTTTCAGGTAGAGATTCCCTCATTTGAATATTTGCTTATTTAATATAGTATTCTTGTTCCATAAAAGATGGGAAAGCTGGTGTGAATAAGGTGGTGTGAATTTTTCAGGGTTTTTTATTTTCTTTTTTTTCAGCATTCAGCTGGGGTGAATTCTGTATGTTTAAGGTTAAGAGTTATTTGATATTTTTCAGACAACACAGCTAAGATGCAGTTTATCATATGTTGAAGCAAGATTGCTATTTTGTTACTGCCTTTGAAAAGTGTCATTTAAGAGTTTAAATTTGCAGTCTAACTTTAATTTTATGATAAGGATTCCTAATTACATTCTTAGTGGGAGAAATCCCAAGCTAATACAATTTAAACCAAAAGTCCTCAATTGACCCAAGGGCTAATTATGTCCTATTCCTTTTCTTCTATCCTTACGGCCTCCCTGTCTCAATCTTGTCACCAAAATGAAATGTCAACATGTAAAAATTCATTTTACTTCCCCCCTCCACCACCATTTGCAAAAATTTAAAGGGAAATGTGTGTGTTCTCAATTTTTATATACACATAAGCCCACATTATAATGGTAGATTGTCCAGTTCAACTCAACTCTTGGTGATTCCACAGACATATTCATGTCAGCACATGTTTTCCTGTTTTTTTTTTTGTAGAATAGTTTCTTTTTCTCCTACTTCCTAGTCTCTCCTAACAACTCTGTTATTCTATGATCTATAGCATTGTCCAATGTGAATTAGCAATCCAAGCAATAAATCCAAGCTTTAAATCCTTTTCAAAAAGGAAATGTGCTTCAGAAATCCACCAGGATCCACTGAACTGCTGAATTGTGTTGATATAGTACGTGTACGGTAATAACTAATCATACTTCCTGTTGGACTGTGTTCCATAAAATGGGACCAGACATTTTCACAGTGTAATCACTTTGTTAAATATGAAATGTTTACATGGAAAGCATGGAAACATGGTAAACATGGAATGTAATATATCACTCTCCAGTAGTGAGAGCAATCAATCAATGCAATAGCTTGCTTTCAGAAGTTGTGAGTGCTCCATCATTGAAGATTTTCAAAACAAGACTGGACAACCATTTGTCTGAAATGCTATAGGGCTCCTACTTGGGCAGGCAATTGGACTAGAAGACCTCCAAAGTCCCTTCCAACTCTACATTCTATGATTAGAATAGAGTAGAGTAGAACAGACAGAACAGAACAGAATAGAATAGGCTGGAAGGGACCTTGGAGATCTTCCAGCCCAGCTCAAGCAGGAAAACCTATACTATTTCAGATAAGGGACTGTCCAGACTATTCTTAAAAACATCCAGTGATGGAGCGTCCACAATTTCTGGAGACAAGTTGTTCCAGTGTCCTCACTGTTATGAAGTTTCTCCTTAATTCCATGTTGCTTCTCTCCTTGGTTAGTTTCCCACCACTGTTTCTTGTCCTTACCTTCTGGTGCTTTGGAGAATAAATTGACCCTTTCTTCTTTATGGCAGCCCTTCAAGTACTGTAATATTGCTATCATGTCACCCTGATTATTCTTTTCTTTAGACTAGCTGAACCCAAATCCTACAGCTGTTCTTCATATGTTTTAGTCTCCAGGCCTTTGATCATCTTAGTTGCTCCTCTGTGAACTTTTTTTCCAAAGTCTCAATATCTTTCTTGTAGAATGGTGACCAAAATTGGTCATAGTATTCCAGGTGTGGTCTTACCAGGGTTTCATAAAACGGTATTAATACTTCATGTGATTTTCATTCTAATTGGATCATGTTTTGCAAAGTGTTTTCTGATTCTTCCAAGTGCTGTGTATAGTTTAAAGGTTTTTATATTTTGCCTAGTTACAATATAATGAAGAATGGAGCCTAATCAAGCACATTTGTTTCAGTGATGGGATTAAAAAAAAAATATTGTGGAGGGCATGGCATGACTTAGTGGGTGTGGCAGATGTTGTGGGTGTTGCAGTTACTGCAAAATCCCCATTCCTCCCCATCCCACTAACCTGCTTTCCAGCTCTCTTCTCCTGTACAGGGCAACCAAAGAAGATCCAGCTGATCAGCTGGAACTCAGGAGGCAGAGAATAGATGGAGTCGGGACCAGTCAAAGATGGCATTTGCCGGTTCTCCAAACTACTCAAAATTTCCGCTACCAGTTCTCCAGAACTGTACAGAACCTGCTGAATACCACCTCTGATTTGTACATGTGTGATTCTATCACTTAGAAAGCTGTATTCATTGTCATTGTATTTAAATACAAGTGTTTTTAGTGACTGATTTATGCTTCCAGGATTTTTTTTTCATTCTTTCAAATAGCATGGGTAACACATTCCAGCCACTTTCGTCTTTGCATGGTTCATTATTGTGGAGGGGAATACTGTATCCCCTATAGGGTTTTATAAGAATTGGTCATTTGAAGGTAATTACAAAACTACTTGCTGGCATGTGAGTTGTGGCCTAATTAAACTAGCCTTGAGGCAGCCGAACTGATGATGCTGCATAAGCAACATTTCTGATATTCCCTAAATGCATCTATGTTCTTTGCAGTTTTTTGCTGACAATAGGCTATTTTCTGCCAAGGAATTTAGCAGTTTACATATCAGTGTTTAGAGTTCACTTTCGTGAAGGGGAAAAAAATTGACATTCACTTTTCTACTTCAAGAAATTAATCAAGCTTTTGTTTTTGAAGCTCAGCTTTCATTTATTCCAGTTCTCAAGCAGCCCCCTGACCCTCAAATCTGGACAGGCTTTTGAAGGCAGCAGGCAGAGCTAAGTACCTTGATGAAGTGTGTAGCGAGACTATGTGGGAGAGCTTCCAGTCCTTGAAGGAGCTTAATATGTAGCAATTAGCACATTATCGTATGTTCTTCATTTTATCAAAAGCTTTTTAATGTGCTGATTTCTGAAAATCAGGTCTCTGATGAAGAGTCAGGAAGAGAATATGTACTCTCCCCTTTTCACAGCATATTAATAGCTTCAAATAGTACATTTGAAAGCCCAAACTGAACAGTACAGAACTGCTTCAGCATACAGACATACACGGACACAAAGATTAGAGTTGGAAGGGACCTTGTAGGTCATCTAGTCCAACCCCTCCACCCAAGCAGGTCCAGTCTCTTCTTGAAAGTCTCAAAGGCAAGGATCTCATATAAATGGCAGTCCAGTCTCTTCCTGAAAGTCTCAAAGGCAAGGATCTCATATAAATCCAACATACATTACGGACAAACTAGAGTTTTATTTTTGTCACTGTGAAACATTTTGGGATAAAGATGCACAACCTGTACAGATGATTTTGTATACAGCCTGCAGCCCCATTTTGTCCTTGTTTGAAAAAAAAGATGAGCAGTTACAAGAAGAAAAACAAATTATTTTATTTAAAACAAATTAATTAGGGGAAATACTGTACCTCCTTGTGGAAGAGTAGGAAATAAAGCACAAATTAATTCTGTGTCTTATTTGGCATTTGGTTATGCAACAATTACAGAACATTATTTTGACTATTCATACCAGTGGTAATCAACCTGGTCCCTACCACCCCCTAGTGGGTTTTCCAGCTTTCATGGTGGGTGGTAGGGGTTTTGTCCCTTACTTTATAAATCACCATTACTGTGGAACCGGTGGGTGGTTAGAAAATTTTACTACTATCAGAGACACAAAAGTGAGCGGTAGGTATAAGAAGGTTGACTACCCCTGATTTATACAAAGCTTTTAAATAGAAAAAGGAACAAAAAGAAGTAAGAATGTCTCCATTACTCTATTATGATATAAGTCACCACTATTGGTGATTCATATCATCAATTTTATTGAATGGAAGGAGCTTTTATCCATGGACTTCCATGTATGCTGCACTTGTCTTCACTTGTGACCCTGGAAGCAATCCACAATGATGAAACCCATTAGTCTAAGTGTATTTTCATAGAAGTCACTGAAACTGTTTAGCCAAGCTTTGTACATTTTTAATCATTCCTCTATTAATCTTGAGAGGGGTCGTCTTATCCAATGTAAATGAAATTGAAGTGCTTGCAATAATTGGAGGATGTTGCTGCTCTTGCGATTCTTGTTGCCAAAGTTTTGCATTGTGTGTGGCATTGAGCATGGTGGATAGTTATCTCTCAATCCTGTTATATTACATATTTGTTTGCTGTGATACATTTATGATTAGTGGTGGTAGCTAATGAAATTCTTCAGAATTTTCTAGAATTTATTCTAGCTGCAGATTTGACATCTACCAGGTCAAAGCAGCAATACATAGAGACAAGAAATGGATGTGTTCTAAATTTGCTTTGTCCTTCAAGCTTTTGTTAATCAAAAACAAAAAAACAAATACGACATGAAATGAGCCTGTTGAATTTTTCATTCATATACCGAAATGTTGACCTGAGGGTCTCTCAGCTTCTAAGAAGTTGCTACATTGCATTAGCCTCCCTCCCTCCCTCTCTCTGTGTGCATATATATATATGTGTGACAGAGATGGTATTCAGCAGGTTCTGAGCAGTTCTGGAGAACCGGTAGTAGAAATTTTGAGCAATTCTAAGAACTGCCAAATACCACCTCTGACTGGCCTCGCCCCCATCTATTCACTGCCTCCCAAGTCCCAGCTGATAGGCTGGGTCTTCTTTTGTTGCCCAGCACAGGAGAACGGAGCTAGAAAGCAGGTTAGTGGGGTGGGGAGGGAATGGGATTTTGCAGTAATTTTCCCTCAGGAGTGGAGTGGGAATGGAGATTTTACAGTATCCTTCTCATCTCACACCCACCAAGCCATACCCACTAAGCCACGCCCACCAAGCCACACCCACAGAACCAGTAGTAATTTTTTTTTGAATCCCACCACTGATGTGTGTGTGTGTATGTGTTTATGTTCTGAGAATCTGGAGGCACAATATTCACAGAATCTCTTCTACCACATTTTATTCCCATCTCTCTCATGCTTATGTATTATATCCTCAATTCCTTTTGTCACTGAAGTCAGTAGAGTCAATATGGGAAAAACAAATGAATTGCCATAATTCTTGGAATATACATTTTTAACTGACTGATTTTACTGTCTAGAATGAAATGCAGTGACAAATTTGACCATTTAAAATAGTGAACATGTTTTGAATAGAGTGTCTTCTATATATAGGACATGGGGGATTTAGGCTAAGGAGAGTAAGGGAAGATTAGCTTTCTCTCATTCATGATTTCTACTTTATTTTAAACCTTTATTTTCTAGCCAATTTGTCCCAAGAAGCTTCATAACATGAAATCACGGTTGCCAGAATATACATGGTTGTCCAAAGAATTACTATGGGTAGGAGAATTAGGAATATTGTTCATGTGAATTCTTTGCCAAGGTATCAAGCTTGTCATTCCCATTACCTGATCTTTTTAACCCAAGCTATTCAAGAGTAACCTATAAGGGAAATGGATAGTATAAAAATTAATAAATAAATAAAAAGTTTGGGCACTGAACCATGGTATCCATATTCGTTTGGCCCAATGTTTTACATCTCATCTTGTTTTAAAATTGTTTTCTAAGCCTGCATTATAGGAGTCAGCTGTGATCTGTGTTACATTTTTTCTACCATCACATATAATCAGCTACATTGGCAATCATACATATTGAAGCATATATATTTTTCAGCTCATTATACATTTATCTTAATTACTTAATAGCTGCAGCACCTAACATCGCAATAGCTCCATAATACTTCCTCATCAATGAAATATTGCCCTAAGAAAATTTTGAAACCAAATGAAATTCCAAAGAAGACAAATCATTTTGATACCAGCTCTATAACAAACAATACTTGTATTTACAGACTGACTTGTCATTGTTGAATAAGCAAGGGTAAGGAATCAACTAATGCAAATGCATAAATCAGCCCTTAGCTTAAAGTTTAAAATGGGAGAAAACTCTTCTTCTCTATTTTTAAAATATTTTTTTCAAGATAAATAGATGCCACATTCATTGCTTGAATTTTACTTCGCATTTGATATGATCATAAAAATGTACCAATATATCAAATCACTTAAAAGGACTGAAAACCTGAATTTAAGATGATACCGCCTCTGCCCCAATAGTTACAAAAAAGACTTAAACACCAAACAGTCGTGTATACTGCAATATTTACTAACTAGGGTTCTTAATTTCCAATGAAATTAGCTTTATTTGTTTTTCACACAAAAGCTATTTAAATGTGACAATTTTTCCAGAATATAACATTCTTACAGACACCATATATTGAAACAAAAACAGTCAGATAAACAAACACCGCAATATAAAGTGACTTAACTGTTTCGATTAAATTCAATCAAAAGCCTGGCTGTGTTTGATTAACATTAACTACAAATTACTTTTATTAGCTACTTGCATTCAATATTGTTTGTAAATGCTTACAATGTAAGACATCTTATCTGACGTGTCCTTGAACATTTTGGTTGTCTTCCAAGTGAAGTCTAGAAAACATGATTGCAAAAGACTTCCTCAGACTGGTTCCTGATGATTGGATTCATTATTCTTCCCTCCCTCTCTTCCTTCCTCATCCTAACCAAAAGCTTTACAAAAACCAAATAATCTCTCAGGCCAATGTGCTTATCATGGAGAGCGGGTGGTGTTGGGGGCTCCTCGGGGCTCCCATGTTATGCCACTTCTGCGCGAGCTGCATTGGCTCCTGGTGGCCCTCCGGGTGTGCTTCAAGGTCTTAGTTACCATCTTTAAAGCGCTCCATGGCTCGGGACCAGGATATTTGCGAGACCGCCTCCTGCCATTATCGGCCTCCCGCCGACCGATACGCTCCCATAGAGTTGGCCTCCTCGGGGTGACGCCGGCTGGACGGCTGGCGACCCCGAGGATGCGGGCCTTCTCATTGGGGGCACCCTCTCTCTGGAACGAATTACCCCCGGAGATGAGGACCATCCCTGATCTTATGACCTTCCGTCCTGCGTTGAAAACTTATTTATTTCAGCAAGCCGGTCTGGCCTAGGGGTTTTTAAATTTTTAATTTGGTTTTAATCTTTCTTAATCCCCGTGTTTTAATCTTTGTAAAAGCCAACGTATTTAATTCTTTTAATTTTTAAACATTGTATGTGTTTATATGTGCTTTTTATTCTGGCTGTTCACCGCCCCGAGTCCCTTTGGGAGAGGGGGCGGTATATAAATCTAAATAATAAATAAATAAATAAATCTATGATAGGTAGCTTCCACTAAATCTATTTCCTATTCATGTGTGAGTATTAAGTATCAACAGCTTATCATCTTTATGACCCCTATTGATTTTTAATCTGATTTTCCTGGAAACGTATTAAAATAGAAGGTCTTCATAAAGATCTTCCACTGAAGATACCGATATTCCACACATAGAAGATGACAAGAGAAGGACACAAGTAATGTGTCCCTGCTGAGGTGACAATTACCACTTGTCTCTTTTCCATTCTTTGGGTTGCGTATATTTTTTTTTCATCGTTTCTTTGTTTTTTAATTGTATCTTAAATTTGAAAATACTTTACCACTATATTTTTAATAGAAGAAATAAAGAAAAAAAAACACCTCAATTTTTATTCCAAGTAAATATAGTAGAAAGTTTTAAAGTCAGACTTCAACAACTAAAGGCTACACTTTGTTAGGAATCTTACTGTTACTTTCTTAGCATACATTAATTTACCATTATGAAGAAAACAACTTGAACTGTATGATTAATTATTTATTTCTTAAATAATGGAACCAAGACCAGAGATCCTACTTTATTTCACCAGAGCAATAAGAATGTTGCATTTGGCAAGAAGACCTGTTCTGCCTACAGTTTTGTCAAGGCACGGTAAGTAAATGCCTTAATGATGCTGGAAATTCTCTTCTCTGGTGGTTTGAGTCCTAGTACTGTGTGATGGAGTGAGCTCCCATCATTTGACTCAGTTTCTGCTCTCCTAGCAGTTCAAAAGATTGCTACATGCAAGTAGATAAATAGGGTACCACTTCGGTGGGAAAGATGGTGGTGTTTCAGGAGGATGATCGGATCCCTGCTAGAAGTGGACTGATCTAAGTATAGTATATAAAATCATACATTGCAATGTCCTACCTGTCAATGAATACTTCAGCTTCAACCATAACAACACAAGAGCAAACAATAGATACAAACTCAAGGTTAATCGCACCAAACTTGATTGCAGGAAATACGACTTCAGCAACAGAGTGGTCAATGTCTGGAATACTCTACCTGACTCTATGGTTTCTTCCCCAAACCCCAAAAACGTTAACCTTAGACTGTCTACTATTGACTTCACCCCTTTCCTAAGAGGTCTGTAGGGGGCGTGCATAAGCGCACCAACATGCCTACCGTCCCTGTCCTATTGTTTCTTTTATATTTTATTTTTCTTATATGTATCCATGTATTCATAACTATGTTTTACTTATGCCTATTATCTTGTAAGCAATTGACAAATAAATAAATAAAATAAATAAATAAAATAAAACTCAACTGTGATACTCTTACCACTCAATGTTGTTGGTAAGATAAGGTCTCAGATGATGATGCACATCCTTCTGGTGTGGAGCTAATTCAACCCTGGGTAAGTGCATGAGCACAAGCTAAATGGGCTAACACTCTTCAGCAGCCAAATAACTACTGGCTAATTATACAATCACCATATATTAAATAATAAAATGGTTTTGCTGTTGGCAAGCATATAATATTCTAAGTTCTCCCTGCTCTTATTCACTACCGTAAGGAGTATTATATCTGAAACTAATAATAGCATATTTTATGCAAAAACTAACTTGTGCTTTTCCTCATTATACATGTAATTATTGAATTAGAATATCCAATTCACTGTTTTTGTTAGTGATTGTAACACTTGAGGATTTTCTGCCCCTCCTCCTATGTTTATTCATCTGCAAAACACTGTTGCTTTAACTTTGTATCTTACGCAAACAGCTGTTTGCTTTGATTTAGCTGAATACTTTGTTAATTTTCAGGGTTTTTGTTTGTTTGTTTTTGTTTATCATTTTCATAAAGATTTTCTGCCTGCCAGTCATGATGCATAATTTACTTGATTCCTGTTTAAGCAAATATGTTTCTCAATGGCTTGTTATACCAACACACTCACGAACTCTATCAGCTATACTGCATGCCTTTCCAACTTCTACACCACACATTGTCTATGTATTGCAGCTGTTCATATTTCCAGACTGGATGAGGAAAAAAACGCAGTTAAGTTTCCTAAATTGTTTGAAGGTTCTTGTTGTTTTGAGAGGGTCAAGCTATTTTCCAAAGCAGCAAAAGGAAGATGAGAAACAATGGATGGAAACTAACCAAGGAGAGAAGTAACCTAGAGCTAAGGAGAAATAGTGACAGCAATCAACCAATGGAACAACTGGCTTTCAAAAATTGTAGGTGCTCCATCACTGGAGGTTTTCAAAAAAGAGACTGGATAATAATTTATCTGTAATGGTATAGGGTCACATGCTTAAACAGAAGGTTGAACTAGAATTTCCAACTCAATTATTCTATGATCTATGTTCTAATTCTTGGTGGTCATGAGTTCCATTCACTAATATTGAATGGGGACCCTAGACACTTGCATCATTCTGTAGTTAAGATTATGTAGAGATCTTAATTTTGCCTTAAAATTCCACGGTTTTCACGGCCATACATAATAATAAATTAAAACAGCACAATGAACAATAGTCAAGGAATGTGATATTTGGACATCTCTGACATCACAATAACACAGCCAATAACTGCCAAATATTGAGATTTTGAGTATTATGTTTCACCTTAATTGAAATACACATACTTTTTTAGAATAGAATAGAATAGAATAGAATAGAATTCTTTATTGGCCAAGTGTGATTGGACACACAAGGAATTTGTCTTGCTGCAAATGTTCTCAGTGTAGATAAAAGAAAATATATATTTGTTAAGAGTCAAGAATCATAAGATACAACACTTAATAATAGTCATAGGGTACAATAAGCAATCAATAGGAAACAGTCAATATAAATTGTAAGGATGCAAGCAACAAAGTTACAGTCATACAGTCACAAGTGGGAGGGGATGGGTAATAAGGAGTGATGAGAAGATTAATAGTAATAGTAGTGGAGACTTAGTAAATAGTTGGACAGTGTTGAGGGAATTATTTGTTTAGTAGAATGATGGCATTCGGGGAAAAACTGTCCTTGTGTCTAGTTGTTCTGGTGTGCAGTGCTCTGTAGCATTGTTTTGAGGGTAGGAGTTGAAACAGCTTATGTCCGGGATGTGAGGGGTCTATAAATATTGTCACAGCCCTCTTTTTAAATGTTATATTGATATCCCACTTAATATTCCAAAAAACTTCAGAGACTTTATTTTCCCGTAAAGTGGGGACTGCTTTCTTTGAGGCAAAACTAGAAATAAATACATAGATTTTTCATCAGCAAAGAATTAATAATAATGTGAAGGGAAGCCATGTTTTTCCCCCTATTTTCTTTCTAGAGAGTATTCAATATATCACTGGATTATTATTAAAATTTGCTTAGAGTAACTTTTGAACCAAATTCATTAGTCCTTCAGATGAGACCTTTAAAAGATGGTGTTAGTGTCAATAGTTCACAGGGTTAGATTTTTTATACATTACAAGATTCATTCTTCAGCTCCATTGTGAATAGAAAATGATCGTTTTCAACACCTATAAATAATAAGTATTTATTCTGAAAATTCAATCAAATGTTTTTTGATGTGTCTGTTTTTCTGGGGTATACTTTTTAAAAATTGCTTTTGGCTTTCTTTTCTTTAATCTTGTCCAATCTCCAGATTACTGATCAAACTTGGGTATTAAGAATAGTTTCCTATAATAAAATCCTTTAGTTGATTTGTTTGCAATGTTACTAACTTTTACTTCAATTTTTAACTTAAGATGATAGATAGATAGATAGATAGATAGATAGATAGATAGATAGATAGATAGATAGATAGATAGATAATGAATGGATAGATAGAAGGATGGATAGAAAGAAAGAATTTTGGTAATAAATATTACCATATGTTAATAAACATCCAGAGATCATTATATACTTTTCACTTTTCTGATGGTGCTCTAACTGGTGCCCCAGTTTCTAAATTGCTGTTTTGAAAATATGCCCATTGACTTAAATATAATATTTTGGGATTTAAAGTTTCACAATATAATATAATGGATCAGTGGTTATGCTTCAAATAAATCCTTTTTGAATTAATATCTTAAATTCTCTAGCTATATTTGAAATCCTTCCTACAATTATTCAGAAACAAATGACCAGTGTATACGCAATTGCTGTAAAGACCATCTCCTTCTCCTCCTCCTCCACCTCCTCTTCCTCCTCCTCCTCCTTCCCCCCTCCTACTCCAGTAAAATATGTAAATTCTTTTGTTTCTTATGCATTGAGAATAGATGCTGGTGGTGGTGATGATGATAATTAAATTAATAAATGTCACATTTGATTCCTGAAGACTATGTTGACATGTCTGAATATAATGCCATTTAGGCTATTGCATTCATACTTGGATTTTATCATACAAATTAGTTTTCTTTCATCCTTATTTTCCTTTACATCCACGATGAATACTTTGCAGAATGTGAAAGTTTGTTTGTTACTTTTATGCATTACTAATGAAACTTATAGTTGCTAGTCTGGCTTTACAATTAGTTGAAAGTTTTTTCATATATAATAACTTTGTATACCACCATCCTTAACTACATTCATATATCACACATATAACTCTATTTTTTAAAGCCAAGCCTACTGCTATATTTTCTTTCTTTGGTAGAATCAGTCTTTTTCTGGGTTCATGTGCCAAATAATTATTTGGATCACCTTCTGAAATGTTTCTCTTCCATGTCTATCTGGAGCATTGACATTCCCATCAATTATGCAATGCCTACCAGTGTTTGTTTTACATTATGGCATTAAACAGATCAACTAATAACTACCTCAGGGTTAGCAGAGTAATGCACTGTTTTCATTTTGATCTGTTTTCATTTAGTAACAGTAATGTGTGCAGCATAAATCATGTAAGTGCCGAAATGAAACTCTTCATTACTTATTCACATATGCAATTAAAAGGGCATGAAGCAACCAAGAAAGGAAATTTAATAGACAAGTTGAATACCAAACTTGAATTAGCATTCATTGAATTAAGGCTTTAAGAGTGTCAAGGACAAAACTATACTTGCTAATAGAATAAAAAAAAAGTGGCTGCCCCAAAAATATATTTATTGGCTCATGGAAAGAGATCTAAAACTTTGAACCTAGAGACAAAGATAGATAATGCAAATAGCCACGGTGTTGTGCAAGTTGCTCCATTCATGCCAAGAGTCACGGCAATTGCAGAAGTATGAAAATGTTATTAAATGCATAAATTACTTTGGGAACTTATTTTGCAGGAGCAATGTAGAAAAAAAACCTAAGTTCAGTGATTCAAATAGTATTCTGAAAAGTTTTCCATATAGCTTTAATATTGCCCATGACCCAGCACATTTTTCTTTATAATTCTTATGCTTGATTTTCTTTGATCCCTAAATCTTTCCTCAGTGATATCTTTATTCCCAAACTTCATATCTACAATAAAAAATAGAGTCTGTTAGAGTTGTTGCCTGATTCTTTTATTTCCTCCAGCCTAAATCCTCTTTTTATTATCATGATCAGGATATAGACCAAAATCTTTTTAAAGCATGATAAATTTTCTCTTCTGAAAAAACGAATCTGTCATATACCAAACCAGGTGTTGATTAGTTACAGTATTAGAATAGTTAGGAGTCTGGTCTAGTCTTCATGGACTTTGGGGATCATTCCGTCTAATAATGGAAATCAAACATAGCATCTTTGCAATTTTTGCAACTGCAATTATTTTGTCTTCATATGACGATAGTAAAATAGGACTCTGGGCAGTGTACAATACAATAAATGAAATTAGCATTAAAATCAAAATAACATAAGATTAAAATTTAAAAATCTGCAAATAACATTATAAAATTTCAAAAGGTAAAAAATTCCAAGATGGGTTAGTAGTTGTTACTAAAGGTAGAAGGGGATCAGCCAGTCCCATGTTTTTTTTTTTTTGGGGGCCTCTGTGTTCCCCACACAAGGCTGCAGAGTCAAGTTTTGACCCCTTTGTGGAAGGCTAAATTATTTAGTATTTTCTCATTGGGCATCTCTGAAGCCAGGAGGTTCCAGAATTGGTACCAAGGTTATGAATTTAGGAACTCAGAGTGTAGTATATGTTTTACACTGAACATTTTTTATTAACTGGGGTTTATGTTATACTGCCTGTCAAGTAGTAGCTCTTCGCAGACACAATTGCAATAGAATTTGTTTTCTTTTAAAAGGAGCCAGCACCAGATCAGCACATAATTTAGATGGGTAAGTTCAGCTTTGAACGTTTGAAGAAAAACTTGCCTCTATCCATATATTTCATATTGTGTGTAACTCTATGACTTCTTACTTGCCTTCAAGTTAAACTCACAGAGGAATAAACATTCTGAGTAGGGCTCTTTCCAAAACAGCTGTAGGAAAACCCTTAGAAAATGCTGAAATAATGTGTCTGTGGTTTGAGAGATAAAGTAAGCTGTAGATCTGAGGTCCCCTATGCCTGAACAGTGGCCCAGAGCTGGGCCATGGCCCATTCAGAATTGAGCTGTGGAAGTGGGAGGGGCAAGCACATGTACCCAGATCTACTTGCATAAGCAGTGGGCAAGTGTGCATGTGAAGCTCCATTTGTGCAAGCTACAGGCACACAGGCCCACCGCTAGTGCAAATTGAGCTGTGTATATGCCTGCCACTCTCACAGAACTATCCCATTTTCCCTTCCCAGAAAGTTTGGGGACCGCTGCTATAGATGCAGGGGTGGGATTCTACTGGTTCTGTCCACCTCTGTAGAACCGGTAGTTCTGAAGAGCATCAGACAGAGAGCATACATAGAACCAGTTCTATGTCTGCTGCTGTTTTGGTCCACCCGCCCACCCAGGGTCTTACCTAACCTTTATTTCCTGCTTTTTCAACCGCAGTTACTTTGCATGACACAATTGCGGTTGAAAAAGCAGGAAAGAAGGGCTTTTCCAACTGCTGCGCACTTGCACACAGCGCTGCTCAGCTGTCCCAGCAGTTCAGCAGGTCGTAAATTGCATTCGTGTGACTTGTGCAACTGGCACGCATGCGCGCACAATGCAGAGCAACAGAACCGGTAGTTATATCGGTCGGATCCTATCCCTGTATAGATGGTACTATATCAGTGTTAGCAAAAAAAAAAGGTATTTGGCATCCTTTAAAAGCAATCTGGTGTTGTATATCCATTAGTCCATATTTAAGGGAACAAGTCTAGTTTCTTATCCCAAAGAGAGTAACTAAAGCCATATCTTTCAGCTAGATTATAATCTACATGTCTCAATGTTGCTTTTTCAAAAGGTAACTGGGTTTTTTTTTTCCTTGAGGAAGAAATAGAAGAAGTTTAGCTCCGAATAGAATAGAATAGAATAGAATAGAATAGAATAGAATAGAATAGAATACTTTATTGGCCAAGTGTGATTGGACACACAAGGAATTTGTCTTGGTGTAAATACTCTCAGTATACATAAACAAGGAACATTAGTTAAGAATCAAGAATCATAATGTACCACACTTAATGATAGTCATAGGGTACAATCAACATCAAATCATACTAGGAAACAGAGGATACAAGCAACAAAGTTACAGTCACAAGTGGGAGGGGATGGGTGATAAGGAGTGATGAGTAGATTAACAGTAATAGTAGTGAACACTTTTTAAATAGTTGAACAGTGTTGAGGGAATTATTTGTTTAGCAGAGTGATGGCTTTCGGGAAAAAACTGTTCTTGTGTCTAGTTGTTCTGGTGTGCAGTGCTCTATAGCATCATTTTGAGGGAAGGAGTTGAAACAGTTTATGTCCGGGATGTGAGGGGTCTATAAATAATTTCACAGCCCTCTTTTTGACTCGTGCAGTATACAGGTCCTCGACTGAAGGCAGGTGGGTGGTAATTGTTTTTTCTGCAGTCCTAATTATCCTCTGAAGTCTGTGTCTGTCCTGTTGGGTTGCAGAACCAAACCAGACAGTTATAGAGGTGCAGATGATAGACTCAATAATTCCTCTGTAGAACTAGATCAGCAGCTCCTTGGGCACTTTGAGCTTTCTGAGTTGGCGCAGAAAGAACATTCTTTGTTGTGCTTTTTTGATGACGTTTTTGATCTTAGGTGTCCATTTTAGGTCATGTGATATAGTAGAACCTAGAAATTTGAAGCTCTCTACTGTTGATACTGTGTTGTCTAGTATTGTAAGAGGTGGTAGTATGGGTGGGTTTCTTCTAAAGTCTACCACCATTTCTACGGTTTTGAGTGTGTTCAGTTCTAGATTGTTCTGGTTACACCACGAGGCAAGTTGTACAACCTCCTGTCTGTATGTGGATTTGTTGTTGTCTCGAATTCATCCAAGAAGCTTCATCAGTTATAACTGATAAGTGGAGGTGTGGGGGTGTGAACCTATTCTTCCATCCTCTCACCATTCAATCACAACTAATGAAGCTTCTTGGTTGAGAAGTAAAATGTCTTCTTCAAGACATTTCACTTCTTAACCAAGAAGCTTCATCGCTTGTAACTTTTTCTTCAAGGAAAAAACAGTCCAGTTGTCTTTTGAAAAAGCAACTTTAAGACAACTATGACATGGATGACTGAGAATCTCCATAGACATATAATCTACAAGGCTAGACAGGTAGCCCAAAGGGAAATCTTAATGTGTCTTGAATATCCTCCAGCCTTCCATTTCACCATACCCGTCTTAAGATGCATGTCAGCATTTGTAACGCAATTGGAATGGTATCCTTAAAAGCACGTAGAGGGCATGTTTCATTTCTAAAGTAATATAATAATGGTTCAGTAAACTTAGCCATCTATTGAGCTAGATTAATACCGTGAGCTCATATTCTTTGTAAGCAATAGCTAGCATAAGAAGGGAGGGAATTATGGAGTGCTAGAAGTATTCATTAAGTGTGATCAGTAAGATATTCTTAATTAACAACCTGCCTTGGACATGACAATCCATTTTAGACAAAGTATCCTGATAGAAATTAACAACAGATTGATGCATATATAATTGTTGCAGGCAATTTTTATGCCAGGATAGGCCCAAATGATAGGCATTCATATGTTAGTTATAAGTTGCACCTGTTCAATGATGAAGCAGATGTTATTTCCTTGATCCAATAACCAAAGGACAAGAAAGCAAACCTCACATGGTTAGCTCCTTTAATATACAGTATAAATTCTAAATGGCTTCATTGAAGCTGATCACCCAGAACTAACTTACTAAACTAGGACTAAAACTGGTGTTACCAATTACTTTATTGTCTCTGTAGACGTTGTAAGAGGACAGCCATGTTCATCTACCATAACTAGAAATCAGAAGAATTTTGGTAGGATTTTTTTCAGTTGAACCAATTTTATTGAATGGCGTGGGATTTTATGATGTATAGCTCACTTCATCAAATGCATTGAGTGGTTAAACAAATATAGGATTGAAATGGAGATAATGCAACTGAGAAGGAGGAAGAAGATGCAGATATAAATATGATGGCTGTTATGCTATGAGAAATGTATACTGTAATTGATGCTGGACCTTGTCTTGTCAAACTAATAAGAAACTTTTTTTTTTTTCATAGAATTATACAGACCACCAGCAAACTCATCCAGAGAACTATTATTACTAATTGAAAATTTTCGGCTATTACAATGTCACATAAATTAGAAGTTGCATTCAATACAGCATTGCTTGAAGTAAGTTGTAGTTATGTACTAAAGTTAATCAATTAATAAAGTAATGCATGGCCCTTGAGACTATTTCAAAGAATCATATGCAAATTCATTGTTAAAAGAGACTTGTAAAAGAAAAGCAAATCTTGGGATTTGTTTTTCTTGTGACCCGGAAAGCATATCTCAGCTCCTGGTGATACAATCTTATTTATGCCAATTTATTCAAAATAAAGTGCTACAAAAGATCCATTGGTGTATGAGCAACATGATTGGCCAAATTAATCAGTCCTGCCAGGAACGTACACAATAATAATGACAATATAATTTGTATGCCACCCAACTCTCAACTCCAAGACAAAAAAATATTTTATTTATATTTTACTTTATTAATGTTATTAAGATTTCTTGGTACTGTTATCATCCAGTAGAGCTTGTACATATATCTGTAACAAAGGTGGGGAACCTTTTATGACATGTGAACTTCAACTTCCAGAATTCCTGATCCAGCATGGTTCTGAGCATGCTGGTTCAGGTATTCTAGAAGTTGAAGTCCACAAGTCATAAAAGGGACAGGGTTCCCCATCCCTGATTTATATTTATATTGTTTATATCCATGTCTGTGTTCATATCCATATCTATGTCTACCTCTGTCCATATCTATCTATCTATCTATCTATCTATCTATCTATCTATCTATCTATCTATCTATCTATCTATCTATTATCTATCTATCTATCTATCTATCTATCTATCTATCTATCTATCTATTATCTATCTTCTAATCTATCTATTTTTATTCTCTATCTCTGTTTCTCCCTCTGTCCATCTCCATCTCTATCTCCATCTCCATATCTATATTTATACCGTACCTACAGTATATGTCCCCCTCTCCCTTAAGTGGCCTTCAAGGCTCTCCAGAACATATCTCAATGACGGATCCTGGGATCCCGAGAGATGGTGTGGCCGGAGGAAGCGCGGGAAGCCTGGGGTTTTTAATTTTTTAGTGGGTTTTTTAAAGGGACTGGGGAAATCCGAACCGGGTTTGGGGGACAACCCGCGAGGATCTGGGAGCAGCCAGGCCAGCATGCACGTCTGGGGGGGCTCGGGGGGTTGTGTGTTGGGGGGGCGGACGGAGGGTGGGATGCCGGGGGCCAATTTTATTGGCACGGTTAGTGGGAGGGGCAGATATGGTGGGGGTAGAAGGCCATATCAGGTTAGGGGATCGCGCTGTCGATATATTCAAGCGGTAGCGCGCTCCGACACTCTTTACCCATCCTGCAGACCTGGTTGTCCAGAGCCTCGGGCCCTGAGTACCCGGCTGATGTTATGCAATGCCAGGTCCGTTATCAACAAGGCCCCCCTGATCTGTGATTTGGTTCAGGAGGAGGGCGCGGACCTGGTAGGTGTTACCGAAACCTGGTTGGGCCCAGAGGGTGGTGTCCCTCTGAGAGAGATGTGCCCACCAGGTTTCTTAGCATTTCATCAGCCTAGGTCTCAGGGAAGGGGTGGAGGGGTGGCGGTGCTTATTAAAGCGGTCCTTTGTCCTAGGGAGGCCACTGTCCCTCAGACGGCTGGTTGTGAGTCTCTCTTTGTGAAGTGGGGACAAGGGGTTCAGATGGGCCTTTTGATGGCGTACCTGGCTCCCTGCCACGTGTCATCGGCCCTGCCCGGACTCCTCGAGGTGATAGCCGGGCTGGCGGTTGAGATCCCTAGGCTTTTAGTCATGGGGGATTTCAACCTGCCATCGCTCGGTGAAACCTCTGGGGTAGCCCGAGAGTTCATGGCTTCCATGACGGCCATGGACCTGACCCAATTAGTTTCTGCCCCTACTCATATAGGAGGACACACGCTGGACCTTATTTTTGTCTCTGGTCAGTGGTTGAATGACTGTAATTTTGGGGATTTAGTCATCAAACCCTTGTCATGGACAGATCATTCTCTTCTTAGACTGGACTTCTGTACCGCCACCCCCCACCAAAGGGAGGCGGAGCCATGTAGATGGTTCCGCCCCAGGCGCCTGATGGACCCTGAGTGGTTCCAGAGGGAGCTTGGGCCATTTCCTGAGACTCTGGCTCACAACTCGCCTGGAGACCTGGTAGCCACCTGGGATAGGTTGGCTGCCAGGGCTCTGGACCGAGTTGTGCCTCTGCGGCCTCTGACTCAGCACAGATCCCACTTGGCTCCGTGGTTTACGGAGGAGCTACGGGAGATGAAGTGCCGGAAAAGACGTCTAGAGAGTGTTTGGAGGGCTAGCCGCACTGAGTCCGACCGAACACAGGTGAGGTCTTATATTAAGATCTACCTTGTGGCGATAGAGGCGGCGAAACGTTCATATTTCTCCATCCTTATTGCGTCGGCAGAAAATCGGCCTGCCACCCTGTTTAGAGTGAGCCGCTCTCTGCTTGAGCCGAGAGCGCGGGATGACCTCTTGCAGGGTAGGGTGGAGGAGTTTTCCCGATTTCTGCACGACAAAATTGCTCAGATTCGGGACGGGCTGGACTCCAATTGCGTGGTTCCGGGGGAGGTGTCTGGGGCAGGTCTTGAGAATATTATCTGGGAAGAGTTTGACCCTGTGACCGCTGAGGGTGTGGACAGGTTGCTGGGGGGGCTGAATGCCACCACATGTTTGTTGGACCCGTGTCCCTCCTGGTTGGTTTCGGCCGCCAGGGAGATGACACGAGGCTGGCTCCAGGGGATTATCAACGCTTCGTTGAGAGAGGGGTCGCTCCCTACTGCCCTCAAAATGGCAGTGGTGCGGCCCCTCCTCAAGAAGCCTACCCTGGACCCGGCTGTTTTAAATAATTATCGTCCAGTCTCCAACCTTCCTTTCTTAGCTTAGAAGGTTGTTGAGAGCATGGTGGCACGTCAGCTCCCTCAGTACCTGGAGGAAGCGACTTACCTCGATCCATTTCAACCGGGCATAGTACTGAAACAGCATTGGCCGCGTTGGTTGATGTTCTCTGGAGGGCCCGTGACAGGGCGTTTTCCTCTGTCCTGGTCCTATTAGATCTCTCGGCGGCTTTTGATACTATCGACCATAGTATCTTATTGCGGCGGTTGGAGGGGTTGGGGATTGGGGGAACTGTCTTGCGATGTTCTCCTCCTTCCTCTCCAACCGCTCGCAATTTGTGTTGGCGGGGGGGGAGAGGTCCACCTCTAGGCCCCTTATTTGTGGGGTGCCTCAGGGGTCAGTCCTCTCCCCTCTCTTGTTCAACATTTATGTGAAGCCGCTGGGCGAGATCATTGGTGGTCTTGGGGTGCGATGCCATCTGTATGCAGATGACACCCAGCTTTACATCTCCACCCCAGACCACCCCAACGATGCTGTGGAGGCTATGTCCCGGTGCCTGGAGGCCGTGCGGAATTGGATGGGTGGGAACAGGCTCCAACTCAACCCATCCAAGACTGAGTGGCTGTGGTTTCCGGCGCCCCAATATAGCCAGCTGACACCTTCACTGGCTATTGAGGGAGAGATTCTGCCCTCTACAGGGAGGGCTCGCAATTTGGGTGTCCTCCTGGATGCATGGCTGTCTTTAGAAGACCATATTGCGGCCGTCTCCAGGGAGGCTTTTTATCAGGTTCACCTGATTTACCAGTTGCGGCCCTTCCTGGATCGGGACGCCTTATGCACGGTCACTCATGCCCTTGTCACTTCTCACCTGGATTACTGTAACGCTCTCTACATGGGGCTCCCTGTGGGGAGCCCCTGGAGACTCCAACTGGTGCAAAATGCGGCCGCGCGGGTGATTATGGGGGCGTCGCAAAGCTCCCATGTGACGCCTCTCCTGCGCGAGCTGCATTGGTTGCCGGTGGCTTTTCGGGTTCGCTTTAAGGTTCTAGTTTTGACCTTTAAAGCGATCCATGGCATTGGGCCAGGCTACCTGCAGGACCGCGTTCTGCCGGTGATCTCCAACAGACCTGTGCGTTCCCATAGGGAGGGCCTTCTCTGGGTGCCGTTGGCCTCTATGTGTCATCTGGCAGCCCCCAGGAATAGGGCCTTCTCTGTGGGGGCCCCTGCCCTCTGGAATAGCCTGCCCCCAGAGATACGTACCAGCATGGACCTGAGAGCCTTCAGACGTGTGTTAAAAACCTGGCTCTTCGAGCAGGCTGGCCTGGGCTGATACAAGATTTTAACTGTCTCCCGTTTTAATTTGGATTTGGGGTTTTTAAATATTTATGGGGGAGGGTGGATTTTTAATTATAACAGCCCAAAATTATTCAATTCATTTTAATTTTTGTATTGTGTATCGGGGTAGAATCGGCTGTGCACCGCCCTGAGTCCTTCGGGAGAAGGGCGGTATATAAGTGTTTGATAAATAAATAAATAAAAAATAAAGATAAATAGAATGACTGTAGCAAAAATTTGTACCAATAGTAATAGGAGCCTTGGACCTCTACCTCTGTCTAGCTCCATCTCGATCTTTCTATATTTGTATCTATCTGTATCTATTTCTATCTTTATTCTTTATCTCTGTCTGTCCCTCTCTCCATCTCCATATCTATATTTAGATAAATAGAATGACTGTGGTAAAAATAGTATAAATAGTAATAGGAGCCTTGGGTGCAATCCCAAAACAACAGGAGCACCACGTGAACTCCATTGGCATTGACAAATTCACCATCAGTCAATTGCAAAAGGCAGCTTTACTCAGAACAGCTTCCATCCTGTGACATTATCTGTAACATGATTAAACATCCAGATGTACTTATCCTAGGCCCTTGGAAAGGACTCAATAGGTAGACAAAATGCCAAAGCCACTCTGAACATCTGGCTGACTTTGCAATGAACCATACTAATAATTTAGCATCACTGTATCATGTGTGTGTGTGTGTGTGTGTGTGTGTATCACTGACTGATAGATATGGAGAAATACATAGTTTGACAAAGTGACGTGCTATTGGAAACTGGAACGTTTACATAATTATTAAATATAATTATTATTTTTAAGTATAATTATGGTTTAAAATTCCTTTAGGAAGTGACATGGGATTAAAAGATGAATCCCAGCTGCAAATAAAATCTGCATACAGATGGATTCAGTTTTCTCTGACACTTTCCTGACTGGCATTAATTGTACATTAAAAAAGAAAAGTGGAATCACTACCCACACCTGTGCAACCTCACAATTGTTTTTCCTTTTAAAAATGTTTTAGAAGAAAACACCCATTTTTTAAAAAAATATTTCCTGTCAAAGCAGAAGATAGAATAAAAGCTGTTTTTTTCTGCACATTCCATTACTATATAATACTAAACATGAAGAAGTGAAGCAAAGCTGCATTACAAAATAGCAGCGGTTCCTCTATAATGCCAATTGCATTCTAAGTGGTTATCAATATGCAGTTTGTTTTTGTTTCATAACTCCCAGACTTATTGTTTCTATTTCCAACCAGAGAATGTAAAAGCACTGACTCTGCAGAAAAGAAAGCAATTTTTTTTATTGATTTCAACCAAGAGTGCATCTATAACAGAACATGGTAATAACAATAAAACAAAAATAGCAATATCTCATTCCAGATCAATTTCTCAACTTCCTTGGGATAACTGGATGGAAGTCCAACATGGTTTGTTTGTTTTTATGTTGCTCAAGTTTCAGAGTTATGCACTGTGATTAGATGTATTTCTCTGAAATTAGATGTATAGATGTCATTTAATTTTGTTGAAATATTTTTAAAAAACCTGTGACTGTTCAAGGAAAAATGTCAAATTCCAAGAAAATCAGGAGATCCAGACAGTTCAAATGGGTGTAAACAATTATTGTAAGCTTAAGCTCTCTACAAGAATCTGAACTACTAACAACCAAGGGAAATTAGCAAGAGATAAGAGTAGAAGAAATTCAAAATGGAATGGAGTTGGCTCTCTTGTGGGTGGGAAGGGATTCATGACTGATTACTTGCTTGACCCCTCCTTCAGGCTCAACCTGGTCATCTCCTACAAAATATAAATCATATCATCATACCTACCTCTTGTCCTATTTTATCTGTCTTATGAAGGGATAATTTTCCTTCAAAGGTGAAACCCAGTAATAAAAATTTCTTAGATCTCTGAGAAGAATATAACCTCAGAATGTGGAACAGCAGAAATCCTCAGGATTTTCTCCCTTTTGGCAGTTGATGTGAAAGACAAAAAAAAAAGCATAAGTAATACTTATAGCCTTGTATCTGTCGCTTGTATCCTTACAACTTATATTGATTGTTTCCTAGTATGATTTGATTGCTTATTGTACCCTATGACTATTATTAAGTGTTGTACCTTATGATTCTTGACTCTTGGTGAATGTATCTTTTCTTTTCTGTACACTGAGAGCATTTGCACCAAGACAAATTCCTTGTGTGTCCAATCACACTTGGCCAATAAAGAATTCTATTCTATTCTATTCTATTCTATTTTATTCTTCCTTCTCTTGCTTGTGATGACTGTACTCAAATCACTGGTAAGAAGTGAATGTGAGAAGGGAAATAAGGGGTTGTGTAAAAGATCATGAGTGTGCATTTGTAAATCTGTGAGTATGTGTACATATACATATATGTGGGTGGGTGACTAGACATGATGACATGTGCATGAATATACACAAGAGTTCTGTGATTGGCTGTTTCTCTCTCTCCCTCCCCCTCTCTCTCATATGTGTGTGTATGTGTGTGAGTGTGAGTGTGATAGTACGTAATCTTTTACTTTTCATCCAACTCTGCCTATGTCAATTTAGGAATGTTATATAGATAGTTACTTCTTTTCATGTAAGTTAGTACTGCTATAAAATTAGTTACTTCTGCAGAAAGGGAATAAAAGCCTGGCATGTTGTATGAGTCAGATCTGGAATCAAGGGGATGGATAGAATTTGAGCTCAGCAAGAAGAGCAACTCTAATACTTATGGATATCTATCTATCCTGCAGTATAGACACCATGGTGGTTGAGTTCTAATGAGCTTCATTTTAGCCATTGTATACCTACTGCAGAAGGAAGGCCTCTTTCCCATGTTTCCAATCAATACGGTCCTGAGCTTTCTTTTGATATATATATTCCCCACTAGAAGATGGGGAATGCATTTGTAGTTCCCAATATTCTTCATACCTCCCTCATTTGGTATTTCATTAAAGTAAAGGAAGCAAGAGGCTTCACAAAAGAGGATTTTGTGAAGAGCCTTTTCCTCTATTTCTGTAATACTGTTTTTGATAAACATCCTTCTGTTTATAAACATCCTTCTGTTTATATTATCTATAAAATATGCCCTCCCCAGATACTTGTGATTATTTTAACCATTGGCTTACATTAAGCCAATGAAAATATTCCTTTGTGGCTGAAGATCTATAAAGAAAAGGATGCAAAAATGACAAAGGATTTAATAGATTTAACGTATTGTTCACTAAACTAAACATTATTCTCTATTTTGTTTCTTGGTTATACTTGCTTTCTTTTATAATCAGTGTCCTTCTACAATGTGTTGCTTGTTATCTGGTGGGTAAAAAATATGGCATATGAAATAACTGGCCTTTCTGAATCCATATATTTTGTTACATATATAATTTAAAAATAAGATTTCATTGCATTTTATTTATACTGTAGAGTGATCTTTCAAATCAACTATTTCTATATTAGTCTTGGAAAAGTAGAATGGCTTTGTTTTAAAAATATGACCTTTTAAAACTTTAAGTTTGAATAAATACAAGTAAAAGTAAGTTAATTGGATGGTAGGGGAGCCAATTAGTGATTCATTAATCTCTATTTGCATAATTTTGACATATCTTTGTCCCAATGGTGATTTAACAGTTATAAATATTAAGCTTAGTTTAGCAGGATCTTAGTTTAGCAGGATGAAAAAATATTGGAAAAAACAGAGAGAAAGGGAAAAATCCTTCAATTCAGTAAGATATATTTAGAAAAAAAACTATATAGAACTATTAATTAATTTTCCTGTGAATTCTCAGTTCACCCATGATAACAAGATGCTGACTAGAGGAAAACTGCAATGCGTGATAAATGTACTAATCTCAATTTGGAAATATCTTCAGAATTTCTTTGAAATTCCCTTTAGATGAAACTCTCATGCAACTAGAGCATATTAATCTTAGTAGATTTCTTTTCTTTTTCAGAATTGGTAACTCTAACGTAGGGTCACATTTTTACCTTTTGACATTATAAAAACCAAACTAGTGTATATATAATGAGGTTTCTTCAATACCTGTAAAATATTCAAAATAGTCCTTATTGACAATTGTTAAGTCTGGGGTTTTATGTGACAAGTGATTGTGTAGTGGGATTGCAAAGCACTGGCTTTGTGATTTTTTATCCTTCTATATACAGATGTGTATAAAGCAAGCATATAGAATAGAATATACTAATATATACTAATAGAAATAGTATATATTTATTTTTTAGTTTTAAATCTGCCACAGGCAAAGCAAGGAACGGAAAGGAAAGGAAAGGAAAGGATCCTAAATAGTACTATGATTTAAATGTTGATCAGTGCACAATTTGCATTCCAGACTGGGCAGAAACTGTTTTTAAAAGTCAAGCCCCCTACAGATTTAAAAAGGGCAGGAGGAAAGATACCCTTGTAGTTTTAGACAGGGTGCTTGAAGGATAAATTAAAATATTGACCCAGGATTCTGCCTCAGATCTTCAGATTTCTAAATTGCAAATATCAAATTCCTTCAAACAAGTTATTTTTAAAAAAATTTCACATTATCTCTGTATTAATACAACAATACAGCCTGGTAGATTTGCTGTAAGTACATTACTCTTGATGAAATTTCATTCATAATTGTCTATAAACTGTTCATATTAAAAAAAAAATCTCATTGAATTTATAACAATAGGCCAGGAAGAAGAAAAAAGCCAATAATAGAAAATGGCCTGTTTTGGGCCAATTTTCAGGCCTTTTGGGGGGACATTTCCAGGCCATTTTCAAGATTTTTTTGGGGGGGGAAGAGGGGGAATGATTTGCAGGCTGTTTCCAGGGTGTTTTTTGAGCTATTTTCAGGCAATTTTTGAAAATGCCCTCCAGAATGGCCCAAAAATGGCCCAAAATGCCCCAAAATCAGGCATATGCACACCAGCCAGCTGATCTTCAGTTTTCCAGTGCTCCGGCACGCACACATGCATGTGCATGCACACATGTTCTGGTTTGGGCACTTGGTGCCAAAAAGGTTCATCATCACTGATATAGGGTCTCCTGCTTGAGCAGGGGGTTGGACTAAAAGACCTCTGAGAGCCTTTCCAATTCTATTATTCTGTTTATTTTATTTGGTTTGTCAATTGCTTACAAGATAATAGGTATAAGTAAAACATAGTTATGAATACATGGATACATATAAGAAAAATAAAAGAAACAATAGGACAGGGACAGTAGACACGTTGGTGTGCTTATGCACGCCCCCTACAGACCTCTTAGGAAAGGGGTGAGGTCAATAGTAGAAAGTCTAAGGTTAAAGTTTTTGGGGTTTGGGGAAGAAACCACAGAGTCAGGTAGAGTACTCCAGACATTGACCACTCTGTTGCTGAAGTCGTATTTCCTGCTATCAAGTTTGATGTGATTAACCTTCAGTTTGTATCTATTGTTTGCTCTTGTGTTGCTATGGTTGAAGCTGAAGTATTCATTGACAGGTAAGTCATTGCAATGTATGATTTTATATACTATACTTAGATTGGACCGAAGGCAGCGTAGTTCTAGGTTTTCTAGATCTAGAATTTCAAGTCTGGTGGCATAAGGTATTCTGCAATGAGTAGAGGAGTGGAGAACTCTTCTTGTGGACTTTTTCAACTGTGTTAATATCAGATATATAATGTGGGTTCCAGACTGATGAGTTCTATTCGAGTATTGGTCTAGCAAATGTTTTGTATGCTCTAGTTAGTAGTGTAATATTACCATAGAAAAAGCTACGTAGGATTAGGTTAATGCCTTTTTGGCTATGTAGTTACAATGGGCTTAGCACTTAGATCATTAGAGATGAATACTCCAAGGTCCTTGACAAAGTTTGGATCATCAACAAGGTCTTCACTATTCAGCCTATATTTTATTTTCTGGGTTTTTTTTTGCCAATATGTAAGACAGAGCATTTGTTTGTTGAGATTTGAAGTTGCCATTTGTTTGACCATTGTGATACATAGTCGAGGTCTTTTTGAAGGGTAGCAGTATTGTCTGTAGTGTTGAATAGCTTTACATCATCAGCAAAGAGGACACAGTTGCTCTTAATATGATCACAGAGGTCATTTATGTAGAGTATGAAAAGAGTTGGTCCTAGGACACTGCCTTGGGGGACACCACTGTTGACAGGTACAGAATTTGATAAGACACTCCCAATTTTGACCATTTGTTGTCTGTTTGACAGGATATCCCCGGTCCTTATACAAAACTTAATCATTAGTGTACATGAAAGAAGAGGGGAGCACTTGCTGATTAATTAGAATCTACAGGAAAAAAAAGGTTGATATAGTTATATTTACTAATTATATCAAGACAATCAATATTTTCTATTGAAGCGCTACTAGATTTTGAAGTCCACGGTGCTCCCTGAACTTGGTTGTTTGCTTACACATTCTTCTTTATCCATCTAAGTAACATTATCATTGCACTGAGCACAAACAACCAAATTCAGGGAGCACTAAGGACTCTACAGTTCAACCTACAGTTCAACCTTGAGCTTTTGTATTCTTTTCTATTAGCAACTGCTCTTTTCTAAAACATCCACAGTATTGTGAACCTGCTGGAAATCCAGATTAGATATGTAGCCTGCAGACAATTGCTACTGGTGTTAATATGAAAGGCATTTCTTCTGCTATTCTGTTAAGCATTTCATTCATTCTAACAGCCATAAAGGCAGGACCACTCAGGTATAAAGGGATATAGCTGCTTCTTCATCATATAATTCTTAAAATTAAATTAGCCTCAGTATAATAAATCAAGAGAGCCACTTTAAATTAAAAGCAACAGGCTAGAAACTGAAAACCATAAATTCCAGTTGCACCCTAGGCACAAAGCCAGCTGGGTGACCTTGAGCCAGTCACTTCCTTTCAACCTAGGAATGAGGCAACGGCAAACAACTTCTGAAACTGTCCAAGAAAACTGTCGAGATGAATTGGGGCAGTCACCAGGAATCAAAACTAACTCAAAGGGATAAACATATATAAATGAATGGGACGAACTCAAATCCAATCCATAACAAATATAAGCATATATCAGTGTGTCACAGTGCCTTTTACCAGAGAATGCTACTTATCTCAGAAATCCTGAATATGAATATTTCCAACAAGTCATTCACTCTATACCAATGCTAGGTAGACACACAATGAGTTCTTAAGCTTTCATGCAATGTTTTCCAACATTTCTTGTTAGAATTAGTTACATACCAGCTGCTTTTGAAATCGCAAGGTACCAAGGGTATCACTTTCTACATGAGGTGATAATCACTCACGGTTTTGAGACATAGCTGCAATTTTGAAAATCTAAAACTTTTCTACAATTTAATTGCACTAGAAGAAGAGTCAGGAAAAAAAACAAATTAGTATTAAATAATTTAAGCAATTTCCTCATTTTTAGAATTAGAACAAAGAACAGAAACCAAAGAGAACAAATTTCCATTTTCTTTAACTATAATTATAATGTCAATTAATTAGGGTTGAACAAAAGCCTGGTCTTCTTTGAGGAAAAAGTATATTGGAATTCAAACAAAATAATTCAAATTAAAAAGTGGATTAGGCTAATGACCTTTCTTAACTAATTGGAATAAAACTTCAAAAAGAAGAAAAACGAACAGAGAAGACTAAAAACATTTTTAAAATATACTATAATGAATATATTATACACATTTGATATAATCAGTGCAGAAGAAAAAGAGTTGTTCTGAAGCAGACAAATAATGTTTTGACAGTATTCCATGGTTTATTAGTAGACCATGGTTTCTTAAAATAAAAACTGTTTGTGCTTTAAAAATAATTTGAGCAATCTATGTCTGTAACCAGATTAAAAATTGGGAATGCTAAAATGTAGAAAATTTCTGAAAAATCTATTTATTTTATGGTTAACAAGTGTTTGATTTTTGTTCTAGTTCGTTATGTATCTTTGTATGTGTGTGTGGCTGTCGCTGTGTATTCTTGTGTGTGTGTGTGTTTGAGAGACAGAGAGAGAGAGAGAGAGAGAGAGAGATGTTCATTTGAGATGAAATGCAATAAATTTTGAGATAATTTAATTAAATCAAATAGTTCCAGGCCATATTTTTAAAAAGAAATATATTCATGTAAAAGATGAAAGTTCTGATTTATGAACATAGCTACATCTGTCAGTAGTTTTCCTTTACATAGATGCTTGCCATTAGCCATATTTATTGTGATGAAGATATCTGAAAACTTGTCATTTTCTATCAGGGAAGTATTCTATTTTTAACCTAATGTTAGGTGGAATTTATAGGACTGTTTTTGTCCATATCATAAAAAGTAACAGCTGTCTAGAAGTTTTATTATCTTGATATTTATGTGATCTGTCTTCCGGTGTTTTTTTAATCAAAGGCCAAACATTTTACTGAAACTGAGTGATTTTAAGGCACCATCTCCAAGGTTTAGAAATATAAATAAATAAATGAAAATATCTGTGCGTGGTAATTGAAAATCATGAATACTCTTAAGAAGACAATTACCTTTAAACCACCTCAGCTGAACATATAACCCAGTATATAAATACCTTAATGTTTTGAATGAATGATGAGAAAATGAATGACTATCAAATAGAATGACTGTTTGAGCCACATCAGATAAATTGAGATAGTTTTACTCATCAATGGGAACTCTTTTTAATTTCTTTCAGAATCCTTGAACTATTTTAAGTTCAAAGAAATTCTGAAAATGGTTTACGTTTTATTTCAAATTCAGCACACCTCTAAGTTATATATTTTTTAAAAAAAATATTTTACAAAATTGTGAAAGAACATTTTAGCATACTAATACAGTAATAATTTATTGCTTTACAAACAAGAAATCTAAATAAGCAAACCATTATGAATATTGGATTAAAATCACCCTCCCAATTTCTGGAGGGAATCAACTATATCAATCTTGTTGATAAAGAATAGAATAGAATAGAATAGAATGGAATGGAATGGAATGGAATAGGAATAGAATAGCAATAGCAATAAGATAGAATAAGATAGGATAGGATAGGAGCTGGAAGGGACCTTGGAGATCTTCTAGTCCAGCCCCCTACTCAAACAGAAGAACCTATACAATCTCAGACAATAATTGTCCAGTATCTTCTTAAAAACCTCCAGTGATGGAGCACCCATGATTTCAATATAAAAAGATAGGCACAGAACACCAAAGGGTTTCCTACCAATCTTTTATTATAGATCTTAATTAATGTGCTAATGCTAATGTGTCTTTTGAAGAACTCCTGTTCTTTACTGAGAAAGTGTGCAACTTGCAAGGGAAGGACAAATAACAATGCATAGAATGCTGGTTATCTAAGCAGTACTTACCTGAGGTCATCTTAATATTTCTAGTATTGTATTCTGATTGCATACTTAATATACCACTATAGTCCAAAGCAACTCCCAATATTTCACAATAAGACATAACTATGATATGTATAATAAGGAAAATGATCCAAGATACAAGCCCTAATTATCAGATACAACAATAATCGACATCTTAGAATCTTATAGAAAAAAATATAGCATGTTGTCTTCTGAAATGCTTCCAGAATACCAATCAAATCTCTTGGGGAAATTTCTTATACAAGGTGGAAGAAAACTATTGTCAGTTAGCTATCTTTTTAAAAAAATCTAATTTACCAAGGATTACTCTGTAGGTGTCAGATACAAAAGATCAGAGCTATACATTAAGTCAAATTAAACTGATTTATTACTTAAGCTTATGCATAGGAAACTAGTCAATTAATTCTTAGAACTATTTTGGCACTAGATCATAGTTAATGGAATTCTAGAGGGAATGGACTTAGGCTACTTGTGGAAATGTAGAGATTCTAGGCTGATTCTCCTTTTGACTCCATCCTCAGGATCTGCTACTCCTCTTACAGTAGGATGACTATGTAGGATAGAATGATTCTACAGAAAGGCATCTCTGAAGATACCTAGGAGACAAGTTATGTAGAGTTTAAAATAAACTTGGAATCCACTCAGCAACCAGTGCAGCCCCCACAAAACTGACATAATGTGGCCAGATGAACTCTCACTTGCCTGCACATACATTACAGTATTTTACATCATTTTAAGCTTCTGATTAGTCCTTAAAGGCAGCTCAACACTGCAATTGAAGATTCATCAGTGCTATGACAATCTTCTTTAAAAAGGATAGATGGAAATTAGGGCTAATTATCCAGGCTGACTGAGTATAGGAAAGGCCTTTCCAGAAAAAGTGGCTCCATCATCCCCTTTAAGATATCTAATATGGCTCCTTATAAAGAGTGATGGTGGCGCAGTGGTTAGAGTGCAGTACTTCAGGCTACTTCTGCTGACTGCCGGTTGCCTGAAATTTGAGAGTTCGAATCTCACCACCCTCAAGGTTGACTCAGCCTTCTATTCTGCCAAGGTGGATAAAATGCGGACCCAGATACAGAGAGGGCTGTAAAACACTGTAAAGCGGTATATAAGTCTAAGTGCTATTGCTATTGCTTATTCAAGGCAGATGTGAACATTTCAGAGATCTAGCTTGAAAGGAGCAGGGAGGGGACTTATGCAAGCTAAAAGTGTTCCCCATTTTCAGTTCAGGTATCAAGTGCTGTGAAGCAAAAGAAAAGTCAAGCATCCTTCTACATCATGGGTGCCAAACGGGTGCTGTCACATGACATTTCATGACATTTTTTCCATTCATAGAGCTGGGGTAGCCATGGCCGTGATGCATCCAGCCCTTCGGCCACCAGTTGACACCCCTGTATGATGACCCAAACATAATTTTATCAGAGAGATTTTCAAGTTAAAGTTGCTGCCAATTAGATCAGAATTACTATTGCTTTTGTTTTATTATTCTATAATAATAATTCTATTATTCTATAATTATTATTGCTGTTTTACACATTTTAATGTTTGAATTGGATTCTCTCTCCTTCCCTAGTTTTTTTATTTGTAATGCAAGCCATTATATAGAAGTTCCATCTGGCAATATATAAAAACATAAACATAGTCTTACATCTCGTTCTTTGTTTGTATGTGTGCTGTCCCAGCCAGTCTATGGGAATTGGATTATTACTTAGGAATTATGAGCTGTCCCATTAAGAGAATGCATCATGGTAAATGTAGTTAAAGGTATCCTGGGAAATGTAGTTCATGTCACATGGCCACTTCTGTAATCCTGATTGGTCACTAAATTGACCCTCGATGGGTTGGGGGAGTTTCCTCCATTCTTGCCTGGACTCATGAACTCATAGCAGCTTCTTTCTATTGCTACGAGATGGGTTAGGAGATAACCATCTTTTACCTGCAAGGCAGATATACAAAGGATTGGTCATTATTTATTTATTTAAATTTTTATACCACCCCCTCTCCCAAAAAGGGACTCGGGGCGGTGTACAGCTTACTAAAAAACGAACAATATGTACAGTTAAAAACAAATTAAATAGAATTGATCCGGCCGAAATCCCATCAAATACAAAATATTACCAAAATTTAAAATTCAAGGATTATATTAAAAATTTAAAAATTTAAAACCTAATTAATTTAAAACCCCAAGAACCGTTTAAGAAGAACTTCATCACAAATGTGAGTTATGAAGATACCTGATGTTCCAATAAATGTACTTTGTAATGGATGTTTTGTGGAATTTATCTATCTGCATCTGCACAGCTACAAATCCACCTCTGTGCAGGAGACAGAAAAGTATGTATAGACATACACATTCACACAATGCAGAAATGGGATTTTCCTGGTTTGGATCGGTTCGGGCGAACCCCTTGTTACGACAATCAGCTGGTTCCAAACCATTTCACTCTGATGAGCATGTAGACCTGCCTGCCTGCCCCTGTTCTTTGCTGTCCTTTATGTCTTGTTGTTATATCACAGCTGATTCGCGCAACAGAATGGTTTGCCTGTGGCTCAGCTGTTTTCTTCAGCTGCAGTTGAGGGCAAGTATTAGCTTTTTAAAATGTGGAGCACACACAGTGCATACTTGGCATGCCTGTGCGCTAAACATGCAAAGTGCGCAAAGTGCACGCTCACTAAACCAGTTGTTATACCGGTTGAATCGTACCCCTGACGCAATGTACATTTATATGAATGTAAATTACGAACAACAAAGAAATATGATATATATATAAGCAATCTTGCATTCTCAGGCAAGGGGATTTTATCCAGAAAAAAATAAGAGTTCCCATTAAATCTGTTCTATTGAAATTTCATGTAGGACAAAATGTTCTCTTAATGCAATAATTTTCAAACAGTAGCATTCCATCTGGTAAATGGAATTCATAGGCTTTGGATTCAAACTGTTTTAATGAAAGTGCAATTGTCTAGGAAAATGCACTCATAAAAAGTTCTATTTTGTCTGAAGCTGGGCTCGTTCAAATTTTGCACTTGAATGAAATCCTCTTATCTGAAATTAGTTCATTGATTTGCATATATACCAAGCCCAGATGGGAAGGAGATTTTAAAGTGAAGGCACCATCTGCATTATCTTTAAAGACAAACTATAGAGTTGCATGCAAATTTCAGTTTCAGTGACGAGTTTGCAAAATGGTTTACATATCATTGCAATCATTACTTTCGAATCTACAAAGATAAAATTGAAAAAAGTCAATTACATAAAACTCTGATCAAAAATGGAGCAATTTGTTATCTTCTGTATAATTAGTGACTTAATAGATAGTATTTTCCTTCCATCTTTATTTCAGTCTGGAAGCATTAGTGATTGTTTTGATATTATTGAAACATGCATGTAGCTTTTGTACTTTTCCAGTAAAAATTACTTCAAACTATCCTCTTATTCAACCTTCCCCTAATGAGATTATTCAGAAACTTTCAGTTGATTAACATGAAGAGATAATGAGCGTCAACAGCCCCCAATGGAATCAAGAATAGGCAAGTTTAATCAACCCTTTAACATAAGTACTGAAGTAGAGGTGGCTCAACCTCATTAGCCAGCCAAATGAGAAGAATGACAAGGACATCCACCAGATTTGTAGAGTTATCTTGGAAAAGTGGAATAGCACCGCATAGCAACAAAAACACAGCTAAGGGATGAAGAGAAAAAGAGGCATTTGTACTTAACCATATAAGTGGTTAGAGTTAGGGTTATTGTTATTATTATTATTATTATTATTATTATTATTATTATTATTAAAATTTATATACTGCCCCCCTCTCCCTAAGGGACTCGGGGCGGTGAACAGCCAGGATAAAATACACATATAAAACACATATACAATATTTAAAAATTAAAAGATTTAAATACATTGGCCCTTTCAAAAGATTAAAAATAAGGAAATTAAGAAAGTTAAAACCAGATTAAAAAATTTAAAAACCCCTAGGCCAAACCGGCTTGCTGAAATAAATGAGTTTTCAACGCATGGCGGAAGTTCAGGAGATCAGGGATGGTCCTCACTACTGTGGCAAGAAAGGGTTAGGTGGTTAGGATTAGAGTACAGTATATTACAAATATATATGCCATGCTTTATTCAAAGGGATTGGGACAAGGTTAAATCTGAATATATAACAACTCCTTTGAGTTTGACATCCCTGTCCTAAAGCAAAGGGAGATTGCCAGAGGACTGGAAAAGAGCTGATCAGAAAAAAGAAAGAAAGAAAGAAAGAAAGAAAGAAAGAAAGAAAGAAAGAAAGAAAGAAAGAAAGAAAGAAAGAAAGAAAGAAAGAAAGAAAGAAAGAAAGAAAGAAAGAAAGAAAGAAAGAAAGAGTGGGAGGAATGGGTCCAGGGAAATTATAGATCAATCAGCTCAACATCAATACTTGGGAAAATCCTGGAAAAGATAATCAAGTAGGGGATTTACGAACATCTAGAAATAAATAAATCATTACTAGAAGTCAACATAAGGTTGTGCTAAACAAACCTTATTGGCTTCTTTGATAAAACGACTAGATGAGTGGATCATGGAAATACTGTTGATGTAGTGTACTTAGTGTTCAATAAGACATCTGATAAAATAGACCACCATCTACTTCTTAGTAAGATAGAATAATGTGGGATAGACAGTATCACCACCAGACAGTTGGCTGATCAGCCACATTCAATGTGTGGTTCTCAATGGAATTGAGAAGCATGCAGTGGGATATCTCAAGATTTTGTCTTGGGGACAGTGCTCTTCAATATCTTCATAAAGAGCCTGGATGAGGGGATAGAAGGGGAAGTCATCAAATATGTAGTACATATAGCCCAATACATAAAGTATAACTACTGTGGCAAGAAAGCAAAGACAGTAATACAGGGTGCCAGTGGTGGTGTTTCCAAGCATCTAGAACACCTCTTGAATACCATCAGCACTGATAAAATTGCCACCAATCAATTGCAAAGGCAGCTTTACTTGAAACAGCTGTGATGATACCTTTAATGATATCAAATAATATCTGCCTATCCCAAATTCTTGGGAAGGACTTGATGGGTGGATAATAGAATAGAACAGAATTCTTTATTGGCCAAGTGTGATTGGACACACAAGGAATTTGTCTTGGTGTAAATACTCTCAGTATACATAAAAGAAAAGATACATTTGTCAAGAATCAAGAATCATAAGGTACAACACTTAATGATAGACATAGGGTACGATAAACAATCAAATCATACTAGGAAACAGTCAATATCAATCATAAGGATATAAGCAACAAAGTTATCATTATACAGACACAAGTGAGAGGGGATGGGTGATAAGGAGTCATGAGAAGATTAATAGTAATAGTAGTGCAGGCTTTGTAAATAGTTGAACAATGTTGAGGGAATCATTTGTTTAGCAGAGTGATGGTTTTCGGGAAAAACTGTTCTTGTGTCTAGTTGTTCTGGTGTGCAGTGCTCTATAGCATCGTTTTGAGGGAAGGAGTTGAAACAGTTTATGTCCAGGATGTGAAAGGTCTGTAAATATTTTCACAGCCCTCTTTTTGACTCGTGCAGTATACAGGTCCTCGATGGAAAGCAGGTTGGTAGTAATTGTTTTTTTCTGCAGTCCTAATTATCCTCTGAAGTCTGTGCCTGTCCTTTTGGGTTGCAGAACCAAACCAGACAGTTATAGAGGTGCAGATGATAGATTCAATAATTCCTCTGTAGAACTGGATCAGCAGCTCCTTGGGCAGTTTGAGCTTTCTGAATTGGTACAGAAAGAACATTCTTTGTTGTGCTTTTTTGCTGTTAGATGTCCACTTTAGGTCATGTGATAGAATAGAACCTAGAAATTTGAAGGTCTCTACTGCTGATACTTTGTTGTCTAGTATTGTAAGAGGTGGTAGTATGGGAGAGTTTCTCCTAAAGTCTACCACCATTTCTACGGTTTTGAGTGTGTTCAGTTCTAGATTGTTCTGGTTACACCACGAGGGAAGTTGTACAACCTCCTGTCTGTATGTGGATTTGTTGTTGTCTCAAATGAGATCAATCACTGTTGCGCCATCTGCAAACTTCAGTATTTTAACCGATGGATCATTTGAGATTCATTATCATCATCATCATCATCATCATCATCATCATCCATATTGTTGGGTCTACCTAAAAAGAGAATGCAGATTCTAAATTTATCTATTTGATTGGTAGATCAGTGGGGAATATTACATTTGTATTGCAAAATCAGTACATAAATTTCAAAATATTTTTTTGAAAAAAAGATAAAATTAGAAATAATTACTGGGATTACTCAAATTGATGAGTTAATCCCTTAATAGAGTGTTTCAGAAGCAAATACATAATATTTATGTCTTTTCGAGTTAGATATAAAATGTGTGATTTATTAGCATATAAGTTGGTTAGGTGTTAAAGGAAAACAAAACAGAATAAGAGAGCAGTATGTCAACTAATACCACTTCCTGAGTATTGTGTAAAAAGAACTAGACTGTAAGAGACCAGAGGCAAGATGGCCACAAGAAAAAAAAATACATCATATGTAGCATTTTGAATTAAAAACAGAAGGAAGGATTAACAATTAAGTTGTAGGAACAATGACACCAGCTGTGGTGCTTTAGTTGTTGAGGTGAACCAAAGAACATGTGCTGTGTTTACTTGCATTATGAAGGTGAGCATGTACTGTATATCTTTAAAGCATAATTAATCAGAAAGATATCCCCAGTCATTAAATAAGGCATCCTTTCTTTTGTTTATATAGATTTAAAGTAAAAATGTTCTCTGAAAAAATAGATTATATTGATACGTCTTTGTAAATGTTACACTGATTTCCATAGAATTCCTTTCCTCCAGATATAACATTTATTTTTTTAAAAGAAAGGTAATTCCCTCCTCCAAATTTACATTTATCATCTTTAGGTATGCTAGTTCCTCCCCACCCTTCAAACCTAAACTTATATGCCACTTCAATGACTATGCTTATTAGGCAGCTTCTTATATGCAATCTTGGCAATGTGCACTTGTTGTACACAATTTTCTTTATTATGTGTATTTCTGAAACATTAATCAATATGCTACATACTGTTGTTCCAAAGCTAAACTGTTGTTTGACAGGATTTGACATTTCATAAATTTTTTACAAATCTCTTTGTGATATCAGCATTTAATCACTATCCATCAATTTATAACTTCCCATTTGAACCAGATTCATCTATTATCACCAAAGGGTTAATTTAACTGTATATAATTCCATTTTTCTTTGTTTATTAAGCTTCATCTCTGTAATTAATATAAACAATGGCAGCCATTTCAGAATAACACTGCAGAGATCAGAGAACTTAAATGCAATATGTGACTATCAGAAGTAACTGAAAAGTTAGTGTGTGCAGGTTGCACCACTTATGTCTAATTCTATAAAAGTCTCAATATCTCTCTCCAAAAGATTTAGTTTAGTTCCAAACAGTGAGTACAATTTACCAATGGAAGAGCTTGTCTGCAGAAGTTTTGGGTGCTCCATTACTGAAGGCTTTCAAAGAGATTGAATAACTATTTGTTTCAAATGGTATGGTCTCCTGTTTGAGCTGGGAATCAGAGTAGAAGATCCATTCCAAATCTATTATTCTACAGGTGAAACTCAAAAAATTAGAATATTGTGCAAAAATTAATTTATTTCAGTAATGCAACTTAAAAGATGAAACTAATATATGAGATAGACTCATTACATGCAAAGCAAGATAGTTCAAGTCATGATTTGTCATAATTGTGATGATTATGGCTTACAGCTCATGAAAACCCCAAATCCACAATCTCAGAAAATTAGAATATTACATGCAATCAATAAAACAAGGATTGTACAGAGAACAATATCGGACCTCTGAAACGTATAAGCATGCATATGTACCCAGTACTTGGTTTGGGCCCCTTTCGCAGCAATTACTGCCTCAATGCGGATGTCATGGAAGCTATCAGCCTGTGGCACTGTTGAGGTGTTGTGGAAAACCAGGATGCTTCAATAGCGGCCTTCAGCTCTTCTGCATTGTTCGGTCTCATGTCTCTCATCTTTCTCTTGGCAATGCCCCATAGATTCTCTATGGGGTTTAGGTCAGGCTAGCTTGCTGGCCAATCAAGCACAGTAATCCCATGGTCATTGAACCAGGTTTTGGTGCTTTTGGCAGTGTGGGCAGGTGCCAAGTCCTCCTGGAAAATGAAGTCAGCATCCCCATAAATCTCATCTGCAGAAGGAAGCATGAAGTGCTCCAAAATCTCCTGGTAGACAGCTGTGTTGACCCTGGACTTAATGAAGAACAGTGGACCAACACCAGCAGATGACATGACTCCCCAAATCAACACAGACTGTGAAAACTTCACACTGGACTTCAAGCATCTTGCAGTGTGTGCCTCTCCATTCTTCCTCCAGACTCTGGGTTCTTGATTGCCAAATGAGATGCAAAAGTTGCTCTCATCAGAAAAGAGGACTTTGGACCACTGAGTAACAGACCGATTATGTTTTTCTTTAGCCTAAGTAACACGCTTCTGATGTTGTTTGTTGTTCAGGAGCGGCTTGACAAAAGGAATACGACATTTGAAGCCCATGTCCAGGATCCGTCTCTGTGTGGTGGCTCTTCATGCACTGGCTCCAGCCTCAGTCCACTCCTTGTGAAAGTCCCCAACACTTTTGAATGGCTTTTTTCTCACAATCTTCTCCAGGCTGTGGTCATCCCTGCTGCTTGTGCACCTTTTTCTTCCACACTTTTCCCTTCCACATAACTTTCTATTAATGTGCTTTGATACAGCACTTTGGGAACATTCAACTTCATTTGCAATTATCTTTTGAGGCTTTCCCTCCTTATGGAAGGTATCTGTGATGGTTTTCTGCACAACTGTTAGGATCAGCAGTCTTTCCCATGATTGTGATTCCTACTGAACCTGACTGAGAGACCATTTAAAGGCCCAGAAACCCTTTGCAGGTGTTATGGCTTAATTAGCTGATTAAAGTGGGACACTTTGAGCCTAGAATATTGAACCTTTTCACAATATTCTAATTTTCTGAGATTGTGGATTTGGGTTTTCATGATCTTTAAGCCATAATCATCTCAATTACGACATATCATGGCTTAAACTATCTTGCTTTGCATGTAATGAGTCTATCTCATATATGAGGTTCACCTTTTAAGTTGCATTACTGAAATAAATGAACTTTTGCACAATATTCTAATTTTTTGAGTTTCACCTGTATGTTCTATGTTCATTCTAAAACTAAAAGCTATTTGAATATAACATCCTAGCAACTGGTCATAATTAAGTGACATGCTGTAAAAATTAATTTCATCCAACTTACTTTTTTTCCCAAGACCAGAGTTTGTTTCTTTTGCAATAAAATAACTTTTCTCAAAGGTCATCTAAAGCTCAAAATGAAAGAAATGTCTAAAGATTAAGGTAATTACTGTTGCAGGATTAGTTTTCTGGAAGAAGAAGAAAAAACATCATTTTACTGCAAATGAGACACAAAGTTCTATACAGATCAAAACTTAGCATCTCTTGATACTAAAATCATTCCTTTTTTTTTCAAGGAGATGTCAGTCTATTGATGCAATGAAATAGGATATATTACATTACAAGGATCTGGTATAGTGAATGTGACTATTCAATACTTTATTTTTAACCAACATCCAGATCTGAGTAAGCTGGTTTGTGACGTTTCTTAATTTATTTAAGACAGGATGAGTTTCTTTAGCCAGCTGAATGTTTTCCCCTACAAAGCCATGCCTTTGATACTTAGTTCAGCTTCATGAAAATGCATTGGCGGCCAATATTTGATATTATCTGATTCTGCTAATATAAGCAGAATCTTTTCTTCCTCTGGAAGGAAAGCATGAAGTAGATTACTGAATATTGTTGGAACTGCAATAGCAGGCATCACATATAAAACTCCTTACAATCTTAGAAGCGTTTATTTTATTTATTTTCAAAGTTATCCCTACACCCTTCTGCCAAAATGGGATACGAGTCTATTGTTCTACTTCCATATTTGTTAGCAATCAATGGAGCCTAACGTGTTGTTCACAAAGATTGTATCTGTATTCTAAAGTCTATTCAGATCCTTTAATGCTATATTGTGGAAGAGCTTGTATTTTTTATAAAATGGAAATCAAATTCATTCTTTTCATTTCCTGGTCGCTATTATGATTTTAAAAAACAAAACAAAAACCCTCTTTCAAAAAAAGTACTTGCTTTTTTTCTTTTTCCATAGTAATGAAGTCTGGGCTTGTGATCAGCAATAAAATATGATTGAAGTTTTATTTTATAGAGTCGCTGGTATAGTTGGTCTGATTTTAGATGTAGTTCATGGAAGAGTCAATCAATTGAAACTGACCCAAAATGTATAATTCCAAATATTGTTGTATGCTGATGTTGTGAAACACATAATGGTATTTACTCTCCTTCTTCTCTCTGCAGAACACCCATACCAGGTGGTTTAAGTAAGGGAGAAGGCAGAGTTATCAGATAGGAGGAAAGAATCTTTGCCTTAATGTGAACAAAAATGGTAGATGGATGTTAACAAAAGGAGCAGGAGAAGCCAAGCATTTTGCTTGAAGAAAAAATTGTCAAGAAATTTACCTATGATCCACGAACAGGGGCATCTGTTAAAAATAGCCTTACGAATGGAAAACGTATGACTACTGAAGTATTTTCACTGCAATGGAAAAAGCTACAAGACTGGACCTTTTCCTTTGCCATGCAAATTATATGTATATCTATATCATCTACATCTACAGTATGTCTATATCTATCTCTCTATATCTATCTATCTATCTATCTATCTATCTATCTATCTATCTATCTATCTATCTATCTATCATCTATTTATATATTTTTTTCAGTTTTGAAAAGACTATGAAAAATGTGATTTCTTATCTATAAAAATCTGGTCTATAGAACTGATTAGTAAAATATTGAAGTCCTGCACATCAGTGACTCATCTTAAATTGACTAAACTTCACATACCTAGTGGAACTATTAAAACATTCTTCCCGTTTGCCATAAAGACGGATGAAAGTGGTTGCTTTTTGCTCCATCAATGCCAGAGAGACTGCATTTTCAGGCAAATCCACATGACCTTATTACAGGCTTCACATTTATATTATGACAGCTTTACAACAGCCATAATATAAATCGTAACTAGCTCAGATAGGACCCCCTGCATTCTCTAGAGAGAGAAAAAAATGTTTAAGTTGGATTCTAAATAAAGAATAAGCATGCAGAGACCCATATAGGCTATCAATTATTTGTTATTTTATATGATAACTGGAGGCATGATGGCTCAGTGTTTAAAGATGCTGAGCTTGTCAGCTAAAAGAAGGACCAGGGAAGATATGATAGTAGTGTTCCAATATTTGTGGGGCTGCCACAGAGAGGAAGGGGTTAAACTATTTTCTAAAGCACCCAAAGGCCAGACAAGGAATAATGGACAGAAACTGAACAAAGAGAGATTTAACCTGGAAATAAGGAGAAATTTTCTGACAGTCAATAAACCAATGGACCAGCCCTCAGAAGTTGTGGGAGTGCCATCACTTGAGACTTTCAAGAAGAGATTGGACATGCTATCTGTCAGAAATGGTGTAGGGTCTCCTGCTTGGGCAGGGGGTTGGACTCGATGACCAACAAGGTCCCTTGCAACTCTGATTATCTGTTATCTGATAGCCCGGGTACAAAATGTGAGAACCACATAATACCCCCATTACTTGTCCCAGCTCCTGCCTACCTAGCAGTTTGGTGGGGCGGTAATAACATTCCATGTGTATAACCATGCTGGCCACCTGATCACTGAAGTGTCTTTGGACAACTCTGGCTCTCTCAGCTAAAAAACCATCCCCTAGAGTTGGATATGACTGGACAAAGGAAAACTTTACCTTTATGCGGTAACTAAAATTTTATTTCATATCTTATATATACCCCATTCTTTTTCCTTCCATTAAAAAAAACAGACAGGGAAGGAAATTTTTTGCTCCCAGAAGGCTCAATTTCCCAGAAAATTGAGTCAGGGGGCCTGCAGCACCCCTCCCCACTTTGTTTTGGGGCCTCCCTGGGGCCCAGGAAGGCAAAAAATCCCTCTCTGCCCCCCTCCATTTTTTGCCTTTCTGGGCCTCAGGGAAGCCTCCTGTGTGAAGCAGTAACTAAGCGAGAGGAATCCGGATACAGCTGATCGTAGAAACAGCTGATTGTTGGGAGGGGAAAAAATTAAATACCTTAAGCAATGACTGGGCAGGCTAGCGTCGGGGGCGGGGTGAGCAAGCATCAGACGGGCGGGGCAAGCAAGCAACTGGTGACCGGGTGACTGGATTGGGGACATGGCCAGCCAGAAGTTACTACCGGTTTGGAGACCCATGCCAAATCCTTACTACCAGTTTGCCTGAACCGGTACAAACTGGCTGAATATCCCCACTGCTACATTCCCCTGATTTTCCAGTGCTATTCCCAAATAGATCTGCATATACAAAATTCTTCTGGTGCACTTTTCCCTATCTGTTCACTCATTCCCTATAAGGAGATGGAAGAGGGGATAGCATTGTCATAGATTCTGGATCACTACGGTACCTCCCTGCATATCTTACCAAGACTGGCTCTTACTTTGCATATCTTACTAAGAGTGCAATGATACTTGGGATGGACAATCAATGGAATGCTTAATAGTAGCTGAAGCTTGAGATAGTCTTTCCCTTATTGAAGAGGAAAGAGATTAGATGGCAAGATCTCTTCAAAGATCTTTATTGTCTCTTTCATTTGCGAAACATACAATGATGAGAATGTCTACTAATGGGCAGTCAACACCAATGTATACATTTGACTAGATTTTGGCTTCTAGTGAGTTGTCATATTGGAAGCTTAATATTGACATCACTTTGTGATGTTCTTTTCCTGTTATCAGAACTGGGAAATCATGACAATATGAATCATGCTGTCATCACAATGGGCCCTTAATGGCTATCCAGAAAACTTTATCTTATTTTGCCGTCTATATAGTTCTAATGTACAATATTGTAAGGACAATGGTTCCTGATTTCTGCAGCTAAAACTTAATTTCCAAACAATTTTGCAGGAAAAGCTGTCACCAATCACCATGCACAATAAGTTTATATTCCCTAGGCATTCCAATGCATCAAGAATTGGCCTATCAAGTTATTAGACACTAGAGGGTAACAAGTAGTAAAAATATCTTTTTGTTGTCATCCAGTCAAACAGATCACTGTAACTCCTATGCAGCTTTTAAACAAGTGTGGTTAAAGTTGGGAGTATTGTTGGAATACTTGGTATGTATTGTTGGAATAGTTGGTATGTATGCAGAAGATACTCAGTTGGAAGGTGATCTTGTTTATTTCAGCTCATATTGTGAGAGAGGAACTACTCTGTAGATCTTATAATTCAATATTCCCTTTAATAGAGTAATTAAAGTAATCAAAGTTAGACTTACAGTCTCCTTTGTAACCAAACCAATCCTGCAGAACAGGTCCATTGCTCCATTAAAAGATGGAAGTGGGAGTTTCTGCAGCAACCTATCAAAACAATTGGAGATGAACATCACTATTCAGGATAAGGTCATGACAGCCTTATTGGCCTCAAATTTTCTACATGAAAATAAAAATGGGTGGATAGAACTAATGGAAGACAAGCAACGAATGGGAACTGTTAGGAATGTAAGTAACCTAACAGTTGGGTTGGAAATATATAAACCAGGATAGACATTTTAATACTGTATCTTTAAGGGAATGCTAAAATTGTAATTGGGTGTGGTATCCCAAACGGCCATAAGATGGAGCCAGAAACCTGGTTTCCCAACTGAGCACTGAGAGAGAGCCAGACAGAGAGTTTTGCTAGATGGTCGATGTTTGTGTTCCTGCATTTCCTTAGTGACTGTTGCTGATCATTGTTATTCTTGGATTGATGTGAGTCTATTACTGAATATTATTTGATACTGGACTTCGTTATTGGATTATCCCTGGACTGAAAACTGACTGCTGTAAAACATGTATGACTTGGACTGTGTTGGATTTTACCTAACTGTTTACAGGAAGTAAAACCTACATTTTTACTATACAGTGTAGCTGTCTGCTGTGTGTGTGTTATTCAACATCATTCTCAGTACGTCTCCCTGTGTGCATTCATTCTCCTAATGGGGAATTAACTCAACAGTAATCAATGAGAAAATCAGTCTAGCACTAAGGAGACATTTCCTGACAGTTAGAAAAATTAATCAGTGGAAGGACTTACCTCCAGAAGTTTCGGGTGCTCCAACATTGGAGATTTTAAAGAAGAGATTGGACAACCATTTCTCTGAAATGGTATAAACTTTCTTGTTTGAGCAGGGGGTTGGACTAGAATAAACTGTTATGTTTATTCTGTTAAAAGACCTAAAACTTACTCCAGACATTAGCAATGGGTTGGCAAAAGGTAAAACTGAAAATGTGTGGGACATTTTCACATTGCAGCTACGTATAGACAAGCTGTAAAAGTTGTCCTAAGTATTTAATCTGTTCTTTGTTTCCATGGAAATCCTTCTAGAGAGATAACAAGGAAACAAACTGATGCATTGATATTACAAAAAAAAAAAAGGGATTGTGTAAGAAAGAGATTGTGACTATATTGGAGGACTCCAATTCTCAATTAAATAAAAACAACAACAAGAAGAAAAAAAACCTAATGATGCTAAGAAGAAAATGCACATTGCCCTCATAATTTGAGAATATAGCCTGAAAAATAACGGCTTTCATGCAGACTTAAAAGATTTCAACTGGAAAACCTATAAATAGTTAGGCAGTTTATATTTGGTTGGAGGTGGTGCAATTTAAGAGGTATAATTTTGTGGCATGACCTCAACATGCAAATTAATATCACAGCTGGTATTCTATTGCTCCTTACTAAGCAGCAGTTTAGCACCAGGAGAAGTACTTTGATAAATACTTAACTTTTTAGTTCGAATTTTTGACTGAAAAAATATATGACACATAGAAATGATTTGTGGTGTATGGGTGTGGGTTTGTGTGGATGTGCACACTCACATGTGTGTGCACATAATTCAAGATGAGGCACACAATTCTTTGGAGGGCTTTCAGCAAATGGAAAACCTTTTTGTTAATTAACTAAGAAATCAGTGGACTCTTGCCTCATGCAGATGATATAACCAAGGTTTTCCCCAAGCAACTTTCTTTTTTTTTTTCCAATCTGTTTTTCTCAATCATATTAATCTGCTTATATGAATATTAGAGTTTTAAAAAATGGTGGAATAGGCGTGGCAAGAGGGGAGCCACCCAGGATCATCTCAAGGTGAGAGGAGAGGTAAATAAATCTAATAAATAAATGAATAAATATTGGGAGATGTACTTAAATTTTGACAGAGCAATGCTTACATTTGAGATAATGCAACTTCTGATTTTGTCTGCTTTGCATGAACCTAACTTCAATCTAGACATTTTTTTTCAAAAATTGTACAAGTCAATTGTTTGTCTATTTATTTATAATTATGGTGGAAGGAAAAGAAACAAAACACAAAATTGTTCCCTATTTTTTTAAATGTTTAAAGAAAAAAAAATTACTGACTGATTAAATGCAGGCAAAATGATTCCATTTCCCATCATCAGCCTGTTGGAAGGAAAATCTATCTGGTTTAGTTCCAAGCTGGGAGAAAGACACTGGAAATAACATGGAGGCTGATTGGAAAGAAAGTCTGTTTATTGATGAACAGAACCAAAGCATGAAGTTCTGGGGCAGCTGACCCAAATGGTTGAATGAGTGGATGGATCTTTGTAGGTTTCTGTGACTTTGAAGTTTGAACTCTTCTGGGGATTGTGCAGTGAAGGAACTTGTATATTTTGCTAAATGGCGGTGGGTTATTATATCCTAAAAGGTCATGTCCTGAGTTTCTTAATCCCATCACCCTAGAGCTGAAAATGAATTGTTTGTGAATAGATTAGCTGGGATTTCTTAATGGACCCGTCTCTTAAGATTTCTGCTGGAAGCTATTTTGCTTTGCAGGAAATTGGGGCTGGAACATGTTTCTCCTTTTCTCCTTGGGGAAGAAGTATAATATACTTCTTCTTTTAATATTCCCCAAAATATTTCATTCTTCAAGGGGGTGGGTGGGTGGGGCTTCCCACAAGCCATTTCCTCATATATCTCCACATTTCCCAAATATTAAGAGTAAGTCTACCTTAAATTCTGGTCACTGTAAAAAATGACTTATGACTGTATGACTGTAACTTGTTGCTTGTATCCATATGATTTATATTGATTGTTTCCTAGTATGATTTGATTGCTTATTTGTACCCTATGACTGTCATTAAGTTGTTGTACCTTATTATTCTTGATGAATGTATCTTTTATTTTTATGTACACTTAGAGCATATGCACTAAGACAAATTCCTTGTGTGTCTAATCACATTTGGCCAATAAAAATTCATTCATTCATTCAAACAAGAAGGTTAATATGAGGAAGTCAGGAAGCCATAATAACTTCTAAGGTGAACCATACCTAGACAGGGGCATATCATATATACTTTTTATTCATTAATCTGTGAAACAATTTACCCAAACCTTGCAAGGAAACCAAGATGCTTTGGTTATTAGCTTTTCTGCAAATCACCTGTCAAAATGTTTATTTTTCAGTGACACTGGGAAAATCTGAATGTGATAATTGTATGAGAAGCAAAACCAGTTTCTTGGTATGTTTTGTTTTAGGATTACCTCTGGGGAGGAAGGGAGAAAAGAAAGAAAAGTCTTCTAGTTATTTACAGACATACATCTAGTCCAAAGCCATTTCCCCGAAGTGACTTTGGTCACAAATTTCTGTTGATGTTTCAAGATGTGGTTACTGATGCACATTAATACCTATTATATCTTATATGTTTGGTCCTGTGGATTCAAAATGACTGTTATTTCTCAACTCAATTCACCAAGTTGAGCTTTCAGGCAGTGAATACTATTTCCAACATGTTCCATTCTATTTGTGTCTATTATCTCTGCTTACATGCACAAGTCTTCTATATTCTTATAACAACAACAACAATCTTCAGACTATTTATAATCTTATCTATCGATATAACAGAAACCAGGCATGGCCATAATAAAAAAGGGAAAAGCTGGCCCATGCTCAGAAATAAAATAATTCCCTTCTTTCTGTGCTATAAATAATATTTCATTTTTTTTATATTTTAAAATGCATGTTTTTTTCTCGAAGTATTAATTGGAAATAATATTTCTGATATTTTTTTATTCCCAAAAGTTATATAAGAATATTCAGTCACTGTGAAGCCTAACCTTCAATATAATAAAATTCCAATTTACATATTCAGCTGGGAGTTATAAATTAGATAAATTTGCACCAAAATTCATAGAGATTGATATTTTAATATTGGAAAAATCAGCTGTTCCTATTTTTGAAGGTTGTAGAAATTAATGGAATAGTTCAATTTTATTTTTACATTATGTAGAAAGGATACATGTACTGTAACTGTGAATTCATCATAAAAATATAAATAGAATCATATATTTTTACTGTAATAATATTTAGAATGGAATAGCAAAAGCACTTAGACTTATATACCATTTTACAGTGCTTTACAGCCCTCTCTAAGCAGTTTACAGAGTCGGAATATTGTTCCCCCAACAATCTTGGGTCTTCAATTTACCCACCTTGGAAGAATGGAAGGCTGAGTCAACCTCGAGCCTGATGAGAATCGAACTGCCAAATTGCAGGCAGTCGGCAGTCAACAGAAGCAGCCTGCGGTAACATGGCTCAGTGGCCCATGGAATGGAATGGAATGGAATGGAATGAAGCCGAGCTGAGCCGAGCTGAGTAGGAGATACTAAGAAAACATAGTTGCATGATTTGTCTTTAGAAACAGATATGAAGCTAAACATCTGGGATCAATATTAATTGGGATTAATTCAATATTTTTTTCATTACTTACACAACAAAATAACACCTATATACAAAATCATTAAATGGCATACACAAAAATATTAAATGGCAAAATCATTAAATGGCATACACAAAAATAAAATACTACTTTTACAAAGAGATGGAAGAGCTTAGTTATAACACTAAAGTCATGGGCTTCCAAGAAAAGCCAAGGAGGAAGGACCGATGTTCCTAATATGATCTTGAACATAATATACCCCTTATTCTCAAGGGAAATCTCAGGAAGGGCTTTGAAGTCCTGAACTTCATTAATAGAGAATCAGAGGATCTGTGGAATAACATCAAGAAATCATTAAGGTTGAATGTGAAAAATGACTGCCAAAGACCAGTAAACTGAAAAAAAAAAAAGTAACTTCAGAAAACTAATGATAGAAGTTGCCAAAAAAGAGGAAGGAAGCCAAATCTGGGAAAGATATTGGGGGGAAAGGGGCAATTAGCAAAAAAATTCTAAAGCTGTTACAGGAGAGAAGAAACAGTACTTAAGAAGATGAGTGTGATTGTAAAATTGGTTGAAGAAACATCAATTATCTGTTCTGTGCTGATGACACTACTTTGATAGATGAAAACGCAAATGGTCTACAAGCTCTAGTAATGAAAATCAAGAAGCAAAGCAGAAATACGGGACTACAATTAAATTTAAAGAAGATGACCAGCTGCAAAATGTATAGATTTGATTATAAAAGGGTGCACCATTGGAAGATCATCTGAAAATGGTTTTTAATCTTTCTCACTTTAGTCTGGATAGAAGTCGCCATTCCCTTCTGTAAGTGCATTGAGAAGCCAATGAGAAGCTGATTGTCTTTGGCCCAATGTTGATATCAAGAATTTCAGTTTGTGAAATTATTTGTCTGTGTGAAAGTGCACTGCCAAGAAGATCAAGGTGTCCAAAACGTTTTATGTCATTTTATATAGATTCACTAAAAAAAATGTTTCTTTTTTCACTCTATTTTTCTCAAAAGTGATTCCCTCTCTCCTTCTTCAGACGGAGTCAAAATAGGATAATAGTGTTGAGAATATATACCATGATATTTTATTGATCAACATTCATTTTTTATGTTTGTTATTGGTTATTTATTTCTCAGTAGCACTGAAGAGCAAAAGCTCTCCCAAACCACAGAAATCAAAATGGAGAAATCCTTATAACATCAGCTTTAGAACAAAACTAAATGTTTCCCTATAGAGAAACGAGTAAAGAATGAAGGAACTTCAGTTCCAACTGGACCTCAACCTATAAATCTTATGAGACAAAATTCAATTTGCACTTCAATTAGTGAAGTCTCAGTGACCCAAAAATGGAAAGAGAAAATGTGCTAAAAATCTACTCTATTTTGATAGTACAGAGTAAATGAGGCTGACATAGAAACAGGCAAGGATACTGTAAATCATATAGGGAGGGTGAATGAAAATTCTCACTCAGTTTAATTCCCTACAAAACATACCTATCTAGCAGCTATGTTCAAAAATAAATAAACATAAAATAGAATTCTAGAGAGAAAACAGCATAAAATGAGTCTTTGTACCTGCTTGGTAGAAAAGATTTAGATTTCAGAATGGAAACCATATAAATAAATTGGGGTTTTACCTGAATTAAGTAAAGTGTATTGAAGAATTAAAGAGGGCACAGACTTGTCAGTAGCTAATAATCTCTTATACTTAGATTAAATGAAATCAAATCAATCATTAAAAACTTTTTGTCAGCCAATGAATTTTGAATCTATCAAAATGCAACAAGTACTTTCTGCGGTTACTTTTTGCACTGGTTTCTGGATTTCTAAATGTTCTTAACTGTACAGATAAATGTTCCAATCTGTACAGCTGATTCCACATATATTTTCCCTTCCTTCTCTTCCCTTCCATTACTCTCTTATTAGTCAATATACAATAAGGTGGATCAAGTTACAGGACATAAAAGTATGACATTATTTTAACTAATCTATTTATCTGTTTATTAGAGTTAGATGCTACCCTACTATATAAGACTCTTTTAGTTTAAAAATGAATACCATAATAAAAGAATAAATACACATGCATATAGACATACATATATATATATGTGTGTGTACATCTATCTATCTATCTATCTATCTATCTATCTATCTATCTATCTATCTATCTATCTATCTATCTATCTATCTATCTATCTATCTACCCACCCACCCACCCACCCACCCATCCATCCATCCATCCATCCATCCATCCATCCATCCATCCATCCATCCATCCATCTATCTATCTATCTATCTATCTATCTATCTATCTATCTATCTATCTATCTATCAGATATATAAAAACAGACATCCACATTTCACATAACCTTCCATAATTAAGGTGTCAATTAAGTTGGAATCCTATTTATTGTCTGCCTGTTATTTTTTTTCAGTTGTATCAGTGTTTTCCATCCTCATTATTATTATTAAGCTATAATTATTTCTTTGTGTGTGTCTTTATCCTAGGGGCTTTTTCTCCATGCTTCCAAGATATTACTTGCATAATTTATAATTATTTTTAATTTGCATATTGTTGTGTTCTGCCAGGTGACAGTTGATTTATTTTAATTTCAAAGGTGTACTTTGCATGCTAGTTATTCTCCCAACTGTTCGAGCATTTGGCATGATAAAATCTACTAATTATTGCTTAGGGAATTTCCTTGATTTGGGGAAGGTAGTCATAATAGAAGAAACATGAATAAACACAATTTCATGCAACAATTTGAGTCAAAAAGAAACATGTTTTTCAGAATTCCTAAATTGATCGAAATGGTCCAATAGTCTCAAAATTAAATTACATTTAAGTAATCAGCATTACTTCTGTGTAGGGGCTTAATGGAAAGGAGATGTAATTTGAACTTCTTAATTTAGGGAAAAGAGCAATCAATTTATTATGTTCACAAGTCATAACGCTATGTATACAATTAAAAAGACAAAAAAAGTTAAATTAATGAGCAAAAGTAAAGAAAGGCGAAAATAACAATAAAGAAAACATAAACAGGGGAGTTGACTTAAAATAGAACCAGTGTTAAGATGAACAGTTTAAAAAATCATTTCTAAATTGATTGATTGATTGATTGGAGCTATCTGCTTTTCATGAAAAATACTGTATAGTCGAGAAAGATAGTTTTATTTGCAATGAAGCAGAATGCTATCTAATATTTGCCATATTTCACTTCACCTTTCCATTAGCCATTAGTCTCTTCTTTAGCAGGCCCAAGATCTCTACAATAAAACAAGCTCTGTTCAAAAAAATGGTCATTGAAAGACAATAATTACAATGTTAAGGATAATATAATAAGTGATACATGTGATTAAAATATTGACTAGAACGATTATAAACATATATAAGTAAAATATGTATGATAATGTTATTATGTGCACAAAGATATATATATATATATTTATTTATTTATTTATTTATTTATTCGAACTTTTATACCGCTCCCTCTCCCAAAAAGGGACTCAGGGTGGTGTACAACCTACTAAAAACACATAACTGACATCAAGAATAAATATAATTTAAATACAGTTTAAAAATATATTAAATACATAGGTCCGGCTGTATCCCATCCAATTGAAAATTTAGAAATATAAAATCAGGGATTAAATTAAAAGTTAAAAATATAAAATTTAACAGTTAAGACCCAATTAAATTTAAAACCCGAACCCATTACTGGGCCAGGCCGGCCTGTCTAAAAAATAGGGTTTTCACTGCGCACCGGAAGGTCAGGATATCCGTCATGGCCCGTATCTCCGGGGGGAGATCGTTCCATAGGCAGGGAGCTCCCACAGAGAAAGCCCGCACTCTTGGGGCCGCCAGCCGACAACGATCAGGCGGCGGCACCCCAAGCAGGGCAACCCTGTGAGAGCATACTGGGAGGCGGGAGGTTGATGATGGCAGTAGGCGGTCCCGTAAGTACCCAGGTCCCGAGCCATGGAGCACTTTAAATACCATCAGTACCACCTTGAATCGAATCCAGAAGGCCACAGGAAGCCAGTGCAGCCTGCGGAGAAGCGGTGTTACGTGGGAGCTCCGAGGGGCACCCACGATCACCCGCGCAGCTGCATTCTGGACCAACTGCAATCTCCGGAGACTCTTCAAGGGGAGCCCCATGTAGAGAGCATTGCAATAGTCCAGGCGGGAGATAACGAGGGCGGAAGTGACTGTGCGAAGTGCGCCCAGATCCAGAATGGGCCGCAACTGGTAAATCAGACGAATCTGATAAAAAGCCCCCCTGGCGACGGCTGCAATGTGTTCTTCTAAGGGTAGCTGTATGTCCAGGAGGACACCCAGATTGCGCGCCCTTTCCACGGGGGTCAAAACCTCTCCCCCCACAGCCAGCGAAGGAACAAGCTGGCTGTATCTGGGCGCAGAAAACTACAGCCACTCGGTTTTGGTCGGGTTGAGACAAAGCCTGTTACGACCCATCCAACTCCGCACGGCCTCCAGGCACCGGGTCATCACTTCGATGGCTTCGTTGGGGTGGCCCGGGGTGGAGATGTACAGCTGAGTATCATCAGCGTACTGATGGAACTCCACCCCGAAGCCACGGATGATCTCACCCAGCGGCTTCACATAAATGTTGAACAGCAGGGGCGAGAGCACCGACCCCTGAGGCACCCCACACAGTAGGGGCCTCAGGGCCGATCTCTGCCCCCCTGTCAACACAAATTGTGAACAGTCGGAGAGGAAGGAGGCGAACCACCGCAACACGGTGTCTCCCACCCCCAACCCCTCCAACCGCCGCAATAAGATACTGTGGTCAAAAGTATCAAAAGCCGCTGAGAGATCTAACAGGACCAGGACAGAGGAACAATCCCTGTCCTGAGCCCTCCAGACATCATCCACCAACACGACCAACGCCGTCTCCGTGCTGTGCCCGGGCCTGAAACCCGATTGGAGGGGGTCGAGATAACTCGCTTCATCCAGGTACTGCGGGAGCTGACGTGCCACCACACTCTCAACAACCTTCGCAACAAAGCGAAGGTTGGAGACAGGACAATAATTTGATAACAATGCTGGGTCCAGGGACGGTTTCTTGAGGAGGGGCTGCACCACCGCCTCTTTCAAGGCGGCGGGTAACAGCCCCTCTCTCAAGGAAGCATTTATAATACCCTGGAACCAGCCTCGTGTCACCTCCCGAGTGGCCAAAACCAGCCAGGAGGGACACGGGTCCAACAAACAAGTGGTGGCATTAAGCCCCCCAGTATCCTGTCCACGTCCTCCAAAGTAACAGGGTCAAACTCAACCCAATTGACCTCACCGATATCCCCCCCGCCCGCCCGCCCGGAGATGCCCAGTCGGAGTCCAGCTCATCCCGGATCTGAGCGATTTTGTCCTGCAGAAACCTAGAAAACTCCTCAGCCCGCCCCTGCAAGGGATCTTCCCGCACTCCCACCTCCAAAAGGGAGCGGGTCATCCTAAACAGGGCGGCTGGGTGGTTTTCCGCGGATGCAATAAGGATGGAGAGGTAAGACCTCCTCGCCATCCTTATCGCCACTAAATACATCTTAATATAAGATCGTAATAGTGTTCGGTCAGACCCAGAGCGGCTAGCCCTCCAACTACTCTCTAGGCGTCTTTTCTGGTGCTTCATCCCCCTTAGCTCCTCAGAGAACCAAGGAGCCACTTGGGATCGGCACCGGGTCAGAGGCCACAAGGGCAGATAGATATACCCAACTGACACACTGTTGAACAGAAATAACAACAATACTGTTGTTATAAAAATAAAAAACTTTTTATAAAAAAAAAGAAAAAGAAAAGAAAATGAAGAAACAGAACACTTCTTAACATGGGACTTGTTTTACTAGTGATTAACTAATAGAAACAGAGGTTAGAAATTAAAAAGATTAAAAGGAGAATTAATTATATATACATTTTTTTTTAGTATGGATAAACTAATTGTACCATTACTATGGGATTATTATTGATATGTACACTATGATTACCATTGTGATTATTGTTGTAACCCCAGCAACATGTTCCTCACAGAGGTATAGAATTATTTATATATATTAAGAAAAATGTAGGTAGGTAGATAGGTAGGTAGTAGGTAGGTAGGTAGAGATAGATAGAGATAGAGATAGAGATAGAGATAGAGATAGAGATATATAGAGATATGTTTTCTTAAATTGTATTGATATGTATGGTATTCAGCTTTATTCGGGTATTTTCTCAAGTCATTATAGTTGTGCTTTTAAAGTTGTAGCGACGTTTCGGCAGAATCTCATCTGCCATGATCAGGCTTGTGTATTGGGTTCATCTGTGTGCCAGGCTTTCACAGCCATTTCTGTTTTAAATTTGGTGCTAGCCTCGTGCTGTGTTAGAATGGTTTTTTCTTCATCCTGATTGGTTAGGAGTCTTGGTCTGTGTTTATTGGTCTTGGAGTTTGCTGTGTTCTGCTTGATTGGTGTTTCTAATATCTTCTGTCTGTTTTGTAGTGTATTTTTATCTTGATTGGCTTGCAACATTGTGTTTCCTGTATTGGAGGTTTTTAGTGTGGCTTGGCTTCGGGTAAACGGACAGCTATCATTTATTAGGAAGCTAGGTTTCATCTGGGTGCCAGGTTGGGGTGTGTTTGAGCTGGAGGTATCGGGGGGTCTGTTTGTGCCCAGGTGTTTGCTTGGCTTGTGGTGTTGGGATTTTTTTTTTGTTTGTGAGTGCAGGCTTCCAGATAATTGGCAGCCTGGTAGAGTCATCTCTTCTATTCATGCTTTCAGGTCTTTTTTCAATCTCTATGGCTTCTCTGATAATTCTGTAGCTGGGTTTTCTATAGTGGCTAAGGTTTTGGTGCCATTGAAGTCAATGCTATGACCTGTGGCTTTCATGTGTTGGACTAGTGAGGAAGTGTGTTCCAGCTTTTTTACTGCATTTTTGTGTTCATCCAGGTGGGTACTTATTCTTCTATTGGTCTGTCCGATGTATGTGGCAGAGCATGTTGTGCAGGGGACTTCATATATGCCTTGGTTTTCCAGGTCAATTTTATCTTTGGGGTTTCTTAGGATGGCTGCTATTTTTCTGTCTGTTTTGAAGGCAGTCTTGATGTGATGCCTGTGTAGTATCTTACTGATTTTGTCTATAGTACCTCTTATTTAGGGCAGGACAGCTCTTCCATAGGTCTGTTCATCTTCTAGGTCTCTATTATGTTTAGTGTGTTTCTATGGATCAGGCCTGTGATTTTGCTTTTGTGAAAACCATTGGCTGTCAGTACTTTAGTCAGGGTGCATAGTTCAGTCTTTATGTGTGTCTTGTCTACCAGGTGTTTGGTTCTGGCAATTAGTGTTTTTGCCACGGAGTTTATCTGTGCTGAGTGGTAGGCGATTGGGCGTCGAGGTAGCGGTTGGTGTGTGTTTTCTTCTGGTATATGGTGTGTCCTAGTGTGCCATCTCTTTTTTTGTAGATTAGTACATCTAGAAACACACACACCCAAACACACACAAACACCCATTAGCCATTAGTCTCTTCCTAAGCAATCCAGTAAATACAATAAAAAAACCAATACAATAAAACTACCTCTGTTCAAATAAACTAAAAGGAATATTTACTTTGGAAGTAAAAAGCTGTAGAAGTAGTTAGGCTATAATTCTAATAAGGTTTTTTTATAATCTCTCAAGTCAGTTCTGACACCATAAAACTGCCTGAAATAATCCCTGCAATTTTCTTGGCAAGGTTTTGAAAGTGGCTTGCCATTGCTTTCTTCATAAGCCTGAGAGAGAATGACTGAGTTCATTCTGCTGACTTTAGACCTGTGGTGGGATTCAAAATTTTTTTTACTACTGGTTCTGTGGGCGTGGCTTGGTGGCCATGGCATGGCTTGGTGGGCATGGCAGCAGAAGTTTACTGCAAAATCCCCATTTGTTCCCCACCCCACTAACCGGCTTTCCAGTTGAATTCTCATGTTCAGGTCAACAAAAGAAGATCCAGCTGATCAGCTGGGACTCAGTAGGCAGAGAATAGATGGGGTGGGGCCAGTCAGAGGTGGTATTCGCCAGTTCTCCAAACTACTCAAAATTTCCACTACCAGTTCTCCAGAGCTGGTCAGAACCTACTGAATACCACCTCTGCTTCACACCTAAAGTGCTTCATGATGATAATGATAATGATGATGTTATCCATTAAGTTATGTTCGAATCCTGGTGATTCTATGGGCCAGATTTCTTATACTACTTCTTTGAGTTATTCTATGCTCTGGTGTCGGATGCTTCTTATTTTTTATTTAATTACACAAACCAAAGACTCTTATTTATTTATTTAACATGTAAAGAGGTCATGTGATCACTTATATGCAACACTGATAAAACACATTATATGTACAAACACAAATATAAGTTTAAAATAAAGTATCAGCCTATGCATGGATGTAAAGTGTACGAACATTCGATAGACAAGATAAAATATTAAATTAGGGTAAAACTGTAACAATAGAATAGATGCTACAGGTCAATATCTAAGGAAGCTAACCATGTAACCATGATCCAAACTCTGTCAAGGATCTTGGAGTACTCATCTCTAATGATCTAAGTGCTAGAGCCCACTGTAACTACATAGCCAAAAAGGCATTAAGAGTTGTTAACCTAATCTTACGTAGCTTTTTCTCTGGTAATATTACACTATTAACTAGAACATACAAAACATTTGCTAGACTAATACTCAAATACAGCTCATTAGTCTGGAACACACTTTACATATCTGATATTAACACAGTTGAGAAAGTCCAGAAATATTTCACAAGAAGAGTTCTCCACTCCTCTACTCATTGCAGAATACTTTATGCCACCAGACTTGAAATTCTAGACCTAGAAAACCTAGAACTACGCCGCCTTCGGTCCAATCTAAGTATAGTATATAAAATCATACATTGCAATGTCCTACCTGTCAATGAATACTTCAGCTTCAACCATAACAACACAAGAGCAAACAATAGATATAAACTCAAGGTTAACCGCACCAAACTCGATTGCAGGAAATATGACTTCAGCAACAGAGTGGTCAATGTCTGGAATACTCTACCTGACTCTGTGGTTTCTTTTCCAAATCTCAAAAACTTTAACCTTAGACTGTCTACTATTAACCTCACCCCTTTCCTAAGAGGTCTGTAGGGGGCGTGCATAAGCACACCAACGTGCCTACCGTCCCTGTCCTATTGTTCCTTTTTTTTTTTTCTTATATGTATCCATGTATTCATAACTATGTTTTTACTTACGTATACCTATTATCTTGTAAGCAATTGACAAACCAAATAAATAAATAAAATAAAATAAACTGCTTCGGGTTGCAATGCCTTTGAATCAAACTTATAGTACCAAAGTCTGACAAGGAACTGCATGCTTAAGTATGTATCAAGTATATATTAAGGTCCATAGCACAAGCAGTTCAGAAATGTTCCAAGGCCTAGAGTCTCTATGGCCTTCTCTTAGCATAGCCCTATTTGTATATGAGGTCAATTAAGTAGAATTTGATTTCCCAGCTGCTAAAAAGGCAAACTGATTCTACTACAGTAGTAATGTCAGGTCCCATAGATCTCTATTGGGATCTTGCCATTCTCGTTGGAGTGGGGAGGATTTAGGTTATGGTTGCATGGGGTTTTCTTTGTTCCTTTTCTCTGCTTTGATGTACCCTTTGGGATGGTGGGATGCGGGAAAAGAATGTGCCTGGGGCCATCTGTTTTGTTTCACCACTGGAGGAAAGAGATCATTGTGCCTGGGAACTGCTTATTTTCACTTTCTCAGGCCAAAGTTCTCACATCTTTGCACCTTGAGATTGGCTCAAAGATGAACTGGACATTGGGAGGGGCCTCAAAAGGAGTGGTTTAAACTAATGCTCCAGCGCATGAAATTCAGATTCTGCCTACACTCTCTCTGCTATCACTAACTTCCAATAAAAGTTCCTTTTCAATGCCATTCATTTCAAGAGTTCTGCTTTCTTCAGAAGGCTGGTGAGGCAGGACCTTACAAGTAAACTAGCTGAAACAGTACAGATTCTTTCTGCAAATATGCTGTATATTTGCCCGGTCTTCAATTTTCCTTCTGCTGAGCCTCACAGCTATGATATACATCTCATTATCAGCCATGAGGGATGTTGGAAACACCAGATGCATTTCCCTTTGCAGTGTTTGTTTGGCAGTTCAGTGATTGCACTGGCCAATCAATCAGAATAGAGCTGGAAGGAACCTTGGAGGTCTTCTAGTCCAAACCCCTGCTCAAGTAGGAGACCCTACATCATTTTAGATAGATGACTGGCCAGTCTTTTCTTAAAAACCTCCAGTGATGAAGTCCCTACAACTTCTGAAGGCAAGCTGTTCCACTGGTTAATTGTCCTTATTGTTACGAAGTTTCTCCTTAATTCCAGGTTGCTTTTCTCCTTGATTAGTTTCCATCCATTGTTTCTTGCCTTGCCTTCTGATGCTTTGGCAAATAAGTTGACACCCTCTACTTTGTGGTAGACCCTCAAATACTGGAATACTGCTATCATATCACCCCTAGTCCTTCTTTTCTCTAGACAGATCATACCCAATTCCTGCAACCATTCTTCATATGTTTTTGTCTCCAGATCTTTAATCAACTTAGTTGCTCTTCTTTGCACTTTTTCCAAAGTCTTAATATCTTTTTTGTAACGTGATAATCAAAACTGAATGCAGTATTTCAGGTATGGCCTTACTAAGGCTTTATAAAGTAGTACTAATACTTTATGTGGTTTTGATTCTATGCCTCTGTTTACACAGCCAAGGATTGTATTAGCTTTTGGACTGGTTGCGCCCACTGCTGGCTCATGTTTAAGTGATTGTCCACTAGGACTCCAAGATCTCTCTCACGGTTACTGTTTTTGAGCCAGGTCTCACCTAATCTGTACTTGTACCTTTTTTTCCTGCCCAACGTGAAAAACCTTGCTTTTTGCTCCACATTAAATTTCATGTTGTTGGATAGGGCCCATTGTTCAAATCTGTCAAGTTCTTTTTTAATCCTGAACTTGTCTTCTACAGCCAAATAAATGAATAAGTTTTGTAATTTTGCAAAATCCCATCAGGCTGAGTGCCAATTTCAAAGCTGCATTTCTTGCATAAACATTGTAATTTGACCAAGTCCATTTCCATCAACTCAAATGTAGATTCATCTAAGAATGAATTTGATAAATACTCTGGGACTTGGAATAATTACACATTGATTTACAAAGTGCTTCTAATGAAACAATAATGGTAATCAAAAGCAGTTTCATAACATGGTACTTCCTTTTTAACCATAAAATGCAGAAATTTGGGTATGTTACTAAATGATTGTGCATAGATTGCATTTTTAAAGATAAATGTATAAAAGAATAATTTTAAAGTACACTTTAATCTCTAAAGCAAGTCACCAAGGAACAAAATTATTATGATTTAGTACTGAATAATTCAGAGTAGCTCTCTTGTGTGAGCTGTAGGCAGCATCAAGTTATATGTCTTCAAAATTGCTTGCAATATAAAGTTTTATTGTACAGTTCCTACATTTTTCCCTGGCCCAAAGTTGAGCATTTTTAAGGTTCATTGATTCAGCAAAAGAACTAACTGTGTGCTTCATTCTTTCTCATGCAGTGAAATCCATGTTGGATAGAAACTCTCAGCAAGGTTGGATGGCAGAATCATATCTAGAAACCTCCATGTATTTCAAAAAGACTTGATGACTTTAGTTTGTTGCTGCTTTCAGTTATCTGCTTTGGGGAAGTTGACTTGCTTAACTTCATTTCCACAATGTTGTTTTTTTAAATGATGTAATATGCAGAATTGGAATAAGAGTGATATGAATTTCACGTATAACAAATAAAACTTTCTATTACATTTTCCTCCCTGTTCCTAAGTATCTTTAATTGTTGTACCTTCTTATGCATTTCTAGGAATAAATATCTTTATCTATTGATTTAAGTTTCCAGAAAACATATCTTCTCTGTTGTAATTCCTGCCTTCTGCAATGATATTCCCCTATGATGTTTGAGCATCTCATAGATGAGGTTATAGGTCTTTGGGAAGCCTGTTGTTTCTTTTTGGACTTTATTTATTTGTTTGCTGATTGGATAATTCCTTACTTTTTTAATTATAAGCTGCCCAGAATTAAAGGGAGCACCTTTTAAACTGTATTAACAAATTTAGAAATATATAGAAAAGAGTGCAGAGAAGAGTAACAAAGATGATTAGAGGACTGGAGGCTAAAACATAAAGAATGGTTGGTAGAATTGGGTATGTCTAGTTTAATGAAAAGAAGGACTAGGGGTGACATGATAGCAGTGTTCTGATATCTCAGGGGTTGCCACAAAGAAAAGAGAGTCAAGCTATTCTCCAAAGCACCTGAGGACAGGACATGAAGCAATGGGGTGGAAATTAATCAAGGAGAGAAGCAACCTAGTACTAAGAAGAAATTTCCTGACAGTTAGAACAATTAGCTAGTGGAACAACTTGCCTCCAGAAGTTGTGAATTCTTCAACACTGGAAGTTTTTAAGAAGATGTTGGACAACCATTTGTCTGGAATGGGTACATGGTCTCTTGTTTGAGCATAGGGTTGTACTATATCTCCAAGATCCATTCCAATTCTGTTATACTGATGCTGTTAAATAATACTATGTTACAATGAAAAAATGCCATCCTTGACAGAAAGTGAGAACAAGATCCAAACTTTTCCAAGAAATTTCAAGTCACACTTTTCAACAATGAAAAATTATTTGAATTGCGAGAAAGCATCAACATACATAGTGGGATCTCATATAATGGCAGTTTTACTTTCATGACATGCAAATAATAGAATGAGTAATGTGGGCTTTAATTACTTTGGTGCCCTTCAAATGAATCCAACTCTTATAATCTGTGAGTGATATTCTCCAGCCATTGTGAATGATACCAGGGTGTGGAAAACTAGTTTAGAATAAAAATGGGGTAGAAAAAATAGATTCATAGGTCAGAAATATATGGTTAAACAAAACATTGGATCCAACATCATGGATGTACGCCTTCCTGCTTGTATCATCCAGAAACATGCAAATGGAACTCCAATCAGCTAAAACTTTCTATTTAGCTACCTCTTAAATATATAGCTAAAGGAAATATAGAAAGCTGTTAGGAATGTAGAAATTAGACCAAGGTAGGTCATAACAGATACAGAGCAAATGATGAAAAATTGAAGATTCAGTTGAAATTAAGATGTATTTTAATAATTATAAGCTAAGCAAGGGAGCATGAGAACATTTGGGCTTTCATGTATTTAAGAGTAATATTTCAAAGCTTTTCTGATTGGTGGGTGTTCCTAGAGAGCAGTTTCATCTAGAAAGGGAAATCCATTATTAAAACTCGACCCAAATCACAATTTAGGTCACATTATTCAAAATGTCCTTAACTACATTTTTTCCCAGCTCAGCTATTGAAGCAAAATCTGAAGTGTTTCCAGCAAGATTATAATTGTTTAATTAAACATATTGTTTTCAAGAGGTGGTAAATACATTTCCCATTATTTCTGTTTCTGTGTAGGCACCTGTTACAAAGATATGCCAGTTTTGAAGGTGTAATCCTGGAAATTTAGTTTATTTTTGAGTTCAGGGTATTGAAAATGGGAGAATACTCTCATTTTTAGTAATGGCAGTTATGCTTTTTATCAAGGTGAATATGCTATTTATGTCCTGTTTTCCTCCAGGTGAACGTCAATTAAGTATGATCTCTTTATTTCTTTATTGACAAGAGAACAAGGCTAGATCGAAGTAAGTAGGATGCTAGGAAAAAATTGGGTTTGTAATTTTATATCAGTGTGACTCATTTCTGATTTTATGGAAACTGGAGTAAGGTCATGAAAGAAGGCATGATTTAATTTGCGATTGTAATCTGAGATTCACTGGCAAGTGGATTGAATTTGTGTGGTTTTGAAATTAAAGTTCAATTTTAAGAGAAGAGATTAATCCACATGATATAACAAGACCATTTCAAGAAGTTGTTTTACTTTTTCACCAAACAAAATGAAGAATAGGGGAGAGTCAAACTTATTTTTTAAAAAAAACCAAAACCCTGTTTTATTTATTTATTTATTTTATTTGTTAATTGCTTACAAGATAATAGGTATAAGTAAAACATAGTTATGAATACATGGATACATATAAGAAAAATAAAATATAAAAGAAACAATAGGACAGGGATGGTAGGTATGTTGGTGCGCTTATGCACGCCCCCTACAGACCTCTTAGGAAAGGGGTGAGGTCAATAGTAGACAGTCTAAAGTTAAAGTTTTTGGGGTTTGGGGAAGAAACCACAGAGTCAGGTAGAGTATTCCAGACATTGACCACTCTGTTGCTGAAGTCGTATTTCCTGCAATCAAGTTTGGTGCGATTAACCTTGAATTTGTATCTATTGTTTGCTCTTGTGTTGTTATGGTTGAAGCTGAAGTATTCATTGACAGGTAGGACATTGCAATGTATGATTTTATATACTATACTTAGATTGGACCGAAGGTGGCATAGTTCAAGGTTTTCTAGGTCTAGAATTTTGAGTCTGGTGGCATAAGGTATTCTGCAACGAGTAGAAGAGTGAAGAACTCTTCTTGTAAAATATTTCTGGACTTTCTCAACTGTGTTAATATCAGATACGTAATGTGGGTTCTAGACTGATGAGCTGTATTCGAGTATTGGTCTAGCAAATATTTTGTATGCTCTAGTTATTAGAGTTTTGATTCATTTTGATTGGATAGCTTCAGTAATGCTGTAAATTCTTTTTCTGAATCTTTAAAAGAGATAGATGGTATTCAATAAGTAACATATGAAAGCATTCTTCATGGGGCAATGCCCACATACCCCAAAGGAGAAAATAATAATATTATTTTCATAATTTTCAGCAAGAACTTGCAGATGTTCCTGAACTAGAAACTGGCTGAAACAAATGTACAAGGTGAACCCATGCTGTATATCAGACATTAACACAATTGACTGGGTTCAGAGGTACTCTACTCCTCCACTCACAATAGAATTCCCTATGCCTCCAGGCTCAAAATTTTGGGCCTAGGCAATCTGAAACTGCGCCGCTGCAGCCTGATCTAAGCATAGTTCACAAAATTGTCTGCTTCAATGTCTTGCCTGTCAACAACTACTTCAGCTATACCCACAATAATGCACAATCAATACAAACTCAAGATAAACCGTTTCAAACTCGATTGCAGAAAATATGTCTTCAACAACAGAGTGGTCAACACCTGTAATGTGCTACCTAACTCTGTTGTTACAGCCTCAAACTCTTGCAGCTTCAATCTCTTCTTCAAACTATCTACCGTGGACCTCACCCCATTCCTTTTTAAAAAAATAAATTTTATTAAGCTTTCAAATTTTAAAAACATAATGGCAGAAAGATTGAAAAAAAACCCTAACCAGATCATTCATAGCGAAACAGATTCTTATCGAATAGACAAATCAAAAATAATACCAGAACGGTAATGAATATAATAGAACACTATGAAGCAAACCCAGGAAAACAATTGGCAATAGTCTTATTTGATGCGCAACAGGCAATCGACAATGTTAATTGGCAGTTCATAATACAACAATTAAAAAGCATGCAATTTGGCAATAAATTTATCAAACTGATTTCAACAATTTATACGACACAGATGTCCAGTGTAATACTGAATGGCGATAGAACGGAAACATTTAAGATCAACAAGGGAGTAAGATAGGGATGCCCACTGTCACCCCTCCTCTTCATCTTTACCTAGAAAATTTATTGGAAAACATTAGGAAAAATGAAGAAATCAAAGGGGCTCTAATTAAAAAAGAGCATTATAAGGTATAGGCATTTGCTGATGATATAGGGCCTCACCCCATTCCTAAGAGGTCTGTAAAGGGGGCGTGCATAAGTGTACCAGTGTGCCTACTGTCCTTGTCTTACTGTCCCCATTTATCCGTATTTACTTCCTTTGTTCCTGTTTATGTTCATACCTATACTTGTTATCTTATACATGTTTGACAAACAAATAAAAGAAAAATAAATAAAAGAAAACTACAGATTTTCAAAAATATTTTTAAAATAAATTCTTTGTCATGTACCAGCTTTTCTGGGATTCTAGGCTTGATGTATCATTGTAACATATATTTTACTGACTTGGGTGGAATACCAGAAAATATTGGCAAAGTTTCAGTATAAGACACAGAAGAATGGGTATTAACCTTATGGATTTAATCAATGGAATGGCTTGCCTCCAGAAATTGTGGGTTCACCATCACTGAGAGGTATTCTAAAAGGATTGGACAACCATTTGTCCAGATGGTATAGGGTCCCCTCAGTGCTGGGATTCAAAATATTTTACTACCGGTTTGGTGGGGGTGTGTTGGTGGACACGTTTGCATGCGTGCACACACTTTGTGTGCATGCGCACCAGACGTGCACTTTGTGCAGAGGTGCAGAGGCATTTGCGCAGGCACACAGATGTTTTAACTCACCTCCTGCAAGCCTGCACTCTCCTGGTCGCTTCAGTAGCTGCCACACAGCAGTCTGCTGTGCCATGCTGTGCCATGCAAAGCAGCTGCACTTCAAAAGCAGGGGATAAAGGTGAGTATGGGAGCCTGGCCAGGCGGGCAGGCCCAACAGCAGAGCGGCAGTGAGAACCAGTTTGGTCTCTGCTGCTCATCACTGCTCCTGGCTCAGCAGAACCGTGCTGAACTGTTAGAATATCATCACTGGGTCCCCTGCTTGGATTACAAGATTCCAAGGTCTCTCCCAACTGTTATTCTATGATTCTATGTAGAAATATTGGCTGTCTATATTGGTCAGTGTTTCTGTTTCAGGGCAACTCCATCCACCCATCCAGCCAATACTAGTTAAGTCATAGATAAGAATTCTGTGTAAAATATTAAAACAATTCTGTAATAGATTAAGGACAAAAAAAAAACCAGTTAATTCCTTTCAGACATGGAACAATCTATCAGAGCTTCATTATACATAAGGGTTCTTTACAATCATGATAGAAAAATATTTTGTTATTTTTTTTCATGAAATTTCTGATTCTAAAAATCTTTAAAATTTTATGCCACTTCCACACAGTGAAGTACTGTGAAAATAGTATTACTAAAGAATACTGAGAAGATATATTTAATTCTAAAATAAAGATCAGTCTTATTATTGAGTTTCTGCTAGCATCTTATCTCTTTTCAACTAAATTTGGTAAAGTCTAAAAAAATGTTTTCTTGATAGTGGATGGTCAAGAAATTGACAATTGAATTATTTCTAGCTTCTTAATAGCAGCTCTACTCTTGATTATAAGAATGTCTATTCTCCGATAGAAATGCATTTTGGCATTATTTCCCTTTTCATTCCTATGCTAGACCTAATCCATTTTGGAAAGATCTTTGTTCTGCAATATTAAATCTGCACATGAAATTTGATACAGTTCTGTTAAGTTTTCAGGGAGTTATTGTTATCCCTTTATTTAATATTTATATACTACTGCTTCTATATTCATGTCGGAAGCATCTATCAAGGTACTTCCGGGTTGAAAGGATTAGCTGGTGACATCACTGGGAGCTTTTTTCATGTCCCTGTTATTTTTCCCATTGATGTGGTACATATTTACAGTATCTATTTGCATTCGCATACTTTCAAACTGCTAGGTTAGCAGTTGGAGGAGGATGTAGTAGGAGCTGGTCAAATTGACGGGGGCTCATTCTATCACATGCTGCTGAGTTTGGAACTGCTGAGCTGTCGATCTCTCTTTAGACTCAACATCCTTGCCACATGAGCCACCATGCTCCCTACATACTATTTACATATTATTTTCCAATATTAATAAAATGTTTCCTTAAGAGGCATTAAACCCCTGGCACTTGCTCCAACTTTGGACATAATGAGTTGGGATATTACAGCCTTCTGAATACTTAGATGGGTTCAAACTTAAGGAGTTTCCTATTGACCCAAAATTTTATGTGGTGGAGGTGTCCATTTAGATTCTTAAAACCACAGTGGGCTTCTAGGTGAACTCAATTTTTTCACCCTTAATCTTTTCCTTCTTAAATATGTCACTAAGTCCTTTCTAAATATTGAGCAGGTAATGGTTGTAAGTCATTTGGGTTAACATAGATAGAAAACATTTAATTAGTTTTGAACTTGGGATCTTTAGCTAAAAAATGTACCAAGAAAATTAGTTTTGTAATGGTTGTAACATAGATTAGTGACCAAGTGGCCTTTATTTAAATCATGGCGTTACATAGACTTATTTAATTACTCTGCTTCTCTTTGGTCATAATCAAAAAGTAACAAGAAGTACAAAGGTAATCTTATCATAAATCCAGTTTCTTAAAGGGAACCTCAGGAAAATTAACATGTTGTTAAAGGGACATGTGGAAACATTCTGAACAGGATTATAGATCTCTTACTTACCCCATGATACATTATTATTTATACTGTATATTCACTAGCAGAAACTGTTGTTGTCCTCTCCGTTGATCATTATTCTTTCAAATGCACAATTTGTCAAAGCGAAAAAATTCAGCTTTATAAATTAGAGGAAATGAATCGTGTTTGTCTGTTGCCAGCATACTTTATTTACAAATAACTAGGAACAAAAGCAGTACATTCTGAGAAGCAAGTAAAAAAACAAAAAAAATGAAGGAAAGTAAAAGTAAAATAAAACTCCTCCCCTGCACATATGCGCAGTAAATCAAACATCACAAGACACTCATATCTTGTTATTACCATTCTGGAAACTTCTGTGGGAGCTCACCAGACAAATCCAAAATAAACGCAGTGACACAATTATCTATTTGAAACAATTAGTCCCTTTTAATAATTTAAACAATACAGCCAAAAGATGAACAGAAGTAGATGCAAGCAACCAATGGCAAGCCTTTTGTGTTTGTCTTTCAGAATAAAGGAGCATCTTCCGAAATGGATCCAAAGAGCCTTGAGTAATCCAACAACAGCAAATCATGATAATAAAATGTCTTATTTGGCTATTGCGAGACATTTACTAACTATTGGTCACCAGGTGGATCAAAAGTCTGCATTTAAAGTTCAACTGTGCCATAGGAACTCTCATTACCTGCCTTTAGCCCAGTAATCATTTGAAGGCCCCCTTGTGTGTGCAGAAATTGCTTTATGTCAATCTATGCCTCCCATGGGCATAAGGTTTGGCATTGGTTGCTTTCCTGCATATGTTATAGGCTTAATTGATGCTCTTGCTAGATCTTATATTTGAGGCTGATTTTAACTGTGTTATTGTAATGTAGGTACTAATGAGTCAATACAAAATGCTTGCATCTACCTCTGTTTGTCTTTTTGCTGTATTGTTTAAATTATCTATTTATTAAAATTAGATGCCTCCCATTTCATCAAAGGGGGCTCTAGGTGGCTTACAATCATTCAATGAAATGCCATATAAAACATTAAAACAATAAATAGAAATCTTAAATTTAAAATTTAAGTTTCTTTATTCTTTAAAATTAAATTGAAATAAATTTAATTCAATATCTATGGAGATTCTTAGTCATCCATGATTGAAGAAGCTTCTTGGAGAAGAAGCAAAACATTTTCAAAGAAAAACAAGAAAGTCCAGTTGCATCTAGAAAAAGCACCTTTGGATTAAATTGACAAAGATAAAGAAGAGGGGAAGATATGGCATGGGGAGGAAGTGCGGTGCCTATTAGCTACCTCCAAAATGCCACAACCCTATTGGGGCGCTAGGCTAGTTGGCACAGCCGTATCTTCAATTTTTTTCAAAAGGCCAAAAGAATGGGTCTGGATTTAACCTTGGGGGCATTGGGGGATTTAACCATGGCAGAAAAGACTCTTCTTTTAGATCTACTAGATGAGATTCCTTGACCGATAATAATAATATAAAAATAAAGTTTTGTCCTTATTTATGGTGTATGATGAATTTCCCAGCCTTTTTCCACTCACTTCTTCCAAATGTTAACAGCTGGCAGTAAATCATCCACTAATTATTTTCTTTAATGAGATGGGGATATGGCTGCATCTATAAAGAATATACGTTTTGATAGGTGGTCAATCTTCCTGTGCTTTTGCTCTAGGGTTTTGCATGAAGTACTGTACATGCCAAAGCTAATGTTTTAGTACTTCTAGAGCCAGTTTTAGAACTATTTTGGAATAGTACTAAACCTATATTTGAAAGTAGTCCAGTCTAACGTGCAGATGAACAGAAAATTGGGCCTTGGTGGTGCAGGCAGTTAATCATCTAGCACTTAGTGCAAGCTGCCTGCAATTAGTGCAGGCTCAAATCCCACCAGGCTCAAGGTTGATTCAGCCTTCCATCCTCTCGGGGTAGGTAAATTGAGGACCCAAGATTGTTGGGGGCAATAAGCTGACTTTGTAAAAATGCTGCTTGGGGGCCCAAAAAGCCCTAGTAACAAGCAGGCATATACAATGGAATGAAGGCTATTGCCGAGCACTTAGCATGGTGCTCCATAGACTGTAAGCCGCCCTGAGTGTCTGGAGAAGGGCGGCATATAAATGTTGAAATAAAAAAAAAAAAATCAAGCATGGACATGAAGGTCCATGAAACAAAGTGAAACACCTTCAGCTTTACTCTATAACCATTGGTTTTCCTTTCTCTTTAGCATACTTTTAAACATGGGCACTATGCGGTTTTAGAATAGTGCTTTCTAATAATACTAGTGGTACAGAGTAGAAATACATTTATGTTCCAAGTCACATAGACAAAACATGGCATAAAATTCAAATACTGTTTGAAAACTGGCTAAATGTGTCAATCCAGCCATCAATCCAAAGCTTCTTCAACAATTCAGACAATGACTCTGGACAATGCCAACATTAAAGTCAAATTAACTATACTCTCTGCAAGCAAAAAATGGAGAAGTTTTGCTCAGTCAGCAAAAAGGGCTGGTGCTGACTATGGCTCATTGCACAATTACAGCTTAAACTAAATTAAACAATCAAACCAACAGCAGTATTCCATATGATTACACAGCAAAGACAAAGTCACCTCATCTGCCTACTGAATTTTTATGATGACGAGAAAGCAATATCTAGTCCAAATGTGGAGTAATGAAATGATTCAAAATAGGGAACTGAGTGTACTGGAGTTGAATCCCATCAACTTTACTTATTTAATTTAAAGGCAGAATACATCATGAAAATGCTGGAGTAGAAGAAATAGAAATTTGGAACTGAAATTGCTAGGTGAAATATCAGCCACTTCAGATGTGCTGAGGGTACCACTTTGGAAAAAGGAAAAGTTAAGAGAGCAAATGCTGATTTTGCCATGTGTTTGTTTGTGTGCATACATTGTGTGTCTGTCTGTTTGTCTGTGTATCTGTGTGTCTGTGTTTGGTCTGTGTCTGTGTCTGTGTGTTATTATTGGGTAAGACTTTCCTGTTAAATCTATCATCTGTCTATCTATCTATCTATCTATCTATCTATCTATCTATCTATCTATCTATCTATCTATCTATTATCTATCTATCTGGAATTAACAATTAAGTCCAACCTAATAATAACAGGGAAGAATAAAGTTGGAGGAGTTACACTTTTAATCTTCCTGCATTTCAAAACATAGAGAGATAATGCATAATACAGGTAGCCATCAAATAAAGAGACGTCTTCTACTTAGAAGAATTAGTATGGAGAATGTGAACCAAATATTAAAGTGCAGAGGCATCATATCTCCAGCAAAGGGAATTTTATTATCAAGGCCATGGTTTTCCCAATTGTATCCTATTCAGCTGGGAAAGCTGAACCACCCAAAAGGGTGAATGAAGAACAATGGATGACTTTTTGTGATGCTGTAGGAATTGTGCAGAGTTTCTTGTACCATAGAGCAAAACATTTAGTACTAAATGAAGCAAAACTGGACTGCTCACTGGATAAACCAATAACAAAACTAAAGCTTAAATGTTTTGGACATTTAATGTGAAGGTAAAAATCACTGGAGAAGATTCTTTTCTTTGAAAAAAAATTGTGACAGTTAAAAAAAAAGCTGATAGATGAGATGGTTTGATCCTATCACTAATGTCACAAATCTGGGCTTCAAGAACTTAAATAAGCAATTACTGACAGATAAGCCCATTGAAATTATGTGTATTGTGGTCCTAAGAATCAGAACCAACCAAATGATTGAACAAAAGCAACAAATATGTGAATGCCAAACATTTTTTCCAGCAACATTTAATTGTTATTAAACATCAAGTATTTAAATGATTGCTTGGCCAACCACCTTCATATCTTTCAATGGATTGTTGAAATATTTATTATAATAATTAATAAACTTTTTAAAAATTGCTTGGGAGAGTATAGGATGCTAGTAGGTTCATAGGCTGAAAGAATGTATTTTAATATCTGTCACTAAAATGGTTGCTTGCTATTTTCTTGTAGAAAAGATATCAAGCAAATTTGCATTCCAACCAACTTTTTTTAAATGCCCTTCAGTTTTTAAAATAATTTAGCAATCTTTATGTGGTAGAATTTCTCTTTCTTTAAATAACATTTTGTGGTTGTTTTTTTTAAAAAAGGAGGTTGCAAACTAATATAAAGTAAGGGACAGAAAATAAAGAAAAAGAAAACTGAAAGTGCAAGAAAGGAAAAAGGTAAAAGAAAAATAGGAAAAAAAAAAGATACTAAGAGGTGGCTTCCAATATCCTTTATAACAATTATAAGTACAATTTATTTACATCTTACTTTATGGTTGTAACATAACTCTCTTCTTTCTCTAATCTATCAAACAGTCAATTTAGCCACCTCAGCAAGTTCTATCACCTATATTGATTATGTTACTTAGTTTGGGTAATGAAACATCTGCAAGAAAACAACCAGGTTCAAAGAACACCAAGGACCCTTCAGTTCTATCAACTTTATTAATTATTCTTCCATGGTGTATAATGACATATCTTTCCATCTTCTTTGTACAATAATTTTGTTGCAGTTATCAAATTCAGTTATCTGTTATAATAGGATTTCAATAATTATATTTTCTTTTTACACTTTCACTTTCAGAGGTCTTTAATTAATTAAATCATTTAAGATGTCCAATATCTAAAGTTATTGGACTAAATGATGAAGAATGTTGGCGGTAACATTTGTACAATACTGTTTCTCTTATAACCTATGTGTACAGTATGATATATTTGTAGCAGGTTTACATTAGCATTTATACAGATTCTTCAAAATGCTTTCTATTTGTACTCTCTCTCTCTCTCCCTTTGTGGGTGTATGTGCCACTACATGGTATATAGGTAAAACCAGAAAAGTGCTTGCTTTTCTAAAGCTATTGAATGATTTTGGGACTAAGATACATGGCAAAGAACTCTGCAATTCACAATACTAAAATCTAAGGCTACAGTGGCTACATTCTATGACTTAAATTAGAAATGTAAAAATATAAAAGACTATGACTTACATTAGAAATGTAGAAATGTAAAAAGACCAAATCAGATTCTTTAACCAGCTTGATGTTATACACAGTGGCTCTGAAGATTTATGACTAGCAGTGGCTCTGAAGATTTCAGGCAAGCCTTTTTTTCTACCATATTTTGGAGTTTCTGTTGATACCATTGGGAATCTTTGAATGTGAATCCTGTATTTGATTATACTGTCAAGGATTTTCCAACAGTGACTTGACTTGCACTATTCTCAAATATAATAAAAGAGTACATCAAAATGAAATTTGATATGCTGTTTATTATATTTGTGGAGAAATGAGAGGAGGGGGAGAAGGAGGAGAGGGGGAGCAGGAGAAGAAGGAAAAAGGAGGAGGGAGGAGGAGGAGGGAGGAGGAGAGAGGAGAAGAAGGAAGAAGGAGGGAGGGAGGAGGAAGAGGGAGGAGAAGGAGAAGGAGGAGGAGGAGGAAGAGAAGAAGAAGAGGAAGAGGAAGAGGAAGAGGAAGAAGAAGAAGAAGAAGAAGAAGAAGAAGAAGAAGAAGAAGAAGAAGAAGAAGAAGAAGAAGAAGAAGAAGAAGAAGAAGAAGAAGAAGAAGAAGAAGAAGAAGAAGAAGAAGAAGAAGAAGAAGAAGAAGAAGAAGAAGAAGAAGAAGAAGAAGAAGAAGAAGAAGAAGAAGGGCGGCTCAGGAAGCATCTCTCCCACCTAATAGGAATATGAATGAAAATCATCAGTTTTGCTGTTGATGGCTTGGATAAAGTTGCTGAAAATATTCTGACTTCCATATTTTCAAAGTAAGATAAGAGTATGGTTAACTCTGATGCTTGCAGTAGATCATTGGAGAGTAATATGACTCCCCAGACATTTCAATACAATGATAATGGATTCCGCTTTGATAGAAAACTATGAAATAGGAGCTAAAGTAGAAAGTGCCTTTTAAGTAATACGATGATATTAATGTATTGTTTTGAATACATGGGTCCTGGACATTAGAAAATTCATTATGTCAAAAAATCTCAGCAAACATCTGCTGCCTCATTAAGAGAAAAAAAGATAATGAAAATAAATAAGCATTTAAGGAAGACAAACAACAGACCTGATGAATTATGATACAATCATATCATCAATCTCTTGAGATAAACGGATAGCTGAAAGGTCAAAATGTCCTTTTAATTTTATAAAACAAGACACAATAAGTGGGTCCCTGCTGCTCATCCTAAATATCTCCCCCTCACACACATTGTGGGGTAATTATCCACCAAACATTCTGAGTGCTCCTTATCCTTTCATATCATTTATAGTTCCATTAGCTTCTGCTTGCATTTTTTTCTTCTTGGAGTACAGGATTGATTTTTAATTTTATGCATGACCTTCTTAGATTAAAAGGGTTGGGTTAAAAAATATAGAGAGAAATGTATTTTAGTTCTGCATGTGAGAAAGAAATTGGAACATGCAGATACAGAGTAAGGAATATAAAAATTCAGACTGTTTAAATGGACTCATGTTGCATTTTCTCCTGGGATAGATACCTGTTTTGGGGCAAGACAAGAATTTGATAAGTTTAATAAACAAGTGAGAAATGATCAAGGTGTACTTAAAAATGAAAAAGAACACTATGGCTATAAAGGTGGTCCTCAACTTACAAACACAATTGAGTCCAAAACCTATGTTGCTAAGTGAGACATTTGTGAAGTGAGTTTTGTCCCATTTTACAACTTTTCCTACTATAGTTCTTAAGTGAATTATTGCAGTTGTTAAGTTAGTAACCCGGTTGTTAAGTGAATCTGTCTTCCCCATTGACTTCACTTGTCAGAAGGTAGCAGAGACTGATCACATGACTGCAACCATCATAAATGGGAATCAGTTGTCAAGTATCTGAATGTAAATCATGTGACCATGGGGATGCTGAAACATTCGTAAGTGTGAAAAATGGTTGTAAGTCACTTTTTTCAGTGCCGTTGTAACTTTGAATGTTCACTAAGTGAACTTTTGTAAGTCAAGGATTACCTGTATTATTAATCTCATTGGGAAAGAGCAGTCTTTGACTAGCCAAGAATAATGGTTAAACGGTGGATAGAAAAAGCATGGGACCATATACAGAAGTCAGACTCATCGCCGCAAAGGTGTGTTTTCCAAAAGACATCTGGATTTTCTTTTTTTTTTCTTTGAAAACATTTCACTTCTCATCCAAGAAGCATCTTCTTGGATTTTTAAAGAAAAAGAAAAACAAGTAAGTCCAGTTGCTTTTTCGAAAAGCATCTTTGGGACAACCATGAATTGGATGACTGAGAATCTCCATAGACATAAGTCAGGCTCAGATTTTCTTCTTATCTATGAATCCTAATTTTCATTATGCCTTTTTCACTATATTTTCACTGTAAATTAGAGTTGGCTGAAAAATGCCAAAATGGGAATGCAAATGGGAAGAAATGTTATGTATGTGGTCATATAGCTTCGTAAGTAAATTGTAGAAAATATTTTTTGGCAGCTAAAATGTAGCTAAACAGAAAGAAAGGTATCAACAAAAATAAGCAATAGAAATACTTTTGGTCCAACAGATACAGATAGCGCCACAATAGTAGAGTGCTGTTATTTTGTTAGAGATTTTCTCAGAAGTATGTATTTTGGGGACATACAAGTGATACTCTGTTAGCCAGGAATCACAAAAGACATAACTGTACCTCATTCTGACATCATACCTGTGGTCAGCTGCCCAGAATCACACATGCTTGGTGGTTCTGCTTCATCAATAAGTGAACCCTCTTTTCAAACAGCCTCCAACTTCCATTTTGTCTCCAGTGCCTTTCTCCTGGCTTGGAACTGAACCAGATGGATATTTCTTCCAACACTACAGTACTTCTGCTAAATCCTAGTGAAATGCTGAATGCACCATGTTTGCATGAATTTGTTTAATTCTTCTATTGAAGCAATGTATTCTTTAAATAACAATGCCTTTTTTAATTTTTTTATTTGTACCTTGGCTTTATTATTTTTACATAAAAAAACCCAAACAAACCCAGGGTGGTGAGCATATCCAACATAACTTCTTCCTCTTATTTTCATGATATAATAACATATGGATATAATTGAGAACTATATACCTCATTTCCCAGCTAACTCCTACAGCTATTTCTTGTTCTCTTTGAAATAAATATGACCTTCTCCTTCTCCTCCATGTTGGTGAAGATTATATTTCATGCATTCCTCATTGGTAACTGCCAATCATTTGCTATATCTCTCTTGAGCATTTCACTAAATTGTGGTTTCTCCTTCTAGCTCTATATATTTAACTCTTCTCTGTATCATATTTCCATCCTTCATTTGCAAGTTCACTAGACTTTAATGTTTTGAAATGTCACAGATTTCATCTTAATTAGGCATTGAGATGAATCCCATCCTTCATTCTTCTCTCTCTCTCCCCCGCTGCTATATGTTTTTAGTTCTTTAAAATGTGGAGAAGTTTGAAAACAGTTGCTCCAGTAAGACCTAGAGATCTATTAAAAGTTTACATTTTGCTTTCTCATCCTTACTTCATTGTGATTTGTATATTGATAAAGCAAACAGCTAAGGGACCAAAAACCAACCCCAAAAAAATCCATCTTGTTACAGTATTATTGTTCTTGTTTTAATCATTTAGTCATGTCCGACGGTTGGTGACTTTATAGGCAAGTGCTCTCCATGCTATCCTGCTAAACATAGTTTCTTTCAGTTGTTGGATGTTCCTCTTTGTATCAGATTTGATGTTATGAAGCCAGTGTATTCTTTGCTTTCCCCTTCTTCTTGTTCCACTAACCATTCCTAGCATTACTGACTTCTCCAATTAATTTGTTACAGTGTTATAGGAATGATAGCAGTTGTAGTATATCCATTATTAAGGGGGAAAAAAAACTGAGTAGAATTTCCCTAAATTTTCTTTCCTTATTTTTTCAATATCAGTATTTCTTTATAACTTGTATTTGTCATTATCATGACAATCATGATAAAACATCAAGAGATTCCAACAAAATGATGTATGCGTAACCACAACTTCATTGACATGATTCTCCCACTTCTCTCTCCCAATGTTTAATTCTCCAACAACTGTACCACAAAGGTAGGGAAGAATATTTTTTGATTGGTATTTTCATGCTCCACTTTTATCAGAAAACAGTGGCATGTCTAGACTTGCTGTTCAGTGTTATCAAATGTTTGAAATTTGAATCGAATACTGAGATGGAAGGTTTTATTTTATGTTATGATTAATAGTTGTTCTGTACAGTTTGTGAGTTGAGAAAAAGCAATGGCTGAACAAATATCTTTTCATAACTTGTGTGTAGTTTTAAGGAGGTAACATTAAAAAGGATAAGCAAAGCATTTAAAGCTGAGACCATATTTGGAATAAAGCAGTTTTCTAAAGCAGTTGTGCATATTGGGAGTTTGGAATTACCAAAGTGGACATCTGACACTGAACAATACATATAATAGTGTCTGATTAGAGATATGAGAATATTTAACTAACAGGACTATATTTTTCTTTACACATTGTTTAAAACTTGTATTATACATACATATATATTTCTAAAGCATCAGCCAGAATTAAGTCCTAAAGAGTGATTTATTAAGACAAATTGGATGATTCCTTTCAAATTTAACACAAGCACAGGTATAATTCTCTTCTGAATGAAGTCCCAAGGGTTTTGTAGAGAAATACAATCTTCCTGAGTCTCTGTAAATCCATGAAATTGAAGCATTCCATTTCTATCCTCATGTTATAAGGCATTGTGGTTGAAGAGACATGAGGTGGCAATACAGAAAAGAATGTAATTCTTCACACATGTAAACTTTCCTAAAAAATCTTACTTGTTTCCATTGTCCACTAATTATCAGACTGATGTTTTAATTTATAGCAGCAGTTAGCTCCATGGCCATTAATTAGGTTTAAACTCTTTTGAGAGTGCTCCAGAGAACCATTTGTTACTAGTATAGCTTTGAAACAGGCTGCAGAATATTTAACAGTTTCATAATGAGGCTCACTGCATTGAATTCAGTCATACAGGAGATCTAAGATAATGATCTTCAAAATTTAACTTGCTGAAGAGGTCATGGTATAGTTGTGTCTAGCATGTGGATATGCCATCTTTCAACTCTACTAAGTTTCCAATTTAGATACAATCCAGGTTTTCAAGATATCTTGCATTATTTGTAGTAATTATAAAATTGTATACTGCAATTGTGTAAATCCAAAATCTGATGAAAACTTATTATGGTTCAATTTTATACAATTGCTGCAATTGTATAAATTGCCATAATTGTATAAAATTGAATCTTAATAAGTTTTCTTTTGATTTTTAGATTGCATCTTGAAATAATGATTTATAGAAAGATTTCTCAACTGGTAAACATAATTTCAATTTCAGGAAAAATGAAAGAAGTTCTAGGCAGATGGTCCGTAACTTTTATGGAAGCAAAAAATAAGATTGATGCTATCTACATTTTGTGGTTCGGAAGTTATTTGCAATTGAGTTTGATGCAGTTGTTGCTTCTGACTTTTGATATTTTTAGATCTTTGAGGACTATACTGATAGTCCCAAGTCAATAAGTTGAGTGTTTTCTACTAAACCTCCCCTCAATATTGTTTCTTCAGTTACCAAACACATTCCATTAAAAAGATTAATAAACAAAATCTATTTATAGAGTTTGAAGAAAAAAAGTAAAGAAAGAAAGAAGAAAAAAGGGAAGGAAGGAAGGAAGGAAGGAAGGAAGGAAGGAAGGAAGGAAGGAAGGAAGGAAGAAAGAAAGAAAGAAAGAAAGAAAGAAAGAAAGAAGAAAGAAAGAAAGAAAGAAAGAAAGAAAGAAAGAAAGAAAGAAAGAAAGAAAGAACCAAATATGTATTCGCTTGCTAGCTGCAAGGAAAAGGATTTTAGAAAGCTCTTTCTTATGTTTTTTTTCTTTTTTAGGATGGTCCCCTGAGGAAGCAGCAGCCAAGAATCAAAACTTGTGAACTAAAATACTGAGAACTGTGAGCTATAGAGAATCATGTTTTAATGCTTCTGAAGTTGAGTGAGGACTATAAACTAAATATCAAAGAGACTGGTTCAAATGTATATTACTTTAAAAGTAAACATTCTACAAAGTTAACCATTGTTTTTGTATGTTTCTATTGATACATTTCTGAAGTTTAAAATATTCCTAACCCCCTTTTTATTTTATAACTTACTTTTTCCTGACAAACATTTTTATGGGCATCTATTGTGAAACTTATTTTATTCATGTTATATGGTTTCTGCCTTACTTAATCATGTCATAATGTGGGTGTAATTAGATGTAGAATAGTATTACTTCACACAATGCTTCTGTGATCCAGTTACCTAATGGCCCATTCTAGAATCCACCTTGAATGGATCACATTAAATGAGCAAATAAAAATAGTATTGGATGGTTGATTCTCAATGTGATTGTTCTTCTGCAGAATAGAATAGAATAGAATAGAACAGAACAGAACAGAACAGAACAGAACAGAACAGAACAGAACAGAACAGAACAGAACAGAATAGAATAGAATAGAATAGAATAGAATAGAATAGAATAGAATAACTTTATTGTCACTTTGAATGTACACTTATTGGCATACATTAAAAATGAAATTTCATTGCATACAGCTGTTAAAGGGTCACCACTTTCAATTTTACACTACATAAACATGACAAGATAATAAATAAATAAATAAATAAATAAATAATTGTGCACATATCCACATATATTACATGACACAGAGAAACAACACAGTCTAGTTCAGCCAGATGGATGGCATAGGGAACAAAGCTGTTACAGAATCTGGTAGTCCTGCTAGACATACTTTGAAATCTCCACCCAAAGGGGAGAAACAGAAACAGACCATAAAGTGGGTTTATGGGGTATCTCAAACAATGCTTTGAGCTCTAAGCACATAGAGCTTATAAGCAGTATCCTGAATAACAGGAAGTGAGCTTCCTATAATCTTCTCGGCTGTCCTCAATAGTCTCTGTATGGACTTTCTATCTGAGGCGCTGCTGACACCAAACCAAACAGTGATGCAATTTGTTAAAATGCTCTCAATCGTGCTTCTGTAAAAAGTGGCCAGGACAGAAAGAGAAAGATGTGCTCTCTTCATCCGATGCAGGAAAATGATGCAACAATTCCTTCGGTTTCAAAAAAAAATGGACTATTCTTTTCTGCTATAAAAACAAACAAATGCAAAAATAGTAACCATAATAAAAAAATCCACCTGATTTATTTAGGTTGTGTCTGGAAAGTCTCTGCTCAGAAGCCCATTCCAAAATAATATGTAAGTGACTGATGAGCCAAGAGTCAATTGCAGAAGTTCAATTACAATTAAGCCAATGCAGAAAAGCATGTGTTTGTTGTTTAAAACAAATATCACATCACACACACACACACACACACACACACACACACAACTAGAGAACCTAGTTTGGGGACAAGCATATTTTGATTTGTTTTCTCTGTCTCTCCTTGTGCCTGGGAAATCTTTATAGTATCTGATTCTTATATATTGCTGGTTTGGGGAGAGTAAAATATTTTGATAAAATGTTGAAATAAGTAACAACAGTACCATTGTTTTATATACCTTGAACCAATATAGGAACACAAGCAGATAGTTTGTTGAAACATGGTAAGACTGGCCGGTGCAAATAGAGAAATATTTTATGCCTTGCTCTGTTGTTTTTGCTGGAAGAAAGTCTTACACTTCATCTAATTGCTACTATCTAGCTTCTGTTCTTGAGGTCTTTCTTGAAATAAATGCAATAAATATCTATATGGGAAAATATATTTTATTTTTCACTGAAACCAGAATACAAGCCAGAAGTGGATATTGTTTATTTTGTGAGTTTCTGTTTTCATTTGTAGGCCTGACAAAAAAAAAAAAAAATGCAGTTCTGGGCATTGCTTGAACACTATTATCACTGGCAAAAAAAAAAAAAAATCACCATCAGTCAATTGCAAAAAGGTGGTTTTACTTAGAACAGCTTACATCCTGTAATGATGCCATAAATACCATTAACCATATTAACACCATAAAACATCAACATTTGCCTATCTCAGGTCCTTAAGAAGGACTCAATAGGTGGAGAAAAATGCCAAATCTAGTCTGAACATCTGCCTGAAAGTGCCCCATCCATAATAATTATTTTATTACTATTGATTTTTAAATATCCTAATTTCTAGTTGTGAGTCATTCCAAAAAGTATTTGTGGATAACCTATAAAAAGTGTGAATAAATAAACACTAACTATTCGTGTTTTCCAGTGTCCAGGAACATATGCACATATTAATTAAAGATTGAACAAAAAAGTTCATAGAGAACAACAATGTTGCTATTTGGGGGGGGAGGGGGAATTGTGCTATGTTGATAGTTTTGTGCAATAACTTTATATGGGCAAATCACATGATGGGTTCTCTGTGGGGCTAATTGGTGTGCTATAGAATTAATTTAGCAATTCTCACAAAGGAAATAAAAGTCAGGAAACTAAGGGTAAATGTTCCCCTGCACAGGCGTGCTAGTTGTTTCTGGCTCTAGGGGGCGGTGCTCATCTCCGTTACAAAGTTGAAGAGCCAGCGCTCTCTGAAGACGACTCTGTGGTCATGTGGTCAGCATAACAAAATGCCAAAAGCGCATGGAATGCTGTTACCTTCCCACCAAAATGGTCCCTATTTTTCTACTTGCATTTTTACATGCTTTTGAATTGCTAGGTTGGGACAAATAAGGAAGCTCATTCCATTACATGGCGCTAGGGATTTGAACCACTGAACTGCCGACCTTCAGATCAACAAGCTCAGTGTCTTAGCCATTAAGCCATCCGCAAACTAAGGATAGGGCAAGCCAAACCAGAGGAAAAAGAGAAATCCAATCATTCCTGAAAACAAATACAGGTAGTTCTCGACTTATAACACAACTGAGTTCAACATTTCTGTTGTTAAGTGAGACATTTGTTACATGAGTTTTGCCCCATTTTATGACCTTTCTTGAATCCTTGCACTTGATTAAATTAGTAACCCAGTTGTTAAGTAAACCTGGCTTCATTTGTCAAGAGGTCTCATCAAGGTGATCACATGACATTGGAACAGTGCAATGGTCATAAAGATGAACCAGTTGCCAAACATCTGAATTTTGATTACATGATCGTGGAGATGCTGCAAAGGTTGTAAATGGAAAAATGGTCATAAGTCACATTTTTTTCAGTGCTGTTATATTGTTGAATGGTTCACCAAAGAAATAACTGTAAATCGAGGAATTTTGCTCTGCCTAAAAGTCTGTGGAGATTCTCAGTGATCCAGGTCAGGTTTGTCCCGAAGGTGCTTTTTCAGGAGGCAACTGGACTTTGTTTTTTCTTTGAAGACGTTTCGCTTTCATCCAAGAAGCTTCTTCGGCTCTGACTGGATGGTGGGGAATGGAAGGATTTATACTCCTTGCAGGCCAGCTGGTCAGTTTGCATTCCTTTTTAGAGAGACGTTGAGGCCACTTGGAAGTTTATCGATGTCCTCAGGGTTACCTGAGTAGTGCTAATTATTTCTGTAGTCTGCATTTTTTCCCTCTGGAAATCCATTCATACTCCCACACCATTCAAAGGGTGTCCATCCCAACTTGTTTAGCTAAAAGTCTGTAGCGATTCTCAGTTATCCAGGTCATGGTTATCCCAGAGGTGCTTTTTTGGGAAGCAACTGGATTTTCTGGTTTTTATTTCTTTCTTTGAAGGTCATTTTCTTCTCGTCCAAGAAGCTTCTTTGCTCAGCCTAGTTTGGACATTTTGCTCTGTCTGTCATTTGTTTCTTGTCTTAAGATATGCAAGAATCATCTCTGATCTACAGAACTGCTGATGCTGAGGAAGTAAAAATTATTCCATTGTGTTGCTACTTTTATTGTGCCCTTTTGCAGCAAGTTCTGCTTCAGCTGCTGTCTCTCCCTTCTCTCTCTTGCCCAAAGCTTTTCATGAGTTTTTAATCATACATCATTCTGCGATGGTATGAAGTTTGCTAAAGGAAAACTGGAGGAGAAAATAACCTCTCCAAACTTTAATGGAGGTGTGAAATATAATCTGTGAGACCCTTGTGTAATAACAGTCTGAGTTTCCTGAATCTTGAATGAATTTAATGGAGCAATGAAAAGCAATACAATTAAATTTTAAACAAAGGGGCTCAAGCATTCAGACTTCCAATCTATCCTTCAAATATATTAGACAATCCATCTTTATGATTACTTTGATCCTGTTTTCCTACCATTTTAGATTAGGAAACAGGCATTATGAATTGTCACATAATTGTTAAACACACATATATTTGTATACATACCATAATTAAGAAACCAAGCAGCCATATTTGAGGTGTGGAAGACTGAATTAGAATTAAAATATTTGAGATTAACCTTCTGTTCTAGAAGGATTTTTTTCCAGAAGATTGTTATTTATTGCAGAGAGGATTATAAATCATGTACAGTGATTTGAAGGTGTATACCCGGCCCACATATGTTCATTAAAATCCTAATGGAGGATTCATGTACTGATTAGCATATATTTATTAAATGCCTGATGTACTAAAGGGCATAAAACAGGATATTCCCATACCATACATATTCACTTTTAATATTTAACTACAGTTATAAGTAAAAAGGTCATTACTTTTATATTGAAGAACATTAACTAGGAATTTATTTAATTTATTTATATAATTACAGAATTTATTTGCCACTCATCTCATATCAAATAACTCTACCCCATAAAAACATTAAAATAATCAAATATAAGATAACAAATCACATAAAATAAAGTCATTAATGCAAGATGGAGCTATGGTGGTACAGTGGTTAGAATGCAGTACCACTGGCTAACTCGCTGCTCACTGTCAGGAGTTCGATTCTGACTGGCTAATAGTTGACTCAATCTTTCCTCCTTCTGAGGTCAGTAAAATGAGATGGTTGAGGGCAATATGCTGACCCTGTAAACTGCTTAGAGATGGCTGTAAAGCAGAAAGCAATAGCAATGGGAAGTAGGCTTATATACCAATTCACAGTGCTTTACAGCTCTCTCTAAGTGGTTTACAGAGTCAGCATATTGCCCCCAACAATCTGGGTCCTCATTTTACTGACCTCGGAAGGATGGAATGCTGCATCAACCTTGAGGGGGTGAGGATTCGAACTGCCAAACTTCTGGCAGCTGGAGATCAGCAGAAGTAGCCTGCAGTAACTGCATTCTAACCACTGTGCCACCACAGAAAGAAATGATATATAAGCAGGGGTGGGATTCAATTTTTTTAACAACCAGGTTCTGTGGGAGTGGCTTAGTTAGTGGGTGTGGCTTGGTGGTCATGTTATTGGCTGGACATGGCCAACTCAATATTACATCGAGACACGCATCTCCTTGCCTGGCCTCTCATGACTGTGGGATGCTGCAACAGTCATAAGTGTGAAAAATGGTCATAAGTCACTTTTTTCAGTTCCATTGTAACTTTGAATGGTTATTCCACACAAGACAAAGTACCAGCAAAGGAGGGGGAACAAACTCCAGAGACATTCCTGAGACAGGAAGTCTAGTCCTGCCAAGCATGTAATAAGGATTAAGGGACAGGCAGTTTCTGTAAGCAATACCAGAATGTTTCCTTCCTGTCTTCCTTACAGGATTAGGCCAGTAATTTCTTCTAACAACCGGTTCTCCAAACTGCTTAGAATGTTAACAACCGGTTCTAGCGAATAGGTGTGAACTGGTAGTAATCCCACCCCTGTATATAAGTCTAAGTGCTATTGCTATTACTAGTGGTGAAGGAGGGATATAAAAGGGGGAGGTGGGATTAGCTTTTAAGTAGTTGAGCCACTCAATGTGAAGCTCCCACATTCAATAGGGGGATTCAAAATGTGGTTTGGTGGACATGGCTTGGTGGGCATGGCAGGGGAAGGATACTGTAAAATCTCCATTCCCACCCCACTCCAAGGGAAGTATACTGCAAAATCTCCATTCCCACCTCACTCCTGGAGGAAGGTTACTGCAAAATCCCATTCCCTCCCCACCCAACTAACCTGCTTTTATTTTTTATTTTATTAGGTCTGTCAATTGCTTACAAGATAATAGGTATAAGTAAAAACATAGTTATGAATACATGGATACATATAAGAGAAATAAAAGAAACAATAGGACAGGGACAGTAGGCACGTTGGTACACTTATGCACACCCCCTACAGATCTCTTAGGAAAGAGGTGAGGTCAATAGTAGAAAGTCTAAGGTTAAAGTTTTTGGGGTTTGGGGAAGAAACCACAGAGTCAGGTAGAGTATTCTAGACATTGATCACTCTGTTGCTGAAGTTGTATTTCCTGCAATCAAGTTTGGTGCGATTAATCTTGAGTTTGTATCTATTGTTTGCTCTTGTATTGTTATGGTTGAAGCTGAGGTATTCATTGACAGGTAGGACATTGCAATGTATGATTTTTATATACTATACTTAGATCGGATCAAAGCGTAGTTCTAGATTTTCTAGGTCTAGAATTTCAAGTCTGGTGGCATAAGGTATTCTGCTACTATTAGAGGAGTGGAGAACTCTTCTTGTGAAATATTTCTGGACTTTCTCAACTGTGTTAATATCAGATACATAATGTGGGTTCCAGACTGATGAGCTGTATTCAAGTATTGGTCTAGCAAATGTTTTCTATGCTCTAGTTAGTAGTGTAATATTACCATAGAAAAAGCTATGTAGGATTATGTTAACAACTCTTAATGCCTTTTTGGCTATGTAGTTACAGTGGGCTCTAGCACTTAGATCATTAGAGATGAATACTCCAAGATCCTTGACAGACTTTGGATCATCAACAAGGTCTTGACTATTCAGCCTGTATTTTATTTTCTGATTTTTTTTGCCAATATGTAGGACAGAGCATTTATTTGTTGAGATTTGAAGTTGCCATTTGTTTGACCATTCTGATACATAGTCGAGGTCCTTTTGAAGGGTAGCAGTATTGTCTGTGGTGTTGAATCGCTTTACATCATCAGCGAAGAAGACACAGTTGCTCTTAATATGATCACAGAGGTCATTTATGTAGAGTATGAAGAGAGTTGAAGACACAGTTGCTCTTAATATGATCACAGAGGTCATTTATGTAGAGTATGAAGAGAGTTGGTCCTAACCTGCTTTCCAGCTCCATTCTCCTGTGCAGGGACCACAGCAGAGAAGGCTCTGCCTTCAGTGCCTTCAAAGGCTTTACAATACTATTTGGTTGAAGTTATCTGATTGTACAGTGAAAAAATATCCCTCACCTAATTCACTGAAGCAATATAATATATGAGGGATATTCAGAGAAATACTAATGGTCAAAAGATGGCTCTGTGAGAGTGGATCTGATGATTGTGGTAAACAGGGAAGCCATTTTATGGATTATTTCCTAAGAAATCATTTCTGAATTTGAATGGATTCTCCCACAGGTTTGCTCTATTCAAAGAAACTGTAATATATAATCTCTCTGCCTGCAAAGAGATTGTAATATAACAATCCTCAGTGAGTTTGAGAGCTCTGAAAGCCAGGGAGAGAAAACATCCTGCCTAAATCATGATTCAGCACCTTCAAAGGATTCTGGACTTGTCTGCTTCCTCTCTTGATTAATTTAGGAAGTTGCTTGTTAATGAACTTTGAATGTTAAGAACCTTCTGAAAGACAAGCTATGTTACACTGGAAAATTTCCTTTTTGCCCAAGAGTTTAGTTTAAACTTTAAGAATTAGCAAGATAAGTTTTTATTTTTGGAGAATAGCAACAAGGAAACTAGAGTATTAATTTTTGAAAATTAGAGGGATAGATGGATTCTAAAGAATGTTTTCTATGAGGTGTTTTAAACTTTTAAAAAGAATAGAAAGATTTTAAAATTAATTGTAAAAAATGTTACCTTGTGGAAAGTTTTGTGAACTGAAAAATAAATATAAGAGGTAATTTGAAGCTTGATGAGATGAAAACAGATAGAGCAATTATAATTATAGAAGTGACATATTAATACAGAAGGACAATACTATTTGTCTATAAAAGAAATTAAGTCTTTTTGGAAACAATGTACCTAGCAATTATTTACAAGATTGTCTGATACTGTAATAGAGGGTGTAGAATAATAATAAAAAAATATTGGTTAAAACAGAGACTACGATCGATTTTAATGTGGATTTGGATTTAAAAAATGGATTATAAATGATAAACAATATGGATAGATCTGAAAATAGATTTAGAAACTCCAAAATGTAAAAGATTTGTAGAACATAGTATTTCATTATTTTTTCTAGTTGTTCTCTTCAATTTGTACATCACCAGACATTTTTTTTCTTTTTTTCACAATAGTCATGACAGCGCTGTATTGGGGACAGATGTCTGTCTGTTTGGATTCAAAACTCCCACAAGATCTTGACTTGTTCATTTTCAAGAACTTTGTCAATTTGGTGTTTTCAGTAATATTTGCTGCATTCAAACCCAGACTTCTGGCAAATCTTCCAATGTATGATTTTAGCAACTTGATCATAACATTGTAGATTACAGGTGTCAAACTCTCTGCATCACATTGCCATCACGTGATGTATCACAACGTTTTTTCCCTTCACAGAGCTGGGATGGGTGTGGCCTGTGTGTGACACATCCGGCCTGCAGGCCACCAAGTTTGATACTCCTGTTGTAGATAATTAGTTTGTGAGATTTTGCTGCAGCCACTGATAAGGTGACCCACTGTTTCCTCATTAATAAATTGTTATTGTTACTGACAAGGTTTTAAGCTACTGAAATATTTACTTGTCTAGAGGAAGGAGGGAGTCTTCTTTTAAACATCTTTTCTTTTTTATTTCCATGCAATATGTTTGTAATTTTTATCTTTTCTTTCTTTTTTAAATATTTTCTGTAGTTTGTATCCTCTAATTTGTAAAGTTTAATACAATTGTTACAAATAATATAATATGTGATATTATATTTGACCAGGCTGATTTGGCTATATTTGATTTGGCTATATTTGGCTTGGGCTGATTTTCGAATTGGGTATTTTAATTTTTATATCAAATTTTAGGGTTTAAGGGAGGGGTTTTAATTGTTTTCAGCCAGGGTCTTTAATTTAATTTAGTTTTAACTTTTATATATTTAATGTTTTTAATTGTTTGGCTGTGCACCGCTCCGAGTCCTTCGGGAGAGGAGCGGTATATTATTATTATTATTATTATTATTATTATTATTATTATTATTATTATTATTATTATTATTATTATTATTACACTGTATGTTATCTGATCTGGTTTTTATTATTATTTTTATTTTTACTAAATTAAATTGAAGTCTGTTATGTCTTATTTCCAACAGGGAAAAAGAAATAGGAAATTTAACCTGTCCAAAATATATGTATGTATCTCCAGAACAATGAATTGTTTTAAAAGAAAATCTTAGGGATTGGATTGGTACAGATTAACTCCTTTCTTCTTAGTATGGTGTCCTTATCTAGAATGGCCATATATGTTCTCCCATTACAGTCCTAAATGAAGTATGTAGTTCTTCCATAAAGGCTACCTCATTAGCTATTTAACAATTCTAGGCATGATTCAAGATGATAGTCGTGATCTAGAAAATACTGATTTAAGATTGGTTGACTTAGATATTATTGTCTCCTGTCCATAAGTTATCCAAAGAGTTTCAGATTGGTCATGATTTCAATACCTGAACATCTAATAGCTTCTGGAAATGAAAGATGTAAAAGAACCCCCAAAACATAACAAAATATAAGGCATGTTTTACAACTGAAAAGGTGAAAAGGTGGGGACCATTTCTGTATTTCGACATGATCCCCCCAAAAGTACATTTTGAAGTGCTATAAGGATCGCAACCCATCTTCTGTCAACATCAAGGCCTAAGGCCAATTTTTAAAAAAGAAACCTGTGAAATCTTTTCAAGCTTTCTGAGCAACTGTTTTGACTTGAAATCCCTTTCAAACTTCATCCACACCCATGTATTTCAATGATAAAGTGAAATTGGTAGGAATTACTGAGGGGTGGTGATAGAAAGATCAAGAGTTGGATAATCCCATCACCCATCATTTCTATTTTTTACTTCTCTCTTGTATTTTTCAGGTCTCTGGATCATAAACAGCAGCATCTTTTTCACATTTATCTGTGATGACTTTGTTGCTATGGTAACTCTCTTGAAGCTCTGCAACAAGGTGCATAATGCTACAGAGAAGTTGGAACATAAAAGCTTCATTGCTCCGTTACAAATATGTCCTAGGTTTTCACTGTATATTTGTGTATGTATACAGTGAATTATTCTGAAGGAAGATAATAAGGTGTTCCTCAAGTATACTGAGTAGTCTAAAATCATTCACTTTGCTTTTGAGTATCTAAGATATTCCTGATGTATATTAAGGAACAAATATTCAGGCTCTTCAAGAAGACCACGAATGTGGGAGCAGATCTAACATCCAATGGAAGAATATTCCAGAGTGGGATCAAAAAACAAAAGACTTTTCTCCTGGACCCCACTTGCTGAAATTCTTTGACAGATTCTAAGTAGATCATTTGTGTTGGAACAAATGGGCCAGACTAATCCTATCAGGATGAGATAACCACTTAGACACTCAGGTCCCCGTTCCATAAAGTGCTTAAAGATGTTGACCAGCACTTTGAATTGAGACAATTAATGCAGCTGGTATAACAGCTGTGTCATATATGCCACTGAAAGGGCCTTCAGATCCTTCTGAACTGCTGTGTTCTTACCAGTAGTAGATTATGAAAAAAGGTTCAAGGATACAGTGTATTGCAGTAGTCCAATCAGGAGATGACTAGGTTATGAGAAACTGCATGCAGGACCTGTCAATCCAAGAAAGGGCACAATTGACGCACAGCACAAAATATAATACTACAGTTACATCAGTACATGCCTTTAGTAGTGTCATGAATTACTACAAGAAACACTTTTTGTCCAGATGGTATTTAAATGACATTTGATCAAAGGAACATTTGAAGCACTGGTTCTGTGGCCATGGCTTGGTGGGCATGGCAGGGGAAGGATATTGTAAAATCTCCAGTCAGAGGTGATATTTGATGGTTCTCCAAACTACTAAAAATTTCCACTACCAGTTCTCCAGAACTGGTCAGAACCTGCTGAATACCACCTCTGATTTGAAGATAGCTTGTATTGGTATATTGTTTGTATGTATGTAGATATGTATGTATGTACAATATGTATATATGCACACAGAGAGAGCATATATAATTAAAAAGTAAAAAAAAATACTGAATATCTTTTTTTTCAGTCATGTTTGAGTGAAACCCACAAGTATGTAGTGCACACACACACACACACACACACACACACACACACACACAAGCTATTTGTTTCTCTCTTCTGAATCTTCTTTTTTATTATTTTTTATCTTAACTCAAATTTATCTGACTTTTGTATAGCGTTTACATTATTGTATTGTATTTTATTTTATAGTTGTTTTATTGTTAGGTTCTAAGACGGGGTGTCTTAACTTGATTTCATTGAGGGCCACATCAGGGTAGTGGTTGACCTTGAAGGGCCACGTGGGGGTGGCAGTGGTGTGGTGGGGGTGGCCAGCTCAACATCGCTCACATCGAGGGCACCTGTGGCTGAGGGTTCCATTGTCTCCAGCATGCACCCAGGGGGTGGGAGAGGCAGCCCCTCGCTGACTCCAGAGTAGCTCTGCAGATCTAAGACTGACCACGTTCCGACCTGGATAGCCCCACCAAATTTTAGATTGGTGCCCGGCCAGTCTGGGCCAGGGCCAAGGTGCCAAAGGGCCAGCCCTTTGCTGTTTCCAGGGTAGCCGCCTGGGCCAGATCAAACCACATCATGGAATGAGTTTGACATCCCTGTTCTAAGAATTTAAAATTTGCTATTCATCAGCTGTGGTTCTTGTAAGCTCAGTAATGAAAACAGAGCAAAGCTTCAGTTGCTAATCTTAATGAAGTTCATAATTAATAGTTATTAATTAAGGGGAAAAAAGGTATTAGCTGTTGAACATATTATTTTCCAATTCATCTATAGTAAGTTTGGAAGGTTCTATTCTTGATTCAAACCATTAAAACATTTAAGCTGCATGTTTTCTACAGATAACACTATTCCTGTATAAAGTTTGCCATTAATTTGGTTCCTTTAACCCAGCTACTTTCATTGTGCTATCTGCATCATTAAATTACACAATAACTAGAGCCAATCTGCATATTCCAAAGAAGAGCGAAGACTATTTTCTTTTGAACTTGTTCAATGGGATTTTGGAAATGAATATGTATTAAGCATTGTGAACTCATTTGATAATGATCCTTAAATCTGAAGCTTATTTTATTTACATGTGTAGCAATATAATTATACAAATCAAAGTAATAAGCAAAGTAAACAATCAACTGATCTGAATCAACTGATCTTTATTCAAAGGTCAATATAAACCTTGTGACCATATAAAAGAAATGTCCAGATACACAATGCAATCATATCCATAGTTTTAATAAAGTCTGTTTCCTAATTTTTATTTTCTGGTAGCAATTTCACCAACCAAGGGAAATTTCTTATAATCTTATGTCAATAGATTGACAAAAAAAAAGGGGGGGATCAAACCCTATTCAAAGGTTTATTCTAAATTATAGCATCAAAGAGAGTGTACCCAAGAAGATAGCTGGCATATAAATAAATAAGAAATCTGAAACAATGATGAATCTTGAAGGAGGTTTCTCTGGATCTAGGAACAGAGCTGAGGACAGCTACAAACTTGATGCAAGAATAGAAAATCTAAAAATTTGAGCCAGATTTTGACACTGGAAAATTCTGTTCTATCTCTAGCATATTTAAAAATAAGCTGTGAACTTTTTTATGAACATTCCAGAGAAAGTGAAAGCTCAAAGCCTTTTATTTATAATGAATAATCTGAGTTTAATTCAGGTTCCTGGTATGTCTTTAACTAATATATGTCATTCATTTACTTCCATTTGTTTCATAAAGAGAGAAAATAATGAGCTTTTTTCATCCCTTAATTACTTTGTATGTTTACCTGCAAACTGTTCAGCTCTGTTAGTGAAAACATGTGGGTGGGTGGGTTTGCATGCAAGCCAGACTTTACCATTAATCAACCTTCAATAAACAGTATTTTGTATGTCTTTAACATTTCCCATCTCAGCATTTACTAATTAATGAGAAGAATCCAAAGAATAAATATTTTAATCAATATTCGCTGTTAACAGGACAATTACAACAAGAGGTGGAAAACATCAGCACTGCTGCAAATAACACAAATAAATGAATTTTTTTTTTACTATCTTTATCCGTATTATATACCTTTTTCTCATTTTATGAGCCATTAAGGCAGCTATACACATTATACATACATGATATGAATGCAATTGGAATTAAGATAGAGTTAAAGATTGGAGAGACAGACAGACAGACAGAGAGACAGACAGATTCAGAGAGAGATACACACAGAGAGTTATTTTACTAAACATTGAGAGAATCAGATCCAGCATATCTCTCAAGGCAACCATTCCCCTGGACTTCAGCAACACAGGAGAATGGACTTTCACACTAGACCAGGGGTTCAAACTCAATTTCATTGAGGACTACATCAGGGTTGTGGTTTATCTTGGGGGGCCAGCTGGGCATGGCTTAGTGGGTGGACATAACCAGCTTCATGCGACTCCTCAAACTGCTGGCATGTTTCTTCTTCCCATTGGGTAGACCAGGCCGACATCATGCTAGATGATAGATGATTAGTAGATTATATAAGATTAACAGAGTTGGAAGGAACCTTGTAGGTCATCTAGTCCAACCCCCTGGCCTAAGCAGAAGACCCTACATAGATAGTAGATGACAGACAGATAGGCAGACAGATAGGAGAGAGAGAATTATTTTTTCTAACATTGAGAGAGTCAGCACATCTCTAAAGGCAGAACATTCCACTGGCCTTCAACAAGCAACGTGGGAGAATGTATTCTCATACACCAGACAGTCAAACTTTTAACTGTGGATATATCTTTAAAAAGGCTTTTTTTCTCATTAAACCATCTAGAGATTTATAGGCAATTGCCTGTATGCAATTGGCAGCAATGAAGGTCTTTCAGTACAGCTATCATATATTGTTCCTGTACTTTGTACCAGTTAGAAACTGTAGATATAGCATGTTGCACCAATTGTAACTTCTGATCCAACAGCAACTATTGCAAAACCCTAAAGGAAACTCCCATGGAAAGTGCATTGATGGTGAAAAGCCACCAGAAAGGTAGATGAATTAGCAGGGTTCATATCAGAACAATAGAATAACAAAGTTGAAAGGGACAGTGGAGGTCTTCTAGTCCAACCACCTGTTCAAACAGGAGACCCTATATTATTTTAGATACATGGATGTCCAGTCTCTTCTTTAAAACTTCCATTGATGGAGCACCCACAACTTCTGAAGGCAAGTCATTCCACCGGTGCTCTGTTTTCATCATATCTGGGAAACACGTTTTATAGGAATTATCTCACAATCTTAAATTTTGGTTGGGTCCTGCCCTGTAATGGAGGCAAATCCCACAGGTTTTGTCTGCAAACAAAAACATGAAAATTGATGATGGCAAGCCTCAAACTACTCAGACTTCAATTTATCAAAATCTTGATGAAGGAAACACCACACCACATAGAAAAAATATATTTTCTGTGCAGATGCTGCAAAAGCAGAGAAGTAATTTCTCTTCACAGCATCTATTTCCGTGGAGCAGAGGATGAAATCGGTCTTAAAGATAGTTTGGCTCTGTATTCAGTCTAATCCACCCCTTAGAATTCTTCCAATTTCATTCCATATCCTCTTCAAGTGACAGAAAGCCTTAGGGATATAGTCAGGAAATGAAAAAAATATGATCTATAAATCTTTCTGTGGACTCATTCATCCAGGTTGTGCTAGCGATATTGCTTTAATTATTTTGGGCACAGATGGAATATGACAACTTCATTTCCTAAAATGAAACTGAATTCTATATAGTTAGAACTTGCATAATCTGGATGGCCAAATACACTGTCTTAAAATATCATCACTATATTTTATGTATTACTATTTTATGTACTACATGTATTACTATTTTATGTACTACTATATACTAGTACTGCTACAACTTGTGACAATTTCTTTGTCATCCTAGCCTTTTTCCAGTAACAAGCCAAAAAGCCTTATATCATTAGGGAACAGCTTGTAAACATATCAAAAAATATCACAAAGATACAATAATAATGTAATATATCCAGAAAGTTCCAGGGAATGGTGTTTCAAAAGCCAAACTCAAAAATCATGATTAAAGTGCCATTTCTTTGTTCTTATATCAACATCACAAACATATATAAAAGGGGATTGGCTTTTTGGCCCTCCCCTGTTGGATACAATGTTATGAACAGTCTCCTTACAGGTACATCTCTCCTTGATTGGTTTCCATCCATTGCTTCTTGCCTGCTTTCAGGTGCTTTGGAAAATATTATATTTGTAAATACAAGCCCGTATTAAACTAAGCCAACTTTCTACATTTTTTTTCCAAATCTGTTCCTATAGTTCTCTTCCCTTTCCAAATATTCTGTTTCCTATATTCTTTTGAACCCCATGGCAGTTTACTTCAAACCACTGGATTTCAGGCCACACGAAAACAAAGATTAACAACACACAGCAACAGTTTTTCTTGAGGAATTTGGTTTCCTCAACAAAACAGGAGAAATCCCTATGGAATCTGGGTGGAATTAAATTGATAATATTGCAGAGAGACTAGAGAATGAAGCCTCTACAAATGGGTGCTATATTTTCCTTTTTAAAAAAAGAATGAATCAAAATCATAATCATTTGTGGCCAAATTCCTTTTCCTCCTTCCCCTCTCTCTCCTCCCCCCTCTCCTCCTCCCTTTTCTCCACATAGCCCAGTGGAGATATGTGACAAATCTATATCAGACCAGAACTCAGAATGGTTATTTTTAGATTCTGAATGAATTAATCCTTTCTGTACACCAGGTCAAGGACTATAATACAGTTATGCAGCACCTCTTTTCTTACAGCATTTCTGTGAAATTATTCAGAAGGAAAACATTCTGAACAAAGCATTGTTTCCATATGAAAACCACTTCTCAAATGTTGCTTCCATAGAAACCATTATTGTTGTGGAATAATTTCAATACTCTTTAAAATGAATCAGTAGGCCAGCTTAACAATCAGCTACTGTTTCTGTTAAAATGAATCTCACAATGCAGTGGGATGTCCATATGCAATCAAGTGTTTTATTTATTAATTTTTTCTTGTCTCAACTTCAATGGAAAAGTCTGTGTGTTTTGTCTAAAGTTTTATGCAATTTACTCTTTTTTTCAACATTTGCATATGTTGTTGTCTGTGTAGGTCTATGTTTTTGATGGCCCTGATTCAAGTACGTATATTATTAACCTGATCTTATTGAACTGTTCCTGTGAGTTGTTTGCTAATATCCACAGAATATCATATAAAAGAATAAAAAAGAATTGCAACCAGAATTGCTCTATTATGCTGAGTTCCCAGTCATAAAAATCTCAGTTTAATATCACATGATTTATTTTTTGATGTCATGCATACAAGTTATTGTTGTTGCACAGCAGGACCAATTCATTTGAAATATTGTCAGTGAGATCTATTATTTTGGATGAAAACTACAACAACTGGCTGAAACAAAAACCTATCTATTTATGGTGGTAAGTTTCCTTCCAACTTTCACAGCTGCATTCCTGAGTCTTTATCTAGAGTAGTTAAATGTTCCATTTCCTAAAAACTTTGCCTTATGTGACAAATGATAGCTACCAAATCTTTGTTGCTGCTCAGATATTGAAGGTGAAAAAACCTAGTTCTCTTGCACCTTGCTCTGAGGCATCTTCCTGAAAGCCATATTAATGGGTTTCTTCTAGTTCAGGAAAAATTTCCCAGGATGCTTTGCACTGTCATCATTGACAAATCTAGCACTGCTTCATGAATGAGGCTAATATCTGTTACCATCCATACAAACTTAATATGGGGCAATATAAGTGAAATGGTAGGTCTCTAGCATTGCTTACTAACTGGATAAACCACCACCCATCACTCTTACTAAGAGAGAATCTTAGATTTTAAAACCTGACCTACAAGGATCAGATATGGGTGCATAGCAAAGCTGGTAATGTGGGGTAATAATGGTTTTATTTCCGCTTGATCTTATTTTGATCTTGTAGGAGAAATAATTCACAGCAAATAATTGTCAGCTTTTGCTATTCCTCTTAGGATAAGTGGAAAACAAGATAGATAGATAGATAGATAGATAGATAGATAGATAGATAGATAGATAGATAGATAGATAGATAGATAGATAGATACTGTAGATAGATAAATGTGTGTGTGTGTCTGTGTATACACACATGCACATACACACATAACAGCAGAGATAGATTGAGAGAGAGAGATCCGTGTATGTGTGTACATGTTTATGAATATGTGTATGTGTACACACACCTACATATACACAGAAAGAGAGAAAGAGAGAAAGAGAGAGAGAGAGAGAGAGAGAGAGAGAAATGTTATTTTAGTACAGTACAAGTATGTTTGTGTATATGTAAATATATATACAGTGGTAGAATTCAATCTGTTCGCATTGGTTCAATGCGAGTTAACTTATCCAAACCCCACCGCCACTATCAACGCAGATGCTGGGCACTGCTCTAAAATGTAGAAATGGCCAATGGAGCAGCAAGCATGAGGGAAAGATAAGGCTACTTTCCCTCTTTCTTCTCCCTGCTCCTCCTCCTTCTCTTGTGCTAGCTGCTCTGTTGCCCATTTCTCCATTGCAGCGCAGCACCCAGGATTCAGTTTGATAGCAGGTGAGTTTAATTTAACAACTGGTTTGCCCAGGGTCTGGTTAGCCATTGCGGGAAGCTCGTCCTGCATGTACAGCAGAACTGGAGGATGAGGATGGGTCACAGCACATATAAAATATAATATGCATATATAAAATTCTACAGCAATAAAAATCACTCTAAACTTGAAATACACATCAGAACAGTCAATAAATTCAGAAGTGACCTTTTGACCCCCAAATTACCTTATTTTTCCTACTAGAAAAAAACCTGTGAAAAATAGAACTTCTAATGATTTCTATTTCTAAAAACCAAGGAAGCATTTTTTTATTTTACTCATGGCATCCTGAATAAAAGATGTTTCTCTGACACAAAAAGTGTCAGAAATCAAAGCATTCCGTGCATGCATTTGGGTGTTGCAGAGAGCAGATTCTAACCAGGTGGTGCAGCTTTTACATTTCATGCTACTTTTCACATCCTAATTATCCTAAAACAAGGTTCTCTTTCCTCATGGAGTGGTAGACAATTTAATACCCAGTGTGCCGATGCCCATTATGTACTGGACTGAAGGATAAATGGATTAATGGATAAAGCAGAAGGCTGAATCTACAGATGAGCTGCATAAAGATGCTTGAGTAATTTACTTGCAAATTTAAGTAGAAGCTGATTTGATTCCAAGATTAAGGACTGAATTAGAATGCAAAGAACATACTTTCAGAAATACATATTTAATCTGGTATTATCATGTGAGTATTAAAAATAAAAATCAGAGAAGCAGATTAAAGAGACTTTCTGAATGATCTTACTTTCTTCAAAACCTTGTTAATGTTTAAATACAGTGCTTAGTTATATATTTATATACTTTAAATCATTACTTGGTTGGAAACATATGGAAGAGGCCTTCATCTTGCAGTGGATAGACAATGGCTAAAATGATGATGTTGAAATCATTACAGGAACGTTTCTTTTTTTATTTTAAGAAAGAAACAAAAATAAACTATACTTATTCACTATGCTAACATTGCTTAAAAAACATATATAAAATAAAATCATTATAGAGCAAACGAACAGGGTTTTTTTTTAAATAATCATAAGGTTGTTTTTCTTCAGTATGGTCATTATTTTTTATTCATTGCTTGAAACCTTATTAGGGAATATTATCTGCCTGCCTTCCTACCTGCCTACTTACCTACCTATCAATCTATTGTATATCTATTGATCTACCAATCTGCCACTATCTATTTAATATCAAACATTAAATATATAAATATTTACCTGTAAATTTTCTAGTATCCAACATGCAGTTTTGAACAACCAGAGTTTACAATACAGAGTTATATCATATAATTTCTATTTAGTGTCCATTATTTTTTTTAAAAAAATAATATGTACTGTTCTGCTGTAATAATTGAAGCTTAGATTATACATTACTAAATGCAGAAAAAGACTACAGTTACTTTAGCGTGTCATTAGACATAATTGTACTAAAAGACACTTCTTTGTGGTTATGAACAGCACTTGCTTAGGCATCAGTTTCCAAGAAAGAGTGAACAAGATCTGGAATTAGATATCATCTCATTGTGAGACAGATTTGATGAGTCTTATGCTGGCATACATTTTTATATGAAAAAAAATATATGATGAAAAATGATACTTCTATAAAAAAGAAATGACCATCTTCCTCAACCCCAATTTTCCATTCTTCATTGGAAATCTTGAGGCATATTATTAAACCATTCTTTTAAACCCAGTTATACTATATCTAAAGATTTCTCCATAAACACGGGAAAAATATGGATCATGGGGAAGATATTGTTCATATTTTTCCCATGTTTATGGAGAAATCTTTAGATTTAGGTTTTCCATTACATATCACTGATGGCACAAGTCTAAAAGGACTTGAAGTAGCAGCCACTGACAGATGAACCTTGGAAAATAATGTTCGTTAAGTCCCAATGAATCTGAGTGATGTTGGAATGTGATATAATCTATTTCACACTAAACCCCATTGACGTCCTTGAAACATATGTAAATATGTATGTATATTACAGCAAACTCCGCCATTTCTTTTAATAACTCCTTACTTCAGAAACATACAAAGCTTTCTTATATCATCACACCATTAGAATGCCTAATTTACTGTTGGCAGTGGTGATTAGCAGCAACAGTCCGTAGGATTTCAAGTAGGAATATTTTCAGACTTGTCTGGAGGCTCCAAGTATTAACTTTTCATTATCTGTTGCAAGTTTTGCTTGGCATCAAAGCCACCCAGAATTGCTCTTTATAGTGATATGGGAGGCATAACAAAATAATAAATTAGTAAATATTGCATAATCAGTCTCAAAGGGTCTTTTTCAAAAGGCAACCGGGGCTTCTTTTGTTTTTGCTTGAAAATATTTTGATTCTCATCCAAGAAGCTTCTTCAGAACTGTTTTCAGGGGGGGGGAAAACCAAGAAAGTCCAGTTGGCTTTTGAAAAAAAGCACCTTCTCCATAGACATTACATAATCAGATTGATTTGTCTACATCAAGGGTGTCAAAGTGGATTTCTTCCAGAACTGGATCAACACTGTAGTTCTCTGCAGGCCAGGGAGGTGGGCAGTGGGGAGAGGGTGGGATGGATGCCTTTTGTAGCACCCTGCAGGCCAAAATGGGGCAAAACTGCACCTCGTTTTCACCTTCCATGGCCTCTTGCCAGACTCTGCCAGCTATTTTCTAGCCCACTTTTGGCCCATTTTCACTCTATTTTTGGGGCCCTTTTGGGGTCATTTTGGGGGCTGAAAAATGCAGGCACACAGGTGCCATATACAGCCCGTTTTTGCCACTCGAGTAACCGGGAACCGGTCCTTTGATATTTCCAGGCCGGCCCCATGGGCCAGATTTAAGCCCCCCTGAACCAGATCCAGCCTGCAGGCTTTGAGTTTGACACCCTGGTCTATATCCTGAAAATTATTTAACTTCTTCTGTGCATTGTGAAACCATTCTTTCAAATCCCTTTGCAAAGTCCTGATAATAATGACCACAAGAAACACTCTAAGAACAATAGCCCAATTTTATAATTTTGGAAGTTGCTGAGAACCAATAAAGTGTTCTACAAATAATTTAAGTTAATTTGACAAATCATGTCATTTCTCTCTTGCATTGTAACAGCTGATAAGATTCCTCCTGTGTCCTTATATTTCAGTTTGCAGCTTTGAATATTACATATTTTGTTTCTTCTTCAAATGCAGTGGAGCATTCAGTTCGAACACTCAAATGCTGAGGTAAAATTCAGCTGACAATGTAATCATGCAATAATCTCAAGCAGAAAATGCATAAAATTTACCATTGTGTATATTAAACAACAACAGCTAGATTATTCTACTTACAAATATGTCTTTTGTCCATTTACATACCTGAAAAGCAGGAGATGACCTAAAATAATTCTCTTCCTAAAACAATTCCCTGTAAAGCTTAAAAAAAAAAACCCAAACCCCTATTTTAAATGATTTTTCCCCTGCAAATTATTCTATTGCATACAAAGAGCAATATAATTACAAGGCAGGAAAAAAATGAATTAAACATCAGAAATATTGTAAACAACCATTATTCTTTTTTTCCCCTCCCAACATCAAGAAAAGGCTTTTAAAAAGACTGACAGCCAGAGAAATATTTATTATAAGCATGCGTAAGACAAATGTGAAAAACTGCTATGCTCGGTTGTCATGAACTGGGGGGGGGATCTTGCTTTATGTTCTCTGCATTTTTATTAAAAGAATTATGTGGTGGCTTTTGTGAAGATAAATGTGAAATGCTACATTGCCATTTTGATGGGATTAAGCTTTAACCATTGTTTGGCTTGAATTAAATATCTCTGCCTGGTGAAGCTTGGATTGTCAAGTGCAAATTGATGGCAGAAAATATATTGTATACACCTAAGCTCTATCAGGAAGAAAGGAAGGAAGGAAGGAAGGAAGGAAGGAAGGAAGGAAGGAAGGAAGGAAGGAAGGAAGGAAGGAAGGAAGGAAGGAAGGAAGGAATAACAAAATAACAGAGTTGGAAGGGATCTTGGAGGTCTTCTAATCCAACCCTCTATACCTGTGGTTGTGAACCTATGGCATGTGTGCCATAGGTGGCATGCAGAGCCTCTCTATAGACAACCACGCCGTTGCTCCAGCTCAGCTCCACTGTGCATGCACATGCACCTCCCGCTGGCCAGCTGACCTTTGGGTCTCTGCCATGCATGCACAGGGGGTGGGGAGCATGCACAGGGTGGGGGCGCATGTAGGGGGCAGTCATACATGTGCAGGGGGCATGCCCACTTAGGCATTTCCCATTTCTGATCCCCCATCATGCACTTTGCATTTTGGGTATGTGCATGCACTTTGGACACTGGGTGCTGAAAAGATTCACCAGCACTGCCCTATACAATTTCAGACAAATGGTTGGAGGGAGGAGGGAGGGAGGGAGGGAGGGAGGAAGGAAGGAAGGAAGGAAGGAAGGAAGGAAGGAAGGAAGGAAGGAAGGAAGGAAGGAAGGAAGGAATCAGATATTCCAGAGAAAGAGTGTCCTTCCTCCATTTTGATAATCTCTCTGCATTATAATGTTAGCAGAAAAGAGGTTATTCAGCTACCAGATGACAATCTGAACTGTGAAATTTCCTTTCTGATCATGTTTGCTAAAAACTAATGACTGTAAAAAGGCATGTTAGTTGAAAAAAAGAAAAAAAAATCTACAAATTTCCTAAGGCCCGTCTTTCCAACACATATGGCATGTCATACATGTCAATAGTCCACTTATTTTGTGTATCAGTTCATAGATTTGACATGATGCTCTCATCATATTCTTTTACACTTTGTGTAGGTGAAATCCCAACCATTCTGACTCAGAATATCATTGATAAGAGAAATTACACAGTACAAAATATGGATATAAGTATTCCCAGGATGCCTTAAAAGAAAAAAAAAATCCAGCTTGGATTCACTAATTTTTGGGTGAGGTATGTCAGACCTGCATCAGCTTGTGCTCTAAGTAAGAATAATCTTTAACACCATCGAGTTGAGAAAGGTATAGTTTACTAGAAGCCAAGTGACATACAATCGTGCAAAGCCAGAACTGAAATTTGCACACCAAAACTCCATGTGGGGAAACCTTTCCCATTTCTGATCCCCCATCATCCAGTCAAAGAAAAATCAATTTAAATGAACATGTTTTGGAAACAGCCACTCTGATTGTAATCTAGCTTGCAGCTGCATCCTTCTCATTCTGGATCGACCTTGAAACATCATCTTGCCTTCACTTTCATAACTTTCACTTTCCCCTCAAGTGATCTCGCTTCCTGTCCCCCTTCCCCCAGGGTTCAAGGAAGATGGGTGCCAAAATGATTGCAGAGTGCAGACCTGAGATAGAAATTTTGACAAGTTGGCAAATTTTGACATTCTTCCATTCTGTCATTTATGTCTGAGAAAACAGCAGGAAATAACAAGACAATTTATAAGAAAATAGGATAGAACTAATTCCAAAGAAATTCATTACCTCTTTATCACTTGAAAATCCTAGTTAGGGTCACCGTCCTTTTAAGCGTAATTTGCTTGTTTCTGGGGCAGGCAGGAGAAATAGTTTTAAAAGCTGCAAAACCCAGCATTACTGAGATGTATCCATGCAAGTAAGTGATCTGCAAATATAACAGTTATTTCATATTTAACTTTAATTCATAGAGTAATACTAACACAGTATCTATTTTTTAAACAAGAACAAAGAGTGTGACAAAAATATAAGTGGTAATAACAATAGCAGTGATGATATTTTTACACTTTTGTTTATACTTTCACAGAAAATCCATCAGTTCCAACAGAACCTTCATGTTTGCTGACATTTAATGTTTTAGAAGTTTAATGTTTAATGTTTTTTGATCACACCACAAATGACACCATTCAATAGCATTTTGGTGTGGCACCAGTTACAGAGATGAGAGAAGGCTGGCTCCCCTGGTATGGATACATCCAGAAAGCAGCACCTTCCACCATTGCCAAAGACAGCCTACCAACTAGAAGTCAATGGTCGGCGACCTCACGGGCATCCAAAACAGAGCTGGCAAAACACCATCAACAAAGACATGCAAGCTGTGGGTCTGCATTCTGGAGGCACAGTTGACCATGCATTATGGCATTTAATGATACGAAAAGTGGACCCCTGCATTTGCAGGAATGTACTAGGAGGAAGAAGTAAGAGGAGGAGGAGGAGGGGGGAGGAGGAAGAGGAGGAGGAGGGGGGGAGGAGGAGGAGGAGAAGTTGTAATTACAATGACTTGGTGACACATAAGAAATTGATTTAGAAAGTAATGGATTTCCAAAATCAACTCCTAAATATTTGCAAATCTACCTACATAGTCATGTTCTATACATTTCTGAAGATCAAATTACTATCAAGGTGTGTTATATAGTACATATTGGGATGGAGAGGGTTTTTCATTTCATTATTTTTTTTCTCCTTCTCCTTTGCCTCCTCCCCCTCCTTATTCTTCTTCCTAGAGTATTCCTGCAAATTCAGGATCTGCTTTTCGTATAATTGAAAGCCGCTTTCCACAGTCAATTCTGTCTCCGGGGGACAGGCTTGGTTGCCATTCATGTTACCAAGGGTGGGATTCAATTTTTTAAACAACTGGTTCTGTGGGCGTGGCTTAGTTGGTGAGCGTGGCCAACTCAATATCACTCACATCAAGGCATGCATCTCCTTGCCTGGTCTTTCATGACTGTGGGGATGCTGCAACAGTCATAAATTCGAAAAGCAGTCATAAGTCACTTTTTTCAGTGCCATTGTAACTTTGAATGGTCACTCCACACAAACAAAGTACCAGCAAAGGAGGGGAAAAAATTCCAGAGAAGTTCCTGAGACAGGAAGTCTAGTCCTGCCAAGAATGTAATAAGAGTTAATGGAGAGGCAGTTTCTGTAAGCAACACCAAGATGTTTTCTTCCTGCTTTCCTTACAGGATTAGGCCAGTAATTTCTTCTAACAACCGGTTCTCCGAACTGTTTAGAATGTTAACAACCAGTTCTAGCGAATAGGTGTGAACTGGTAGAATCTTATTATTTTAACTATCCCTGAACACGGGAATCATTTAGAGCTAGCTTCACCTTTCTAAATGCCGGTATGATATTCAACAAAATACCTCTTGAACCTGCAAAAAGTGTCAGAGTCCTGACTCCCTGAGTTCAATACTTGGAACGATGACACTGGGTCTTCATTTTACTGAACTCAGAAGGATGGAAGGCTGAATCAACCCTGAGCCAGTAAGAATTGAACTGCTGAATCAGCAGTCAGCAGAATTAGTCTGCAATACTGCATTCTAACTACTTCGCTACCATGGCTCTAAAGAAACCTAATAGAAGATCCTAAGGATCTGAAGAGTATTGTTTTAATTTACTTTTTGTTTTCTTTTGCCTACCATTTTAGAGTTATTGTTCAATAATTTAGTGCTAAAGTGTTATTTTAAAAAATCTATTTTCAAACATTGGTAATGTTTCTGTTATTCATCAATCTTTTGTTATATCTACTTTGAGAAATTAACTTTTAATTTTCTTAATCTCCACCCTTTTTTTCCAACCATTGGTAAAATAAATTCCATGTTTGATAATATTCTATATCCTCTTTTTGCTTAATTTTCAATGATAATATATCCATTTCTGCACATTCTATTATCTTCTTACTGTAAATATTTTTTCAACTTGGGAGAGGATCACAACTGAGCATAATTCCAGTTTACATAAAAAATAGCATTTGATATTCAACTTTTCATTACACAATTAAAAATGGCTTGATAATGGCTTGATTCAAGAACGGATTATTGTTTTACTTTCTCTTTGAACTGATAAACAATTCCATGTTCAACAGAACTGAAGGTCTTCAGGTGTTACATGTATGATATTTCTCCAATTAAAATAGTCACTTATTCTCCTTTGTGTTGAAATATTAACAAATCTGTTCAATTAACAGTTCCGTTCAATTTCTATCCACTTATCATTCTTCTTTTCTCTCCTGCATTTGAATAGTAGATTTTGCTTCTAAAATACAATAGAATACATGGCCATAATTTCTTTCTTTTTTCTCAATGTCAACTATAAATGTTGTTATCTTCTTTTCTTTAACTACATGGCTTTTTGTCATCAGAAACAAAGAACAAAAATCAGCATATTGTTACCAAAATATATCTGCATTCTATGATAGAAAGGTGGGAAGAAAAGGTCAAAAAAATCCAACCATCACAAAAGATAAAATTTGGAAAGGAAAAGCAATAATTAAAAAAAAAGAGATTAAAAGCAATTATATTGAATGCAATGGGATACCCAAGAAAGATAGCACAGTCTAATTGAAAGTGAAGAATTTAGTGTAAAAAGGCTATGTTAGACTCCTGGATTATAACTCCAGAGTCCTTTGAAAGATTTTAGCAACTTTTGATAAAATGTAATGGGGAAAAGTTATGAGCAACCTACCATTTTAATGTGCTTATGCTTATCTCAACATCAGTTTCACAGATAATATGTATCATTTTGAATGCCCATTACACATTTTCATACCTATTTGCTGAATTCCAATCTGCTTCCACAACATTTGGAGAAGTCTCTAAAGTCTTGAACTGTTCTGGTTTGCCTATAAGTCTGGAAACTGCAAATTTGTAAACCAAATGAATTGCTTCCTGCACTTAGTATAAATATATTAACCAGGGAAGCATGCAATCCACGTTACCAATTTGTCCAATCTTATTTTGGCTTTTTTAAAATCACTCCCACAGACTTATTATGAAGATCAGTAAATCTTCTCCATGTTGGTTCCCTTGTTCCTAACAGAATTCTGAATTCACTTCTGTTCACAACTCCTTGTTATTTAGAATTGTCTTGATTTCATATACTGATTTAACACACACACACCCCACCTCGTTGTATCTTATATAATAAACCTAAAATCTAATTGTAATTCATTTTTGCTGGGGGCAATGCAGCAATCTCAATTTTGAACAGTGATAAAAAGAAAGATAACAGCGTCTGTTAGTGTATATATACCACCATGAGATCTTAAGCCAGAACTATATTTCCTGGGTATATGTAGCAGCTCTCTGCAGCTGTTGTACAATCAGGGAAAACAGCATTTTGATTTTGTGGAACCAACTGCCCAACTTCTCAGTCCATTATCTACAATTCTAATTTAAAGACATTAATAAGAACACATTCAAATGATTTTTGGCATCCTTATAACAGTTGCTAATTGATTCACTCCTCCTCTTCTTGTCACTGTTAATATTCACTGATAGCATGTTTCAATTTTAGTTGTCACAATATTGCCAGCAGTTAGCATACTAGTGAGTGCTCAGTAGTGCTAGTGAGTGCTTAACGCAGATGTTTTCAATTGTTACTCCAGCTGCAATATTGTGGCAAAGATAAATTATTTTTACCTTGCCTTCTCAAATTATCTGCTGAGCACCAAACAGGAATCATTAGTCTGTAGTCATCATAACAGCATTAAAATGACACTGAAATGCATTATGGCCAGGAAAAATCTTCATGCATTTTTATTGATCATTACAAAAAATATAAAAGCTGTGAATTATACCACACCTTCAACAGAAATATAAAATATATATTTAAAATTATTTTTGAGGAAAAAATGTAATGTTTGTATGTTTGAAACTGAAAAATGAAAAGTACTATTAAAAATTACTTGATTCTCATACGAATGTAGACATATTCCAATCTTAAAAAAATAGATTTATGCATGTCCTCTTAGAAGAAATTTGCATTGAATTTGATAGAATATTAGGTAACGAGTACATAAGTTACTTGTAGTAATAGTAATTCAGTTTGTCCCTTATAGAAATTGGTAAGAAATTTGCTATTGTTCACAACTGGAGAGAATATTGTATGGCTAGCAACTTTATTGTTGTTAACTTATTTATTTACAGGGAGACTCGGTGGCGCAGTGGTTAGAGTGCAGTACTGCAAGCTACTCCTACTGCAATTTGACAGATCGAATCCCACCAGGCTGAAGGTTGACTCAGCCTTCCATCTTTCCGAGGTGGGTAAAATGAGGACCCAGGTTGTTGGGGGCAATATGCTGACTCTGTAAACAGCTTTGAAAGAGCTGGAAAACACTATAAAGCGGTATATAAGTCTAAGTGCTATTGCTATTTATATGTGTCTTGTAGAAGTGGCCATACTTATGGATTAGAAAAGACTTACACTTCTGAGAAAGGTACAACTCCTCTACTCATATGCATACAGATAGTGTAATGCTTGGGGCTGCAAATAAAGCATGCAAACAAATCTCTCTCTCTCTCCCTCTCTCTCTCACTCTTCCTCTTCCTCTCCCTCCCTCCCCCTCTTCTCTCTCTCTCTCTCTGCATGTGTGTGTATACATACACACATACACAGACATCAATGTCCTCACTGTGCATTGTCATTAAGATTGGGGAAGTTTGGCAAATGGTAGTCAAAAGAGAGAATATAGTGAAGACTGGTGCAGTAGAGCTACCAATAAGCCACATAGCAGACATACCAACCTGCTAGCAGTACCTTTATATCCCACAGTTACACAGAAACACAACGAGGAGGCAAGCTAGATAACAACGTCTAAGTACTACCAAAGGATCAGACAAGTCCTGAAGCCAGTTTAGGATTGGGAAGAACAAGATCCACACCATCAACAGATATGTCCTGCAAGTCATTAGATTCCTCATTGGTATAGAATAAAGAATGATACAGCACAGAACCTGAACAATCTATTCAAGAGACCTCTTAATAACCTAACTAAGAAGTTCAAATCACAAAAGAAGAAGAGTAGTAGATGTAAAGTAGTAGACTCATTTTCCTCTGCTTCTAATGGACACCCCAAAATAGATAATATCTTCTCATCATTAAGTTGTTATCAGAGACCCATTATACAACACAGCTGAAGAACTTACAAAATATTTTGGATATGCAATAGTGGCGAATATCTGTAGCTCAGGTATAGGATGATTCTGAAGTTCATTTTCTGAGCTTGTGGGTTAATTCCTACCTACACTGATACCAAACAGCACCAGTTTGATTGAAACAACACAAAAATCATGCTACCATCTGCCATGCTCATTAGTCCATCAAAGCCTGGAATTACAAGCAATTCCATCAACAGATACATTGACTTACAACCTGCCTATAAAACCCTTGTGTCCAAATCAACTTCACAGCCAATCAGCAACAGCACTGACCCTCAACCAACCCATACAACTCATCATCAGTTCATCTCCCAATGGCTCCGACCTGATGTAACCTCCCTAACACAAGACCATCACAAGACCTAACCCATCACAAGACCCTCACTTGACACACCCACACCTGAAGCCTTTATAAGAGAAGAACACTGACACTAACATCCCTTAAACTCTGCTAAAGATGTTACCTTGCCTTTAATGAAATGTTTTGAAACCAATCAATGAGCTTGGAGAATCAACCTTCACCCTCAGAAGGATATCTCAGTGAGTAAATATTTTATCAACTCTCCACTGCTTTGCCTCTACATCAAAATCTCTAGAACACCCAACAGACCATATCACATCATTATAGTACATAAATCAACCAAAACCTTCCAAAACTTCTTAAGTAAACCAAAAGACCCAACAGCCCAAGAAGACTAGAAATGCACATCCAATTAGCAGTCAAAAGACACAATAAAAAAATCACAACACTTGGACATATTTAACCATAGTTTCAATTGGGAAACTGTGACTATCCTAGCATAGCTAAATCCAAGAACACTAAATAATTTCTAGAAACGTCACTCAGACAAACCAACCATCAACAAGCACATAGAGATAAACAACATTTACACAACATGCAAAAGTGAAAATTTAAAATACTAAAATGGAAACAAAAAGATCAGAATATCTCCTTGCCAGTAATCAACACCCAGATAAACAGGGATTGACACCAGGAGCAATATCAATCAAACAAACAAACAAAAAACAATACCCTAATCAAGAAATTACTAACTCAGACAAACAATCAATTAGTAAACAACACTCTAATCAAGTACCTTCCAAGGAGGAAACCACATCCTAATCAATACTGACAAGGCAAATTATTGTATATATACAAAGGGTAAACAACACTCCTTTTTAGCATTAAACATGTTATTTAGCCATAATAAAAACACTGCAAGAAAACAATCAAGCTCAGAGAGCACCAAGGACTGCACAATTCTATTCAACCCTGAGGTGCATATATTCTTTTATTGAAACAATGTTTTGGGAGATGCTCCTGAGAGTTGCAAAAGTTGAGGATATTGTTATCATAAATCTAAAACATATTTATCATACTTGGATGTTTGCATGCCTTTCTTATATTTATTTGCTCAAATAACCTTCAAATGTTTTGCAGGTTTCATCACAACATTAGATATTGTCTCTACTTTGGCCATGCCTACCATTTCCCCCCCACACTATTTATACATAATTCAGCATTTTTATTTTAAACCTTACTGAAGTTTTAGTTGAGTGTCAATGAATACTTTTTGGAAATCAAATTGTTTAAAATCCCTGCAATTTGCTACTTAAATTCTCTGTTTGAAAATAAAAGCTTGCCTGGCTTGTTGAAGCATAATTAATGAAATAAGCTACATGAAAATCATTGGGCATTCCCTATGTTTATACAATTATAATATTTTGACAGTCATGTTTAATATGTGTGATGTTTGGTGCCCTTCAGATCCATTTACATGCAGTCTCAGACCTATGTGGGCATTTGGTTCTGGAAAGCTTTATGCAGCTCAATTATTGCAATAACTGAAAGTGGACAAACTAGAATGCATTTAAGAACAAAACAACACTAAAATCAGAGTATCTGCACTATAATTATAGCAACACGTGATGAGAAAATAAAATGAACACAGGGTGAGAGATGCTTCACTTAGGAAATTTGAATGATTGTAAGTCAGATCCGTGGAGATTCTCAGTCATCTAGGTCATAGTTATCTCAAAGGTGTTTTTTTCAAAAATCAACAAGACTGTTTCATCCTTGAGGAAGGAGAAGACGACATTTTATTTCTCATCCAATAAGCGTCATTAGTTCTGACAGGATGGTGGGTTGGAAGGATCATATGTCTTTGCATTCACCTGGTAGTTAATATTCTCCGTGAGAGCTCTTGAGGCTACTTGGATTTACCTGTGCCCTCAGAATCACTTATATCAGAGTACAAATGTGGGTATAATCTTCTTGAAATTGCTGAAAAGACTGTGTTGTAGACAGGAGATAGGTGAGTGGCAAATGACATGGGTTTTGTAATTTGTTAACTAACATAGTTATTTTGTATTTTAATCTGATTGACATTCTCTTTTAAAGTGATGTTCAGATTTATTAGTTCTTAACATTTCTAAACTGATAAACAAGCTGGAGACTAACTCCAGATAAGATAAGTTTGTTAGTACAAATTGGGGTCTGTCTTATCTCTTTTGTGAATTCCAAACAACCTTTCTCCTTACAATTTATGCCCCTTCAGACCTCATTTTAATAAGCATGTATGTTATTATCTTGTCCTAATCAACTTTCCTCTTTCAGATTTCTTTGTTATTGTTAACTATAAAAGAGAATGTAAGCTAAAGTTCAGAGTTTCCTCTTTGAGAGGAATCCCTTTTGTCTGAATATTCTGATAAATTGTAATAAAATGATTTTCCTGTCTCGGTTTGTCTCATTGGGAAATATGCCTGCCGAAGTACGAGCCTGAAAAAGCCATATTTGGCCTTCAAAGGTCTTATGTTTCTTTTCCTTTGGGAACTCAAGACAAATTGCACAGATCTTTCTCTTCCATTTTGTCCCACATTCTGAAACAGGCTGCTCTGAGAGAGAGAGTGAGGGTCCAAAATCATTGGAAGATTTTCTATGGCTGAAGGTACACTTGAGATTATTCTACCGTGATAACCACTTCAGCATATTATCTATCTGCAATACGAAGTACTATTTTTCAGTTCTAAAAATTAAGGGGAGAAATCCCTTCAAAATATCATGAATCATACAAAATTGCACATTTTCTCTTATTTAAGATAACTAGAAAACCAAATCAATCAATTTTGTTCGCTTGTTTCAATGGATATTTAATGGAATTCAAAAATAAAACACGTGAGCTATAATTTAGATGTACATATATTTTAGATATACGTATACATTTCAATGATTAGTAGTTTTAAAAATATATGCATGCGTATATGCTTATATAACGTTAGCTCTTAAATTGCTTCTCTGTAGGTAAACTATTTTCCAGTACAGGGAACCAACAATTCAGCTTTCTCTACCATTTTTTTCATTGAAACTTCCAATCAAGTTGTTTTTAGTCCTACGGAGAAACAGTGTTTTCGGTTAATTTTATTAATTATTCATTCAGAATTCTTTGGAATTTCAAATGACATAGTTCTGAATTGTATTATTTATAGAATTATATACTGTATATTTAGTAAGCACTGATTGTGGTTTAGAAAAACTTTCTTGGAAATCCGAATTTAAGCTTAGTGGAATAAAAGTATCTTTCCGATTTGAAAGATTAACCCTCTTGAATGAAAAGCAGTTGAGAAAAAAAATCTGTAGACAGGGAAACAGATTAAACAACTTTTTCTGTCACCTGCACCGTGGATAATACTGGCATCTGTTCTGTGTGAGCTGATGAGGTTTTTATACCTATGTTTTTCTTAGTAAATGATTAAAAAAAGCAGCTAGAGCCTCACCTCTGAAAACAGTGGAAGCAAAAACATTTAGACATTCCTTACATGTATTGCTTCATTATTTTGGTTTATTTTGTCATACAGACAGGAGAGACAGAGAAGAGAGAATGGGTGTATGCGATAGAGAGAGAGAAAGAGAGAAGAGATAAAAGAGATAGAGAGAAGAGAGAATAAAGAAAGAGAGAGAGAGAATATGAGTTAATAAGGAAAACACTAAGAGAGAGGAGAAGAACGAGAGAGAAAAGAGAATAACAGAGAGAGAGATGAGAGAGAAAAACTGTGAGAGAGAGAGAATAAGAGCGAATAAATAAGAGAGAGAGCAGAGAGAAAAGAGAATGAGAGAGAGAATCGAGAAAAATATGAGGGAGAGAATAAGAGAGAAAATAAGAGCAAGAATAAGAGAGAGATGAGGAGAGAGAGAAGGTGTGTATGTATGTGAGAGACGAGAGAGGGAATAGAGAGAGGAGAGAGAAAATATAAGAGAGTAGCAAAAGAATAAGAGGAAGAGAGAGAATAACTGAGAATAACAGAGAGAGAAAGAGAATGAGAGAGAGAATGAGAAAAAATATGAGGGAGAGAATAAGAGAGAAAATAAGAGAAAGAATAAGAGAGAGATGAGAGAGAGAGAATGTGTGTATGTATGTGAGAGAGAGAGAGAATAAGAGAGAGAAAGAGAGAGAAATAATAAGGGAGAGATAGAATAAAAGAATAAGAGGAAGAGAGAATAACTGAGAATAACAGAGACAGAAAGAGAATGAGAGAAAGAGAATGAGAAAAAATATGAGAGAGAGAAAATAAGAGAAAAATAAGAGAGAGATGAGAGAGAAAAAATAAGAGAGAATGAGAGAGAGGGAGGGAGAGAGAGAGAGAGTGTGTGTGAGAGAGAAATATGTCAATATCTAAAAACCTAAAGGTGGCTTCAACTCTCTAAGATGTGAGAGACACTGTAGAAAATTAGCTGTAACTTTGATAATTGCCTTCTTAAATTGACAAATCAATAATGTCATCATGCAAGTTGATATAAATTGTAAAAGAGCTCTAACTGAAACTATCAGAAAAAAAGTGTAAAATAAGTCTGTATTCTTATCCCAGTACTGTCATATAGACGAATAATATGGTTGAAGTGTTTGCTAAACCAGAATTTCTCTCTCTAACACATGCCCATAGCCCTGGTCCTATTCTTTATTCCAGTGATGTGGTTATTCGTTTGATAACTCAGGTGACTCTGTACATATGACTTGAACCCTTGAAGGTAGTCTTTGTCTTACAATCTTTCATTTAGTGACTGTTTGAAGTTTCAACAGAACTGAGAAGAAAAATGACTTAGGACCATTTTTCACACTTAGGACCATTGTAGCATCCACCAAGTTGCTTGGCAACTGGTTCATATTTATGTTGGTTACAGTATCCTTGGGTTATGTGATCATCTTTTGTGATCTTCTGACAAGCAAAGTCAATGGGGAAGCCAGATTTGTTTTACAACCATGTTACTTAACTGTTACTTAACACAATTGCAGTGATTCACTTAGCAAGAGAAGTCATAAAATGGAGAAAAACTCATTTAACAACTGTCTCACTCAGCCAATAGTGGTTTTAAGTCAAGGTTTACTTGTATCTTCCTATTGCCATAGGGAATGCCTTGAGGTCAATTACTGTAATTACTGACAGTGAGAACAATCAACCAATGGAACAGCTTGCCCTCGGAAGTTGTGGGAGCTTCATCACTTGATACTTTTAAGAAGAGATTGGACTGCCATTTGTCAGAAATGGTGTAGGGTCTCCCACTTGAGCAGGGGGTTGGACTAACTAGATGATTTATAAGGTCCCTTCCAACTCTGATTATCTGTAAATCTGTTTAATATTTTCAAATCCCCAATCTTCTTGCGTGTGTATGTTCCAGCATAACTCTGGAACGCCTAGAGCAGTTTCAACAAAATTTGGCACACAGATGATTTACCCTCTGGAAACAAATTCTGTGAGGGTTAAGACACCCCTGACACACCTTGGTGTGTGTGTGCGCACTTTAAAATGGCTTCTACTGTACAGCAGAGTGGACTTGCTATGGTAATGGCTTCATCTTACTCCACAAGGGGGCTTCCTCTCAATCCTCCAAGGAAATGTCAGGTAATTGGCCAAGTGCAATTAAAAAAAAATGAAACACCAGTATAGACAAAAAACTCCCAAGGAGATAAATAGAAAACTTGCGATACTGCACGAGAGACAGTAGAACATGTGAGTCGTGACTACAAGATTTTCCTGGATTGGGATAAATAAATACCTGGGCGATGCTGGATTATTGGCCAGTTAGCTATAGGATTAAGAGAAGTCCTATTGAACAAATCACTAAATTTAGGCACATAGACATCCACTTTCAAACATTTTCTCTCTAGATCAAACCAAAATCGTTTTCATTTCTTTAAATAACCAGAAATCATCCTTTATAATTATTAAATCTGCATGTCAACCTAGTAACAACTACACACAATTATTTCTATAAAATTGAATAAATAAAGAATGCATTAGCAGGCATTAAATTTTTCAAGGCTATCATACTGGACTCAACTGTATACACTCCTGGTTAGAAAATATCCAACCCAAATAATTAAAAGCTACTACCCAAGTCCCTTGTGCAATCTTTATTTCCCTTATCTGACTTGAATTAAGCTCCATCTCTTTAAAGGTCAATCTGTCTCAGATATGGGTTGAAGCAAATTCTTTCGAAAAATAAATGTAGTCTACCTCATCTTATAGGTAGGTTTCCTGAACCTTCCTGAACAATGCAAATGAATTTTGATCTGGATTTCTATGGCTTTACTTTTCCATAATTTACTGGTCTGACCCTTGATGAAGTCATAGTTACTTCAATGAAGGTTTTAAGAACCATATCTCCAGACAGATAGAACCAGGATTTTCCTCCTTTATTGTGTCTAACAAATCATCCCAGAGGTGGTATTCAGTAGGTTCTGACCAGTTTTGGAGAACCGGTAGAGGAAATTTTGAATAATTCGGAGAACTGGTAGTAACTTTCCCCCAGGATGGGGAGGGTTGGGGATTTTACAGTATCCTTCCCCTGCCACACCCACCAAGCCATGCCATGCCCATCAAGCTATGCCCACAGAACTGGTAGTAAAGAAATTTGAATCCCACCACTGAGCCATCCTCTCCTGCTCCTTTCTCATATAACTTGTACAACATTTCACATATTTCACAGAGGAGACTTTTCACCTTGACTTGAATATCTAAATTATTTACAAGGGTGATGACTGACAAATGCATCAAGATCCTTTATGAAAAATCACACCTGTTATATATTCTGATAAAGACAATGAATCTGTTTTATGGGTGCTCTGTATAGAGTAAACAAAGGACAGAACTTCTAATACTAATTGTTAGCAATCTTAATTATTCCTGTGAGTAGGGGGGTTATCATTTTTCTCCCAGGTGATCGGATTACAGCTACTGTATTTCCAATAAGGTTGCTACCTGCTCTAACATATGATGTTGAAACATGGACACTAAGCTCACAATCAATACAAAAGTTACAAGTGGCACAAAAGAGCCGTGGCGAGATACATGGTTGGCATTACAAGACAAGATAGAAAGACCTGCATGTGGATTAGAGAACAAATGAAAACATACGATACCATCAAGAAAATAAAAGAATTGAAATGGAAATGGGCTGGTCCCATAGCAAGAAGAACTGATGGTAGGTGGGCCAAGGAAGTCATAGAATGGATCCAGTGGTGAGATTCAAATAGTTTAACAATCGGTTCACCCAGGGTCAGATTGACTGTCATGGGAGGCATGGCCCATCCTCATCCTCCAGCTCCACCTCATTTGTGGGATGAGCCTCCCGCAATGGCCAACCTGACCCTGGGCATATGAACCAGTTGTTAAATTTCCCCTCTTTCTGAAAAGGGTGCTTGTTTACACATTGGTCACATAGCTATTTCAGCCTTCTGGACACAACTCCTTTAAGAAGTGAGGTTTCTGAGGAACTATAGAGACAAGGAATTGATGCCTCTGAGAGCTTGTGTGGGAAGGTGAAGAATTCATTGGTGAGATTCAATTTTTTTTTACTACCAGTTCTGTGGGCATGGTTTGGTGGGCACGGCAGGGAAAGGATACTGTCAATTCTTCATTCCCTTCCCACTCCTGGGGGAAGGATACTGCAAAATCCTATTCCCTTCCCACCCCACTAACCTGCTTTCCAGCTCCATTCTCCTGTGCAGGGCAACAAAAGAAGACTCAGCCAATCAGCTGCAACTCGGGAGGCAGAGAATAGATGGGGGTGGGTCCAGTCAGAGGTGATATTTGCTGATTCTCTGAATTACTCAAAATTTCTGCTACCAGTTCTCTGGAACTGGTCAGAACCTGATGAATACCACCTCTGGATGAATTGGGGGAAAATGGAGGGGGGAATTCCTCCCTCCCTGAGGAGCTGCATGCAGGGGGTGTTGGTCAGTCTTCAGGCAAAACTGAGAGGGGTGAGGAATTAAGTTGGCAGCATGCTTGAAGCTGGGCTCAATGTAGGGGAGACTTCAGGGTTAGTTTAGCCAGGCAAATTATGACACACACACACTACCAAAGTGGAACCTGGGTGCTGCACTGCAATGGAGAAACAGGCCACGGAGTGGCTGGCATGGAGGAAGGAGGAGCAAGGAGAAGAAAGAGGGAAAGCGGCCTTCTTCTTCACTTGTGCCAGCTGCTCCATTGCGCGTTTCTCCATTGCAGCACAGAACCCAGGATCCACTTTGATAGCAGGGGAGTGGTTAATTTAACAATGGCTGAATCCCACCATTGAATGGATCCCACTCAGCTCGCACCTATTCGATAGAACCGGTTGTTAACATTCTAAGCAGTTTGAAGAACCAGTTGTTAGAAGAAATTACTGGCCTAATCCTGTAAGGAAGTCAGGAAGGAAACATTCTGGTGTTTCTTTACCAAAACTGCCTCTCTGTTAACCCTTATTACATGTTTGGCAGGACTAGACTTCCTGTCTCAGGAACTTCCCCTCTTTTGCTAGTACTTTGCTTGTGTGGAGTGACCATTCAAAGTTACAATGGCACTGAAAAAAGTGCCTTATGACCATTTTTCACACTTACGACTGTTCCCCAAAGTCATGAGAGGCCAGGAGAGGAGATGCGTGCCTCGATATGCATGATATTGAGTTGACCACACCCAGCCAATAACATGACCACCAAGCCACGCCCACCACCTAAGCCACGCCCACGGAACTGGTTGTTAAAAATTTGAATCCCACCCCTGACCCCACGATAAAAAGTGTCCACGAAAGAGACCTAAACCAAGATGGATTGACAACCTCAGCAAATATTGCAGGCCCAATTGGCAATGAAGCTCAGGGCCATAATGGTTGGAAACAATCTGAAGAGGCCTTCATCCTGCAGTGGGTAGACAATGGCTAAAACGATGGTGATGCTAACAAATTTCTTTTAACATTATTCCTTCCCCCACCCCCCAGCTCAGTTGTCCTATTCCTTGGAAGGTCTCTTTAAGATGTTTCTTGGTCATTTTCACATATATCACTTTTTAAAACAAGATTGGAAGGAGTTTTGTTCTGTTTTAGAGAAGTTTTGGCTGCCTCCTGCTTTTCTAAATGTTGCTACATCACAGCCTATCTCTGTCATTGTTTCTAAATCTTTTGTACATATGTATACAGTTTATTCTGAGATGTCTCACTGCATGACAGAGGAGATTTCTCCTGGATGCTTATCTCACTTCCCATGTTCCTGGCTTTTCCACCTGGACATTTTTTTCTTATCCAACTCTCAGTTCTAGCTGTTTGCCTCATTTCCATGATGGAGTTTTTGGAGTCTGCTGACTTCAGTATTGTTTTCAGATGAGTGATGCCTGCACAGTCAGGTGCCCCAAACATCTGTTTCAGTTGCTTATTTTTCCATGCAAGGCTTTTGGCATCTGCACACTAATTACCAGCTTAACATCTAGCCTGAATAATCTTTTTGTTTTTTGCAAATAAAGGAGCCTTCGTTTTCACCAGGATTGCAAGATTTAATCACTTTAATGAGTAGATCAGTTGATTGATGGAGGCCACCTTATGTTCTAAGGTCAAACTTTTCCCATCAAAGTATAAATTGAGGGGAATTATGAGCAAAAAATTAGCTTGGCTTAAAAGATAAACTCTATATTACAAATCCTGTTTGGCCCAGAAATGTCAATATGTATATGGACTTGGCTGTCAAGCATGGGAAGTCAGTTTAAATAAATATATAGGTTTAATAGAACTATAGAATAACTGAGTGGAAGGGACCTTGGAGGTCTTCTAGACCAGCGGTCGCCAATCAGTGGGCCGTGAGAAAATTTTGGTGGGCTGCAGAGAAATGTCACCCCAGAGTACCCCCCCCAAAAGCAATTAATCCAGGCTGCACAGGAACACAAGGCTGCGCTGCCCACATGGCCCGCGGGAACCCTCCCTGCCCAATCACTCCTTACCCGGCAAACTTGCCTGCTAAATTGCTGTTTTTCCTTTTTTTTCCTGATCATCAGCTGTTCTGCTGTGCCAGGAGATTTAGATTAGTTAGGAAGTAGAAAATGGTTGGATTTCTTGCTTTCTAGCTAATCTTTAGATCTTTGGCTCTGCTTTTAAGCACAGCTGAACCTCCTTTAGGACTGAAGATTCTATTATTCAGTGCAGACTCATGGCAAGCAAATTTTATGTGACAGACTCAGGTAGCCAATGGCAGATAGATAGATCACTGAATGATTCTGTGAGCAACTCAATCTGCTTGCCTGTTTTGCCTGATTTTGGGTAAAAGTTGCTCTTTTTATATAAAAAAATCAATATTTACATACATGGTGTATTGTGAGTTAATTGTGTGAGTTTGCTTGCTAGTAAATTTTATGTGACAGACTGAGCTAGCCGATGGCAGATAGATAGATCTCTGAATGAATCTGTGATTCTGTGAGCAACTCAATCTGCCTGCCTGCTTTGCCTGTTTTTGGGTAAAAGTTGCTCTCTTTTTTATAAAAAATTCAATATTTATATATAAATATTTATAATATTTATATACAAGCCATGCCTAGCCAGTCACATGACCACCAAGCCATACCCACAAATTAGGCCATGCCCACAGAACCGGTTAGTAGTCCCTGGGATTTAAAATTATGAGTTTGTTGGTCCCTGAGGTCCAAAAGATTGGCAACCCCTGTTCTAGACCAAACCGCTGCTAAAGCAGGAGACCTTATACCATTCTGGACAAATGGCTGTCCAATCTCTTCTTAAAAACCTCCAGTGATGGGACACCAGAGGTGGCATTCAGCGGGTTCTGACCAGTTCTGGAGAACCAGTAGTGGAAATATTGAATAGTTTGGAGAACCGGCGAATACCACTTCTGACTGGAGATTGTACAGTACCCATTCCCTGCCACACCTACCAAGACACGCCGACAGAACCGGTAGTAAAAACTTTTGAATCCCACCACAGTGGGACACCCCCAACTTTTGAAGGCGAGCCATTCCGCTGATTGATTATTCTCACTGTCAGGAAATTTCTCTTCAGTTCTAGATTGCTTCTCTTCTTAATTAGTTTCCATACATTGTTTCTTTTTTATTATTATTTTTAATATAATAATTCCATCTTAAGTTGTTTCTTGTCTTGCCTTCTGGTGCTTTGGAAAATAGGTTGAATTCTGCTTTGTGGCAGCCCCTCAAATATTGGAACACTGCTTATCATGTCACCCCTAGGTTTCTTTTCTTTTCTTTTATTATTTCTTTTATTTTACATATGTAGCATCAGGAATTGATCCTGATGAAAAAAAGGTGAACATGGAATGAAAGAAAAGGCAAGAAGTGAAAGAAAAAATAGCTAAAGTAAATTGCAAAAACAATTAAATCCTTTAGGAAGATGTATTCAAAAATAGATCACGCTCCCATTGGAAATCCCAGTTGGATTTGATAAGATGAGACGAGAAAGATGAGATGGAAGCTGATCGAAACAAAGGGAAATGTATCGTGTTGCAGAATGCTACTATTTATTTATTTATTCATTTATTTTACTCTGCAATTGTTCATAAGCAGAACAGAAGCAGTTTTTTTCCTTATGCTATTACTCTGCTGAACACCTAATTCCCATAATACTGTCTTATCACTAAGGATATTTACCTTTTTAGTAGGACTGCAATACTTTTATCCTTCTCATCTATTCCATTACTTTCTTTTATTGGTATTATTATTATACTTTTATTCATTAAACATGAAATTCAGTCAACTGAACATTTAAAAATGTATCACAGATATTATTGACTGGCACTGATGGTTGATATGACCAGCAGTCTACATATCAACCAAGTGTCTTTTTAAAATATATGTTGTTTTGAATAACACAGTCTTTTGCAGCTCCACTGGTGCTACACAGGAAACTGCAACTTAATGTATTTTGCAAAATTCTTGGACATGGTACCAAGTGCACCTTTGACAATGGGTATCACTGTCACATGTTTCATCCATAATTGAATAGCTTCAATGGCCAGGTTGCAATATTTTGTGATTTTTTCCTAGTTCTTTTTCCTCAACTCTGGCATCTCCTGTCAATAAACTGTACACTTCAGTTTTCAACGACTATGATATCTGGCATGTTGTATTCTAAATGATGATCCGTCTGTATTCAAAAGTCCCACAATCATTATCATTATTATTGTCATTATTATTGTTATTACTTTTTATATGATTATTAATATGAAAGGACATTTTGACATGAATCAATCTAATCTTTGCTCTTTGAATCTGTTAAAGAAGTTGCTTGTACTATTTTGCTAAGGATGGAAATAATTCGTTAGGAATTCATTCTGTAAGAGAATTGTGTCTTTTTCTATCTGGTTTCTCACCTCTGCAATTTGCTCCAGAGCTAGATACATCCTTGGAGACAATTCCCAGGAACATCCTGCTCCATAGATAAGGGGAGGAGGCTGCCTAGGAGCATGAACACACAAGGACAAGGGATACTGTGTAAAATAACAAAGTATGGACAGAGCACGGACAAAGAACGCTCCATGGATAAAGAAAGGGAGGGCATGGGAAGACATTGCCCACATTAATAACAAACCTTTGTCTCTGATTGGATAAACTTTGTTTCTATCAGTGTAAAATGTATGTAATACTCTGAGCCACTCTCACAGGGTGTGGCTATTCCTCACATGCATTTTATCTGTATGTTTTGGACATAGTATTCACCCAGACTTTGTTTTGGCATCTCCGTGGCTCAGGGAAACTTCTGGGAGCTTACAATTATTACCTTGTTGTTTTACTGAGAGTTTATGCACCGGAAACAAATTCCTTGTGTGTCTAATCAACTTGACCAATAAAGTACTCTATTCTATTCAATTGTTCATAATGCTCAAAATTGGTTGTGATGCTAGTTCACATCCTCGTAGTGCACGCTGGATAGCACGGTAATGTGAACCAAATGACTAGCAACAATCGGCAGCCAAACTAATTGAAGAATTGGCAGTTAATGACAGTTGACCCTCAGACATCTTTGTAGAACTCCTAGCTCTCTAAATACATGGCAATGGGTAAACAAAATGGGACTTCTAAAGCCCCAGGGGTGAAAAAGCACTCAATTATCATCAAGAAAGTGCTCTTAGCCTTTTGACGGTCAGCTCTATCACACTCTGAATTCACTCACCCTGGACATTAACATCTGAACCACTATAAGTCCATGTATTTGCCATATGCTAAATAATAAAATGTTCAAAAACTATCAATATCGACAGTTCTACAAGTTAACAAATATTGTGCGTTTTCTAGGTTGTGATGATCTGTCTTCTTTCAACAATCATATGTCCTTTCAAGCAGAAATTGGAGTCACTCCTACAGGAATTAAAAATGCTTCTAGGTAGCAATTTTACCCAGGAGAAACCTTTGTTAAGAAATTTAAGTAACATAAAAATGTTGAAATCAAGGAAGATTTGAAGGACCATGAAAAATCTCTGAGAGAACTATGTCAAGGCTAGTCAAAATTTCAAAGCAGTTCCAACACATCACTGCAGATTACTGATGAAAAAAAAAAAAAGCTGACATTGAAGAAGTTGTCTAAATCCCACAGACCAATGTTTCTTATAGAACAATGATTTATTTGGGAGAATTATCAGAAGAAAACCTATTCTTTCACCTCATAATCATCTGATATATGCAAAAGAAAATTATGTTTTAGATGAAAGTGTTTGGAATGATGAAACAACATTTGGAGTGAATGCCCCATAAAATACATTTGGAGAGAGAAAAAATAGAATATTTAAAAAGAAAAAAAAACACCTAAACAAAAAATAAGCATATATTACTTATTTTATTCTTTGTGTGGTAGTCTGTGGCCACATTGTGCAGATGGAACAAGGAATGGATTCTGCTAAATACCATAATATCCAGGAAGCTAATGTCCCCTCAGTCAACGAAAGAAACAAAAACTGAAAATAGGGTGGATATGATATGTTATATGATATGATATGAAATTTACCTCCATATAAGAACATCCAACAATTATCTCTAATAAAGAAAAATAAGAGTTGTGGATTTTCCATCACAATGCCTTGACTTGAATATTTTGGAAAAACTATGTGGAGACCTCAGATGTTCCACATACACAATGAAACCAAAGAATATTTTTTGAACTAGAAGAGTTCACTTCTGTTCGCTTAGGAAACAGACAATTTGATCAAGGATGTCTAAACTTTAGCCTGCAACTGTATTCACTATTAATCTTTATTCCCCTCTTTCAAATAAAAACAATGACATTTCTTTGCTTTTCTCCAATAAAACAAACCCAGCCATCTGTTTGTGAAACAGATTAAGGATTCTGGAACAAGTTATTTTCTATCCCTTCACCTCTGATAAGTAAGTAAGTAAGTAGATATATTACATTTGATGGGATATTTTATCCTGAGGTGCGCACTGAATTTTTTTTAAGAAAAATATTACATTTCAATTTGCACACTAGATTGGAAAATACAGAGGAGATGATGAGTTTATTTATTTATTAAATTTCTTTGCCACAATAAGACTTAGACTTAGAATAACTTTATTGTCACTTTGAATGTACACTAATCGGCATACATTAAAATGAAATTATGTTGCACACAGCTCTCAAAGGGTTTCCACCTCTAAAATAAACATAAACATGAGAAAATAAATAAATTTATAAAGGTTCATACAGACGTAATGGAGTTCACTTCATCAAGGATTCAGAATATTAATATAATGTAAATTAATATGTCATATAATGTTTAATATCATATGACAGTAAAAATATAATATATACTTCTCTAAAGACTGAAATTGGAGAATGATAGTTTTTTACACAGGGATATTATACACAGTGAGACACAACACTTTAAAATCAAGTTTAGCTGTTTTTTTCTAACCTACTTTGGAATAAATTTGGTTCAGCAAAGACAATTTTTGTTATCGACAGGGACAAAGGTTACGAACAAGGCCATCAGTTACACCAACAATGACTTTCCATAAAAGAAATAAGCTTTATATTTGTAACACTTTGCACAGTTATAGTTCTTGTCAATAACACATAATTATTGTTATTTGTTTTTATTTATTTATTCATTTTTTACTATCTTGTTTGGAGAGTCTCACTAGGTCACCAAGCCAACTGAAGAATCAATAGACATCTGCAGAAGCTAAAGAAAGAAAACACATAAACGAAGTTTTTCTTACTGCTTTGCCATTTATGTTCCATAATCTGAAAAAAAAAATGTGTACAAACAGGGCTGCTTTATTTTGATTCCACTGCCAGAGAATCAATGACACACAGTCTGCACCATTTAGAAGGTTTGGTTTGCTCTGGTAAAAAAAAACAGTCACATAAGCAACCAAAGTATTTTTATTTATATTTATTTATTTGATTTGTCAATTGCTTAAAAAGATAATAGGTGTAAGTATATATATAGTTATGAATACATGAAATGGGTACATATAAGAAGAATAAAAGAAACAATAGGACAGGGACAGTAGGCACTCTGGTGCACTTATGCACGCCCCCTACAGACCTCTTAGAAAAGGAGTGACGTAAATAATGGACAGTCTAAGGTTAAAGTTTTTGGGGCTTGGGGAAGAAACCAGAAAGTCAGGTAGAGTATTCCAGACATTGACCTCTCTGTTGCTGAAGTCGTACTTCCTGCAATCAAATTTGGTGCGGTTAACCTTGAGTTTGTATCTATTGTGTGCTCTTGTGTTGTTATGGTTGAAGCTGAAATATTCATTGACAGGTAAGTCATTGCAACATATGATTTTCTATACCATACTTAGATCAGACTGAAGGTGGTGTAGTTCTAGGTTTTCTAGGTCTAGAATTTCAAGTCTGGTGGCATAAGGTATTCTATAACGAGTAGAGGAGATAGATGCAAGAAAGTATCTCTTATTGGCATGCACAATTACAATAATCACCTGCCCCCTTTTTATAGCAATGCAGAGGTGCCACAAAGCCTATGAAGTCATAATATTATCTGCAGGACCGCATTCTATGAAGTCATAATGTTATCTGCAGGACCGCATTCTACCGGTGATCTCCAGCAGGCCGGTGCGTTCGCACAGGGAGGGCCTTCTCCGGGTGCCCTCCCTGTGCGAACGCACCAGCCTGCTGGAGATCTGTGTCGTCTGGCGGCCCCGAGGAGTAGGGCCTTCTCTGTGGGGGCCCCTGCCCTCTGGAACACTCTGCCACCTGAACTTCGTACCAGCACGGACCTGAGGGCCTTCAGGCGCGCATTGAAGACCTGGCTCTTTGAGCAGGCTGGCCTGGGCTGAGGTAGTTTTAAACTGTCTCCGAATTTTGGATTTTAATTGGGTTTTAAAGTTGGGGGGGTGGGTTTTTACTAATGCAATCAGCCAGTATTTAATTCCTTTTTAATTTTTGTATTGTCTTTCGGGGTTTGGATTTGGCTGTACACCGCCCTGAGTCCCTAGGGAGAAGGGCAGTATAGAAATTCTATAAATAAATAAATAAAATAAATAAATAAATAAATAAGCCAGGGGTGTCAAGCTCATGTCATCACATCATCATCAAGTGACATATCAGGACTATTTTGCCCTTTGCTAAACTGGGCATGGGCATGGGTGTGGCCTGCACGTGACGCATCCATCCCATGGGCCGTGAGTTTGACGGCCCTGTCATAGGCTACCTACCCTCTGAAATGATACATAAGACTTAGTTGAGAAATACACATTATAGCAAGATTTTTACAACTAGAATATAGCATCTGATAAGAACATGATAAGAACACTTTATTATGAGCTAACACGGTGCTTCTAAAATCTATATTTCTAAGAAGGTTAGAAATATATATTATTTATACACCAAGGGAAAGGCAACTTGATTTCATTGCGTGTCTCCTTTCCCTCAAAGGTCATCAAAGAGTTTGTATTAGTTTGTTCCTTCAACTGGGTAATTCAAGTTCCCTTATAGTAAATTATGTATGTGTGTGTGAAAGAGAGGGGGGGGTGTAGAGGGAGAGGGAGAGAGGAATAGAAGGCGGGAGAGTGAGGGAGGGGGAGGGAGGGAGAGGGAGCGACTGAGAGGGAGGTGGGAGGGAGGAGGAAGGAAGGAGGAAGGAGAGGAGAGGGGGGGAGGGGGGAGAGAGGGGGAGAGAAGGGAGAGTGGAGGAGGGGGTGGGGGAGAGAGCGAGAGGGACTGAGAGAGAGAGGGAGGGAGGGAGGAGGAGGGAGCAGTGAGAGGGAGAGGGGGGGAGGGGAGAGAGGGGGGAGAGGAAGGGAGAGAGGGAGGAGGGAGAGAGAAAGAGAGTTGTAGAGGGAGAGATGGAGGTAGAGGGAGGGGGAGAGACTGAGAGGGAGAGGGAGAGAGAGAGGGAGGGAGGGAGGAGGGGGAGAGGGAGAGAGAGAGAGCACATTGTATTTGTCCTGTACAGGTCACAAAAGTCCACATGACAAATATGATAGCACAATCAAAACCATATCCTCTAGACATTCCTAGATAAAGCCATTTCTAGGAACTGCATGCCATGGCGTATGGAAAAAAATTGAAATGAACATGACAATAACCATGAAACAAAATGTACGTGCTTGGGAAGGGAAGCCACAATCATTTACTGAATACCCACAATCTCACAAAAATATCTGGTCTTCTTAATTATTTTAAAAGAGGTGTTTCATACATGTTCCCAAATGGCTAGTTTGAAGAGTCTGCAGAGACCAGAAACCAATTTGATTCACTTAACTTCATTAAGAAAACATCAAGATAGTTTTTAAAATATCAAAGGAACTTAAGGAATAAAGTTCCAAGAGAAAAAAAAAAGTGCCAAAACTTCCTATAACTCTCTGCTTGTTCCATCATGGTAGGAGTAGATATACTAGGTTTATTTAAATGCAAGCCAGAATACCTTCTAATTCATGGGGCCATTGATTTCTAGCAAACTGGGAAAGAGTTTGGCTGCTTTCCAGGAAGGAAGACCAATTTGTCTATTTTATTTCTTTTGGCTTGAGCCTTTTCTTCCTCCTGCATTGTAGTAAAAGATATGCTAAGCCAATCTTCTTTCTTTGGGAAACTTCGGACAAATTTAGCTGCACAAACTCTGAAAAGACTAGACACAAGAACAGTTTTTTTCCCAAAAACCATCACTCTGCTAATCAAATAATTCCCTCAACACTGTTCAACTATTACAAAGTCTGCACTACTATAACTGCTAATCTTCTCATCACTCCTTATCACCCATCCCCTCCCACTTGTGATTGTAGGATTGTAACTTTGTCCCTTGTATCCTTACGAGTTATATTGACTGTTTCCTAGTATGATTTGATTGTTGATTGTACCCTATGACTATCATTAAGTGTTGTACGTTATGATTCTTGATTAATATATCTTTTCTTTATGGATAGATGAGAGTATTTACACCAAGACAAATTCCTTATGTGTCCAATCACACTTGGCCAATAAAGTATTCTATTGCTTATTGTTTGATTGCTTATTGTACCTATGATTATCATTAAGTGTTGAACCTTATGATTCTCGACTCTTGACGAATCTTTTCCTTTATGTATACTGAACATGTATTACGCCAAGACAAATTCCTTGTGTGTCCAATCACACTTGGCCAATAAAGAATTCTATTCTATTCTGTTCTGTTCTGTTCTGTGCTGTGCTGTGCTGTGCTGTGCTATTCTATTCTATTCTATTCTATTCTATTCTATTCTATGCTATGCTATGCTATCCTTTAAAAATGGAATTTTGGTTGTTCTAGCTGTCAACCAGCTGTCTAGAACAGCGGTCACCAACCTTTTGGACCTCAGGGACCATCAAACTCATAATTTTAAATCCTGTGGATCAGAGACCCTGGGAAAATCCCCAAAAACATCTGCAGGAAAATTCCCTATTCCGTTTTCCTACCGATGGATCATTCTTTATTTGGGATCGCAGGATACAGTCTCCAGCTCCATTCTCAGGGGGAGAGAGAGAGAAAGAGAGACTTTTGGCTTCATGCGAGGAAAGCAGCAGAAGCAACAGAAGTCTTTCTTTCTCTTCCCCAAACTCCACCAGAAATGAATCTTTGTGAGACTTGTCATGCCGGCACAGCCTCTTGGAGCAGGATGCCTTGCAGTGTCCCAAAGACTCATTTCAAAGCAGAAGAAGAAAGAAATAGAAAGAAGCAGCCGGTGGCTAGGCGAGCCATATGGGGCAAGTGGGGCAAGTTCCCCCCCTCCCTTTCCCCCCTCCCCTCACTACCTCATATTGTTCACAATTCAAGCGAAGCAAACTTTGTGTTCTCGTGTGGGCCACGTGAGTGGCGCAGCCTTGTATTCCTGTGCAGCCTGGCTTAATTGCTTTAGGGGGTGCTTTGGGTGTGGCATTTCTCTGCAGACCACCAAAAATTTTTTGCGGACTACCAGTGGTCCCTGGTCCACTGGTTGGCGACCACTGGTCTAGAAGATTTGAGATGTCTAGAAGATTTGAGCCCAGAACAACCAAGATTCCAGCTTGTGCCTGTCTTCATAATTCTTTACTAAATATTGTGACAGTAGCAGTATCAAGCGCTTGGATTGCGAGACCATCACATATTGACATTTCAAGGAAACTCTGGTGCTGTAAGGGTTTAAAAGAAACTCTTCAGTAAATTCCTCCAAGATCAAACTGGCAGGAAATGCTAAAACTTGTTTGTTTGAAGGATAGAACACATTGTCATAATGAATGAAGTCTGCTGTTATCCATCATTCTCAAAGATTTACCCATTACTTTTTGAAATATGTATCTCAATGTTAACTTCAGAATGGTTTAGGAAAAAAAATATTTACAGGATGGGTTTGTTTTTACTTACTTGGACTATGCATGTTCAGAAAGTGGGGAATTATAGTTTATTTAGAGTCACTCCATCCTGTTCAAAGGGACGTGGTGGCTCAGTAGCTAAAGATGCTGAGCTTGTCAATCAAAAAGGTCAGCAGTTCAGCGGTTCAAATCCCCAGCACTACAAACGGAATGAGCTCCCGTTACTTCTGTCAACCTAGCAGTTTGAAAGCATGTAAAAATGCAAATAGAAAAACAGGAACCACTTTGGTGGGAAGGTAACAGCATTACCTTTGGCATTTAGTCATGCCAGCCGCATGACTACAGAGACATCTTCAGACAGTGCTGGCTCTTTGGCTTTGTAATGGAGATGACCACTGCCCACTAGAGCCAGATATGACTAGCACGCATGTGCAAGGGAAACTTTTACCTTTATCCTGCTTCACACTTAAACAAAGGTAGTCTTCAACTTATCCTTCTTTGTTTAATGACCAAATTTACAATGGTGCTAAAAATAGTGACTTGCGGCTGGTTTTTCCACACATATGACTTTTGCAGCATCTCCACAGTCATATGGTTAAACTTTGGGCACTTGGAAACTGGGTTCAGATTGGCTGGAGCTGACATCAATAGCTTTATGGAAATCAGTTTTGCCTATTAAGTTACATTTGTTATGAATGAAGAAATAGGATCTAGTTTATAAATCTGGGTGGAAAAACATCTGAAAACATGACGCAAAAAACAAGGTTGCACAAAATACCATAAAATTGTACTGCTCATTGTACTCATCTAATGTTTTCGGTGGGTGTTTTGATTGCGTTGGAAATTTCCGTAGAATGTGACAATAGCAGATTGCATAACAGTTAATTTCAATATAGTGCCTTACAAATGTACTACTACTAGAGATAGCTACAACTATACTGCCAAACAACCAACTACAGCTAGTCCTCAACTTACAACAGTTCAAAGTTACAATGGTACTGAAAAAAGTGGCTTATGACCATTTCTCACGCTTATGACCATTACAGAATTCCAATGGTCATGCGATCAAAATTCAGACACTTGGCAACTGACTCATATTTATGACAGTTGTAATGTCCTGAGGTCTTTTGATCATTTTTTGCAATCTTTTTCAGACAAACGAAGTGTTGTGCCCCTGTTGGAATCTGATTCCAAGGCAGCTGACAGAGAGTGGGAGTGTGGCTCCGGTGGCTGTGGAGGAAATTGGGGAAGGACACAGTCCGGCTGGGCATTCAGAGGAAGACCCAGGCCCACCCCCTCTCCATCCTAGGGCATGCAGGAGGAACGGAGAAGGGAGCAACATGAATTATGTGGGTTACAGGGGAGAAAAGGGCCCTACTTCCCTTCATTAGCTGCAGCTGGGAAAACAGGATTTTAAAAGGGCATTTGCACATAGCACCTTGCTGGAAGCAAAACATGAATTATCTTTTTTTTGTCAAGTCTTTTTTGGGTTCCGGTGTCCTCTCAACTGTGTGTGTTTCATTGTCTTTTGAAATCTGCAATTCCCTATCCTGCCCTGTCTTGTTAATTCCTGCAGTGTGGTTTGTGTTGGTTTTTAGAATAGAATAGAATAGAATAGAATAGAATAGAATAGAATAGAATAGAATAGAATAGAATAGAATAGAATAGGGCTGTGAAAATATTTACAGACTCCTCACATCCTGGACATAAACTGTTTCAACTCCTTCCCTCAAAACGACGCTATAGAGCACACTGCTCACCAGAACAACTAGACACAAGAACAGTTTTTTCCCGAAAGCCATCACTCTGCTAAAGAAATAATTCCCTCAACACTGTTCAACTATTTACAAAGTGTACACTACTACTACTGTTAATCTTCTCATCACTCCTTATCACCCATCCCCTCCCACTTGTGACTGTAACTTTGTTGCTTGTATCCTCTGTTTCCTAGTATGATTTGATGTTGATTGTACCCTATGACTATCATTAAGTGTTGTACATTCTGATTCTTGATTCTTAACGAATGTTCCTTCTTTATGTATACTGAGAGTATTTACACCAAGACAAATTCCTTGTGTGTCCAATCACACTTGGCCAATAAAGCATTCTATTCTATTCTATTCTATTCTATTCTATTCTATTCTATTCTATTCTATTCTATTCTATTCTATTCTGTTCTGTTCTGTTCTGTTCTGTTCTGTTCTGTTCTGTTCTGTTCTATTCTATTCTATTCTATTTTACTCTACTCTACTCTATTCTATTCTATTTATAATCTAAATGTACTTTGGGTTTGAACTGAATTTCTTCCCTTTAAAAACTGTGCTTCTCCAGCCAATGATAACTGGGCACTGGGGGCCAAGTTGGAGGTATTAAAGGGACTTTACCTACTTTTGTGACTTTGTTGCTTTTCTATCATACCCCAGGTAATCACACAAAGTCAATGCATAGCAAGATTCACTTTACTATCCCATGACTAACTTAACAACTTCAGGGATTCACTTAAGTGTGGCAAGAAAGGTAGGCTCCTCTTTTGATGGTAGATATCAGAAAACAGAAAACAAAATCCAGGAAAATAATAGATTTCATTACAGGATTCAGCATTCAGAATGCATGATATAAGAAGTGAATTGCATCTAGACATCACCATATATATGTGCTAGAAATATATCTGAAACCTGGACATCTTGAACAGCATCTATTGATCTTAGTAGCCAGTAGGTTCATAATAGAAATGGCAGCCTCTTACAAAGAATGGTGATATAGTTGTTCATTTATTGTTGATAGAAAGACACAGTTGCTTCTACTCCTGAAAGAGAAGAAAAAGTGACCTTTCAGTGATTTAATTAATAGAGTTTATTGCCTATCATGAGATGTTAAAATGAAGCTCTTGACTCCAGGGAGCAGAAAAAGGAGACAAATTGTTATGGAATATATATGCATCCTCCCACAATCAACAATCGTGTGTGTATTCATCAAAGCAAGCTTATGTGTCTTCATTATTCATGCTAAGCTTAGAAGGCCACATTGAGAAAGGACAAAAATGATTGCTGGCTTGACTTCATTGTCAATAGTAAAATGACTCAGTTTGGTCTCAAATGTCATTTTCTCAGTGAATAGATAGCATCGAGAAACAGATGAGTCTGCCAATACAGGGAAAAGAAAAGAATGCAGACAAATCATTTATCTAGTTTTCAAATGAAAGCAGGCAAATGCATCCATCTTGTTTAGCAGAAGAAAGATGGCAAGTGTTGAATGATATACAGTATATGTATATATTTGTAGCATTACCTTCAGCTAGGAGCTTGCAAAGAATGGGTTCTCTCCAAGGCAGATTGAAAAATTGGTAAGGTAGGTATGTGCACATGTTTATTTGTGTATGAGTAGTTTAGCCCTTAGCCAAATGAAAGGATGGTGTCTTTTAAATAATTCATTAGGGCTATTGAAGTGTTTGTTCAATGGAATTGCTGTGCAAACAGATTTTCAGAATACTTGCTCCATTATGAAACAGTTTTTCCTTACATTTAGACTAATGGTGCATTCTAAGAAGATAGCTCGGTGGCCATTAAAACACTAAGCCATTAAAACATTAAAATATTGTTTCAATATTTGAGGGGCTGCCACAAAGAAGAGCACCAGAAGGCAAGACAAGAAGCAAAGGATGGAGAGTAATCAAGGAGAGAAGCAACTTAAAACTAAGGAGAAATTTCTGACAGTGAGAACAATGGAACACTTTGCCTTCCAATTGTGAGTGCACCATTACTGGAGGTTTTTAAGAAAAGTTTGGGCAGCACTTTGTCTGAAACAATATAGGGTCTCCTGCTTGAACAGGGGGGTGGACTAGAAGACCTCCAAGATTCCTTCCAATTCTGTTATTCTATTACATAATAGTGTTATTGGTGAACAGATTTATCTGGGATTGACTAAGGGTCAGGTTCTGTTGATTCTGTCAAATCAACATCTGTCAGATCAACCCTAATTCTGTTTGAATTAAAAAAAACTGAGATACAAAGAAGACATGAATTGGTTTATATCCATGATTTGAAATATAAAACCATATTTAATTCAAACAATTTTATGATTGAAGATAAACTATGGAAAAATGTTTTGCCAATAACCTGTAATAAGAATTTTCAAAATGCTTGAAACTGCTGTATTTTTATATAGAACTGAATGGCAAAACTAGTAAAACATGTAGGAGACATAAATCCATTCATACTTCAGTTAAACATCTTCAAGAGTTTTACCACAATACATTATTGAGATAATCCCCTTTGTGCCTTATAGGCAGAAATGGGATGAATGAATAAAGGATAACAAAACAGCTTCACAATTGTTTAACAATGTATAGAGAAGTTGACAGACAAGTGCATTTTTTTCACATATATAATTTCCGATTTTGAGAAAGTTGATCTTTTTTAAAAAAAATATTTTTATCTTGCCATGAATTTCTAAACTTTAGCAAAGATTTGAATTCTGATCTCCAACTACATCAGTAAATCAAACTAATTTTCAGTGTTCATTTTTCCATTAAAGCAATGAAGTTAGTATAGTTGCAACATGATTGATATCGACTACGTAGGACAAAGTAGAATCTCTACTTGATGATGGAAATGATCTTAATAAAATCTTTCTGAAAATGAAAAGAGATCAACACTTACTTACAATAACCAGTTGCTGAGTTACATTTGACAATTCATCATCTGTTCCAAATACATTTTTACAAGAATTTGAAGATCTGAAAGATATATTTATATATCCACTCGGTCAAGGACCTTGGAGTACTCATATCTAATGATCTAAGCACTAGAGCTCACTGTAACAGCATTGCCAAAAAGGCATAAAGAGTTGTAAACCTAATCTTACGAAGCTTCTCCTCTGGAAATATTAAATTGCTAACTAGGACATAGAAAACCTTTGCTAGACCAATACTTGAATACAGCTCATCTGTCTGGAATCCACACTGTATATCAGGCATTAATACAATTGAGTAAGTCCAGAAGTATTTCACGAGAAGAGTACTACACTCCTTTGCTCACAACAGAATACCCAGACTTGAAATTTTGGGCTTGGACAATCTTGAACTACGCTGCCTATGGTTGGACTTAAGCATAGTACACAAAATTATCTGCTACAATGTCCTACCAGTCAATGACTACTTCAGCTTCAACTGCAACAATACAAGAGCACACAACAGATGCAAACTCAATGTTAACCACTCCAAACTCGATTGCAGAAAATACGCCTTCAAGCAACAGAGTGGTCAATGCCTGGAATGCACTACTTGACTTTGTTGTTACATCCTCTAACCCCACTCCTTTAACCTCAAACTATCCACTATTGACCTCAACCCATTCCTAAGAGGTCTGTAAGGGGTGTGCATAAGTGCACCATCATGCCTCCCATCTCTGTCCTATTGTCCCCATTTATTCGTACCTATTTCCTGTATTCTTACTCATGTTTATATTTATACCTATTAACTTGTAAGCAATTGACAAATCAAATAAATAAATAAAATAAACTGAGATGACAATATCTGCACCGTATTTGGTGCATTATAAAAGTTGGAAAAGTATAGAAAAATAGGCATTATGCCAAAACTGAGAAGGTACAGTTCTGGATCATACCAAGATCTTGGATCCTTCTGTATGCTGGTTTGAATTTGGGAAATGATTGAAAGCATTCAAGTAATAATTAGCTACATCCAAACCCCATAATTTTCAGCACTGAGTTAATATACTGCAACATTCTTTTGTCCTTTCTTTTGATAATTACTATTGCTTACTATTAATAACCTGAAGACAATTATTATTTTGGGTATGAATAGTTTTCAGAAATAAATTAGATGAGGCAGTAAAATTTTCAGGGTACATAAACAGCCTCAGGACCAAAGCGATTGATGTCTCTGAACCTGAGATACACCAGAGATGGCTGCAGGCATCTTGCACTCCAGAGGACACCTCTGGTAATACATTATACAATGTTGGTTTCTAAATTCTAAAAAAAAAAAAAAGCTTAATTATTTTGGAAGCAGTTATCTTAAAAGAACAGTATTAGGATGTACATTGTTGATATGTGAACATCAGTTGAGACAGAAAGAGGCAAGCGTACGTTAAACTTTTACCCAATTTGGAAGAGGACTTCACAATCTTAAATGCATGCAAATTGAGTATAATTCTTCAGCTTCACTTTTACAATCCCTTGGAGATTGGGGAGAGATGAAGTCTTGCTATAAGACATACAGAAGAAATAATAAAAGGTTATCAGATATATTATGAGAAATTGACATCCTCTCTGATATGTTTTTAAATGCTTCTGGAGACCATTTCATTTGTCTTGTCTACTGGAATGCTTTTGGATGTCACATAGTGGAGAAAGAATAGAATAGAATAGAATAGAATAGAATAGAATAGAATAGAATAGAATAGAATTCTTTATTGGCCAAGTGTGATTGGACATACAAGGAATTTGTCTTAGTGCAAATGCTCTCAGTGTACATAAAAAAAAAGTACATTCATCAAGAGTGAAGAACTAGAGACATCTTTGCCCCATACTTCATACTTCTTGTTTGCCTGACTTTCCACATCCATGTAACTAAATTCTGTAGGACAAAAGCAGAGGAGATTCAAGAATTGCTGTATTAACATGTGTTGAAAAGATTATGTTCTCATCCCCACAGTACTAGAGAAAGATTCATTTCCTTCCATTTCCCATGTATTTTGTCTTGTTGTGAAGTGCTGCCAACACATCTGGGTATTTGTGATGCTTCTAGGCTGTCTGTCTGAAAGTTGTCAAAGCACAATGATGGGAGCATGAATAAATCATTGGATCTTTTTGTAAAAATTATATCATCCATGTGTTAATGTTTTGCATGAAAAATTCACAGGCTAAGTGGCAATTTTAAAATAAATGGATAAACATTACAGTGTGAATATCTACTGTGTGCTTTGGCAGAGTTGTTTTTCCACATTCAAGAAATAGATTTATGGAATAAGAAGTGTCTCCTTCAGCCTTCCTGTCCAATCTGCTACTTAATGCACTAGTTTAAATTAAAAAAAAAAAAAAAACATTGATCCCATCTCACCTCCCAATTTTTGAGACTACTTAAATATGATTAGTAAAAGAAAGTCCTTTACTTTTCTGACTAACTGTTATCACTGTTCAACTACTCGTATTGTAGATATAAAACAGAATCTACTGGCAATCATCCTTAAAAAGTATTCAGAGAAACTGGAATAGCTGGATTTTTAATATTGTAAGCTTCCCAGAGTCACCTGAATTGGGTGGAATAAATTTGATGAATGAATGAATAACTTCAGAAAAGTCAATAAAGTTGATTATGCTCAAGATTTTTTTTTTTTGTAAACCCCACATATGAAGAGTCGTGATGGTACAGTGGTTAGAATGCAGTACTGCACACTTACTCACTGCTCACTTCAGCAGTTCAATTCTGAACAGCTCAAGATTGACTCAGCCTTCCAATCCTTCCAAGGTTGGTAAAATGTGGAGCCAGATTATTGGGGCAATATATTGACTATGTATAACTGCTTAGAGAGGGTTGTCAAAGTACTGTGAAGAGGTATATAAGTCTTAGTGTTATTGCTGTTGATATTATAGTCAAACAGTCAGACAATATTTCAAGAATCACCAATATAGTTATCAAGATGGTCTATCCTCCATTTTATCAATCCACATGGATTTTTGTGTCATGTGAGGTATTCAGCCCAATGAAGCTATTTGGATCAAGATGAATTTTATCCTTTAAGGTAATTTGATTTGACTTTTGCATCATTTGAAATAGCTATTCTTTCCACTTACTCATTATGTCAGTAAGAAAAGTCTTAAAGAGCATAAGATAGAGGACTGAACCTCATGGCACTTTCATGTTGTTAAGCTCCAGTTTAATGAAGTACAATTAACAAGAACTCATTCGGTAAGATTTTTTATTCAGTCATGTATTTACTTAATTGTCATGCCATCTAATATATAGTTAATTAGCATGCAGAGATCAAACTCAAAAAGGATGGGAGGGAAGGATGTCTGATAAAATTTGTTTTTACAGATCCATGTGAATTTCTATTATAAAACTCTCCTGCATCAACCTGCTTACATATAATGAATGTATGATCTGTTCTAGAATCTTTTTATCATTAAGGACTGGCTAATAAATCTATAGATCACTGAAGTATTCTTTTTTTAAAAAAGACAGGGACAACATTTGTCCTTTACCAGTCTCCTGGCAGTCTGCTGTTGCCTCAAATTTCCTGAAGATAACCAAATTTCTTGGGTGCCTTGATATACAACTCATCAGACATGAGATAAATAAGTATTCCTTGATCATATTTCCCTTAAAGTTCAACCTTGCCCCTTCATCGTCTTTTCACAGTGGCTTGAATATATTAATATATAAACTCTTACCGAACAAGACTGAAGCTAAAACAGGACATTGAGTAATCCTCCCTCTTTTTTACTACTTGTCAGCAATTTGCCTGACCAGCTGATTTGCTGATTCTTTCTCCTTTTATTTGAAGGAAAATATCAGAAGAAATCCTCCTTGGTTCTTGACTAAATTGAATATTTATCCCAAGATTTGGCTTCCCCAAAAATATCTATCTAATTCTGGATAACCTGTATGGCCTTCTCAAGTGATCTTCATTCTGCCTTCTGCGTGCCTTTTTTTCTCTTGGATCTTCACTAAGATTTTCATGCAACCATTCTTTTTTTCATATACTCCCCATCAATTTTTCTCTTCAATTTAAATTTCCGAAATTATGCTTTTAGATCATCCTATTCTTACTGAGGTTCTTTTACCATTGTTTTCCCATTTAGTAAAACTCTAACTACCATTACTGTGATGATACAGAAATTAATTTAATGTAAATTCATTTCTGATAAAGTGATTAATTTATTTATACTTGGGTTATATTTTGCTCTGTCTTATCCTTGCTGGACACCTGTGTAGAGAAGTATGTTTTTTTTCTCATTTACATTCCAAAAAACATTGAGAAGCAGATATTCCCAACTTTGAGATGATTTCACCACTATCACCATCACCACCAACAATACCATAATCTTGTTGATTTCATTCTTGGCAAAAATACACAAAACATTCCAAGCACAAAATAAGATAGACTTGTCTTTTGCAAACTCCATGAAATAAGACCATTAAAAGGAAGTCTTAGTTATGTAAGCTTGTTGAAATTTTTATGGGATGGAACTTCAGAGAAGATTTGATGAAGAGGATGCTATATATCTAAAGATAACTTACTCCTGTCATCTTTTTGGGAATTCTTGGATGGTAGAAGGGAAACTGTTTTTTTTTTCTTTCCTTTTCTTATACTCTTGAATGTTCATTGATTGCTGCTTGAATATTCTTCAATATGCTTTGATTGCTCGGTTGGAATAAGACCTTAAGTCATCCTCTTTTGCTTTTTTATCCAAAAGAACATGTGAACCAATTGCACTGAGCCAGGGAGCAAGCAAACCATAATAATATCATTGCTCTTATTTTTTTTTGCCTGCGGGTTATGACAACTCAGCTGATGTTTATAAAATCAACAGGCTCCCTGATTTGGTTGCATTTAACATTCAGTGTAATTCCTCTTCCTTTTTTTTTTTTTCTTGCTCCTTTGGAACTATTTGTATTTTCCCTATAGCCTCATATTCCAGACATGAGAGCCAAATACAAGATCTTCCTTTTAACTATTGTCAATTTACCTTCTCTTCTAACACTGAAGCTTATCTTCAATGACAGTACAACTGATTTTTTTCATGTGGTCTGAACATTTTTATGTGGACAATGAAACTTACAATCTTTATGATTCAATGTTCTTTCTGATATTTGATTAAGTGATTTAATAGGCCCCATAATACTGCATCATGTCAATATCAGTCTTTTTTTCCCTTCCACAGTGTTCCTTATTCGTTTATTTGGTTTATATTTTCTACAGTGTTTTCACCACCAACCCTCAGTATGAAACCATTATTATCAATCTGTCATGTTTTAACTGTACTCATTTTTGATAGTGTTGGTGAGATGTCATTTGAATTCTGGAAACCTGATCAGTCATTGGGATGCAAAACTTTACATTTTCTTTCTAGTTACGAATAGATGTAACCATCATTTGAGCTTTCAAGTTCTTGAATTTCTTTTATTCACTTGATAACAGAATAACAGAGTTGGAGGAACCTTGTAGGTCATCTAGTCCAATGCCCAGCCAAGCAGGAGACCCTACACCACTTCTGACAGATGGCAGTCCAGTCCCTTCTTGAAAGCTTCCATTGATGAAGCAGTCACAATTTCTGAAGGCAAGCAGTGGTTGATTGTTCTCACTGTCAGAAAAATTCTCCTTATTTCTAGGTTGAATCTCTCCTTGATCAGTTTCCATTCATTATTTCTTGTCTGGCCTTCAGGTGTCTTGGAAAATAGTTTGACCCCTTCCTCTCTGTAGCAGACCCTCAAGTATTGGAAAACTGCTATCATGTCTCTTCTGGTCCTACTCTTCACTAGTCTAGCCATGCCCAGTTTCTGTAACCGTACTTCATATGTTTCAGCCTCCAGTCTCCTTATCTTATCGTATGGTATAGTATGGTATGGTATGGTATGGTATGGTATCTTATCTTGTCTTGTCTTGTCTTGTCTTGTCTTGTCTTGTCTTGTCTTGTCCTGTCCTGTCCTGTATGTGTGTGGTGTGTGTGTGATATATATATATATATATATATGTGTGTGTGTGTGTTTGTGTGTGTGTGTGTGTGTGTGTGTGTGTGGATCTTTGGTTCTTCGGGTTTTCTCCCGCGTAGAGTTGGAAATATCTAGGCGACGTTTCGATGAAGTCTCATTCATCATCTTCAGGCTTGTGTCTTCGGCCTTGTGCTTCTCAGAATGATGTGGGAGAAAACCCGAAGAACCAAAGATCCACATACAAATACTCGCAAAAATCTCCGAAAACATATATATATATATATATATATATATATATATATATATATATATATATATATGGACATTTGGCTTTCTATGGGGAATCAACATTGAAGTTGTTGGGCAGATGTTGTGCAAGTTGACTTCCTGGATTTGAATCTTCCTGCTGATAAATGAGGAAGGTTGGCATGCACTGGTAGGAATGAGTTGTTCATAATGTTTCTGTATTCTTTCATTCTCACTTGTGCTTCTTGCCCTCATAAACCTGGCCTGTAGCAGGACACTGCAGAAGTCAGTGTCTTCGACTTGCGCCAATTGTTTTGGTGAGTTGTATTCATATGAGAGAAACTACTAGGAATGTATTTTATCTTGTTTCACAAAGCAACTGTATTTCTTCTGTCCCTTGAATGGAGTCACCATTCCAGTTCTGGTTCTATTCTTGAAAAGACAAAGAAAGAGCTGAGTCAAAGTTCTATTTTTATGAGAGTCTGGGAGGTGCCACACTGCAGAGTAATTTTGGTGTCTCTTCTTTTTGCCATTTTCCCCTTTGATTAGGTCATTTGTTTCTCTTCATTTTGGAAAGCCATGCTTGTTATAATATCTCAGTAGACAGACCACAGATAGACAAAGAGATAGACAAATAGACAGATAGTAGCTGTTTGTTCCACTGAGTCTCTCCTTTAGCTTTTTGTTTTAAAGTCCTGGTACAAGTATGGCCTGGCCCTTCTAATATATATCAGGTTGTTTTCAGTCAATGCAAATTCTTGACTTAGAGCAGGGTTTTTTAAATCTTTTAATCTGATTTTAACTTTCTTAATTCCCTTATTTTTAATCTTTTGAAAGGGACAATGTATTTAATTCTTTTAATTTTTAAATATTGTATATGTATTTTTATATGTGTATTTTATGTTGGCTGTTCACTGCCCCGAGTCCCTTTGGGAGAGGGGGGCGGTATATAAATTTAAATAAATAAATAATAAATAGAGCACAATGTTTTAAGGACTTCTCTTAAACTCATTGCCAAGCAATCCTGGTGAACTTCTCATGGTACTCCCTGTTCTCTCTCTCTCTCTCTCTCTCTCTCTCTCAGTGAACTTTAAAAAACAAAACACAATACCATATACTATTTAGTAGGATAGGATGAGAGCAATGAAAGTATTTGCTGCAAAACTGACCTAACAGGTAAATATATATGTCAGTGTTATTCATATCGCTTTCTTGGGGGGGGGTTAAACTGTTATGGCATCTACCAGAACTGACAAAGGATAACAACAATAAAAGCAAAATGCAACCACTAACAGGATGTAAGGCACCATTTGAAAATAAGCAGAGGGCTTGGATATCTTCAGTTCATTACTGGCCTAGGATAGATGAGAATATTAGGCTAATATTAAAAGCACTGGTTAGTTTCAGGATTTGAAAGCTGCTTCAAGAAAAATGAGCAGGCACAATGGCTCAACAGTTAAAAACACTGAGCTTGTCAGCTGGAGAGCTGACAGGCCAGATTTGAGACCAAGTACCATGCAATAGGGTAAGCTCCCATTCCTTGCCCCAGTTCCAGCCCATCTAGCATTTTGAAAGCATGCAAATGCAAGTAGATTAATAGGTACCACTTCAGTAGGAAGATAACAACATTCCATGCACCTTTGGTATATAGCTGTTCTGGCCACATGACCACAGAAGTGTCTTCAGACAACTCTGGCTCTCTCAGCCAATAAATGGAAGTAAGCACCATGTCCTAGATTGGACAGGGAAATCTTTACCTTTAATTTATCAAGAAAAATGGACAGAACTACTGAAAATTTATTGCAGATGCTGCTCCATTTCTTTCCTCCTTCCCCCTTGCATGCATTTCGTTCTGAAAGTAGAATCTTGGCATTCAGACATCTTTTTATTTTCCTTTATATCCATATTAGTCCAACAAATAAACCACCATTAATTTAAAGTCAAAGTCTTTTCTTTCTAGAAACAGTAGTGGTAAGGAGGGGATGTAAAAGTGCATTTAATGAATTAATTTCAGGTCCATCTCCTAACAACTAATACCATGAAGGTTGGTTAATATTATGAAGGAGAATCTATTTTAAGAATACATGCCTCATGAACTTTTAGTCTTTGTCAACAGAGCATTACATTTCATCATGGAAGAATACAAATTCTGATCACTCCTCCAGGAAAATGCCTGTTCAAAATCAATATTCAACAACTAATTTCCAAAAGAACCTTGATAGATTGGCAAGTGTTCAGAAGTTTCCAACAAAATATGATTAGGCTATCTAGATTACCTTGTGAAGAATTATTAAAATGCTTAATTTTATGTAAAGTAATTGAAATATCAAAAAAGGGTGAATAAAATAATAATTTATAATAATCTAATAATTATCTACAAACACTTACAGATTACAGATACAAAGGAGGCAGGGTAACATAAAATGCGGAAAACAACTGAATATTAATTTCATATTAATGCATTTCTATTTTGGAGGCAAGTAAGACTCTTTTTTGTGCTTGTTTGGTTTTAGTGAATTCTACTTTGCATTCCACATTGAAAAAGAGGTAATTACTTTAACAAGTACTTTAATAAACTGGATCAAAATATAGATTATACTGTGCCATTTAAAATATAGAATATACAATAACGATGTATTTCAGACAGGAATTCAATTGTGTTAACTTATACCTGTGTCCTCCAGGCCAGTGGTATGATCTATGAAAAGTTTTGAAACTTGATTTTTGAGATTCCCCTGAGCCAAATGAAGAAATTTTTACTACATTAAACTACCCCTAGTCAAAGACTACATGACATTTTAGAGGGGGAAAAAAGTCTAAGCTGCAATATTCTATTGTCTAAAAATATATGGTTATGTGAGACATTTAAACACGTTATATTAAAACAAACAGTAGCTGTGTAGGAAGTTATTTGTAGAAATATTATTTGTGCTAAAGCGCTACTTCCACCATTATTACATACTATCTATAATCACACACTATCTTGCTATTGAACTATCTTAAAGAAATTCTAATAGACAGTTGTAATGTATTGATCTTGATAAAGAAGATTTGTGATGAATTGGCTGCAAATTGACCTCTGAGTTTTGATGGTGGCCAAACTGATAGTCTTCACTTCAGAGTTAATCATGTTTTAAGATTTCTTTTATTTACAAATTCTGTTTTTGAGCACTCAGTAGTTACCAATATACATTGATATGTTCCAGTCATTGACAGCTGATGCATGCAATAGTCATTAGTATGCAATAGTCAGAATACAGTACTGAACATTATTTGACAATTGATATACAATTACAGTTACATATTTTAGCTGCAACGATATATCATTTTTCAGTACTGATAAATGAAATGTACTACGAGTCAGTGTCCAAAACAACAAACATTTTATAACAAGATTGTACTTGACAGCTTTGACATACTGACATGCTGTAGATTTAAGTATCTGAAGAGCATTCCTCAACAGTGATTAGATAACTTGCAAACTGTTGTAATTTATACCATATTTTTTGGAACCACATTCCATTCTTTTAGCTAATTTGGTAACAGAAATATTGTTAAGTTTATAATTTCAATAACAAAACATAGCTTTTCAAAATCTGTGCAATGCTATTCCTAAATTCAGTATCGTCTAAACACAATTCTCTACATGAGACATGATTATCTTTTTAAATCTAAAATATTTTTAAACAAAAAAGAACGTGACCCAGGAAACTTCTTTATCTTCTGTTTATTTTTCCCATCCAACCCAAATTATTTGTCCTTTATTAAGCAACAGCTATCAAAGCTTCAAGACAAAAGCATTTGTATTATTTGGCATTTGAACCTTTACACTTGAGGAAATAATCAATTCACGGTGATTTGTAGCCTACTATATTGGTATTTCTATCTTTTCTCCTTGTACCATTTCCCTCTACTGAATCTTTAGTAAAGATTTGTAGAATGCTTTTTACAGGCTTCTTAGCAAAATCCCAATGCACAGGGACTAAAAGTTTGAACGCCCTTAAAAAATGGGGACCAAATAAAGTGTTCAGATTGAAATGCAGTGTCAAGCTTAGAAGGAAATGGATCCATAACATATAAGATGAAAAAGTGCGGCTACCAGCACCAGATAGTTTAATCTTAGGAACTGAGAATTGAGTTTCAGAAACTAGCTGGAAGGAGAAAGCTGGCTGATAACATGAAATTAGATCCATTACCAGGGCTTGTGGTGTGACCTCAGCAAAGAAAGAAAGGAACACCATCCTGCATAATTTCAAAATCAATATGTCATGAGACAGCCAGCTACTATGCTTTCTGGAAAGAGTGACAATGCAATCAGATTTTTATTTATTGCATGAAATGTAGACTCTTCGAAGGAGCAACTGTTGCTTAAAAAGAAATAGGACCCCAGGAGCAGAACAACACCATAGCATTTCTTTCCAAATGGAAATGATTTTTTTTCTTTTTATTTTATTTTCTGCCACTTTCTCTTGTTTGCAACTTCTTCGTCTGTTTTCAAAATTCAATATCATTCTGTACATGAGGTCTTTATACATAGATTAGAATTACTTCGAGTACCTTGAAACTGCATCTCTAGCTACCTGGTAATACAGTGCTCTGAATTATTAGTATTCTGTTTTTCACTCATGTCCAGTTTGTTGCATTTCTTATACCTTGTATGGAAATTCTGTAGTGAGACAACGGGTTTAGTTCATTATCCTTCATTAGAGTTTAGACTCATCTATGCTGCATTTCATTTTGTTTTTTTCCAGAAACAGTAGCTGAATGGACTATTTCAGTTATCAGAAAGTTCATGATTGGCTTTTGATCCAATTCACAGGCAATCTTCATGGATTCTCTTTAAATTTCCATATCCCATAGTTCCAGCAACCTGATCAAGTTAGTAAATCATAGCATAAACAAAAGAAAGAAATTTTAAAGGGAAGAGATCACACCTAAATGCTGGACAAGAATTTAGATTGCCTGCCTTAAAAAAGTACATTTGACAAATGTTGCTGACATTAGAAAGAATCATGAACAAATATGAAGAAAGAAGAGATATAGAATAGTTTATTACTGAGAATGCAGGTATCACTTTTGCTTGAGATTCAGATATAATTTTATTAGTTACAAGAAATGATGCTGAACTATTGTGAAGGATTCATTAGAATTCATATGTTGTTCTGCTGAGTTAAATTTATTGATTTCCTGGCTTGACCATATTGGATAACTTCAGTATTATGGGCTAGCACAAGACAAACTGATGTTTCTTTCTCTTTTTTTAAAAAAACTATTTATTTTTAACTACTGACTTTGTTGAAAATAGAAGGGGGAAAAAGGCAAAGGGGGAGATAACAATTGACTGAGAACAATTTTAGACTACGGTATTAACTAGAGTTGAATTGGTTGAAAACATTTAGAAGTTAAATACAGACTTTCTGATCAACGGAACCCAATCTAGTGTGCTTATTGTATCAACAAAGTTTTGCCGTGAACTAAAAAGAGAAAGTTCAAATTTCAATTCCAAATGAATATGAAGGGATTGGAATGTCCCTCTGTTGAAAAGCAGTAAATTAGCTTGTATTGAACAAGTATTAATTATGGCTTAGTATGTCTACTGAACTGAGATTCAGTAATTCTAGCCACACTTTATATACTACATTTTAGCTTTGTATGTGTTATCTTGATTTTCTCTGAATTATTGGACAAAATTTCCCAAAGTCCCATATTATTCTGGTGTAGAACTCTGGAAATTGCAGATTAATACCTTTATAAAATAGCATCAGCATCAGTGCTTTCAGGACCTATTAACCAGTTTGAATTTTGTATCCTGTGAATGATATCTAGGAAGGGTATGTACATGAGGGACATTGTCAAAAACATATTGATTTTAGATATGTTTTCAAATTGGAATATTCAGTAACAGATAATCAATGGCTTCAAGTGTTAATAAATATGAAACACATTTCTTTAAAAAAAAAGATTATTCATCCAGAAACATTATTTTGTGTCTATTAGATCTTCTTAAGGGCTATATAAGATTCATTGGACATCAGATATCTTGTGCTAGCATAGTCATAAACTTGAGTGTTCTTTAATTTGTAAGATTTATTTTTGTCTGGCCACAGGTTCATTTGGTTTTATATTATAGGCATGTGTTCATACAGTTTTGGAGAAAACTGTAATAGTTAATGATGGAAATCTGATGTTCAATTATATCCCTAAAATATGGAATTTGTCATTTTATGATGAGCTTTACTGACCCTGGAGCTCAGCAAAGAAGATAATTTTATGTAAATGGAAGAAACTTCTGGTATTAAAGAGATGTGGGATATGAGCAATTTTTTAAAAAGTCTTTACTTTTGAAGAAGAGAAGATGAAGCAATGTTTCTATAAAAGCCACATTTAATTAAAACTTTAAGGATTTAATTAATCCCATATTGATAACAAATGGATAATATATTGATTTGTATTCATTCTTTTTATCCTCTCTTACTGTTTAGCTTATTTTAATCATTATAATGTATATAGGAATTTTTTTCATTATATTAATCTGCCCTATTTCATTTTTGTTGCTATCATAGTTATTCGTATTTCACTATTTTAATTAAAAAGAAAAAAAAGAAAGGAGTTCTAAATCAAGTTATTTTAAGCAAGGCCTACTCACTTCAGAGCAGATACATGAAATGAAGAATCTTTAATCGTCTTCCTCCCTCCCCTTCTCTTCCTTTCCTTTCCCTTCCCTTCCCTTCCCCTCTTTCTCCTTTCCTGCCTCTCTCTCCTTCCCTTTCCCCTTCCCTCCTTCCCTCTCTTCCCCCTCCCCTCCTCCTCCCCCTCCTTCCCTCCCTCCCACCCTTCCTCCCTTCCTTCCTTCTATACCACTCTTATTTTTTCTTACAAATAATACAGCAAACATATCCAACATATCTTCCTCCTCCTATTTTTCGCACAACAACAACCTGTGAGAAAATCTCAGATAAGGTTCTTATACTTTGTGTTAATATTTCTAAAGAGGAAAAAATATTTTGTATCAAATAAAACTGGCTTACTACATATTTTTTTATTGTATCTAGATGAAATCCTGCTACTTTATACCATTGTGTGGTACAGGAGAATCCATATGTTTGCACAGCCAGAATATTCACTGAACACATTTTGCCATTAGATTTTCTGGGTGACTGGAAAGCTTTGAAACCCTTTCAGTAAATCAGAGATTCCTTGGAAAGCTCCCTCACCAAATGTTGCTGGACTCTTTCTCCACAAGTGGTCCAATGTTGTTATGCTATCCTCACTGACCTCAATATCGCATCCAAAAGATTCAGTGGAAAAACTCACAATCATTTCAATCAAATGCAGGATAAAACAAACTCTGCATTTAAAATAAGCTAAGCAATAAGACATTTTCTTGATCACTAAATGTATCAAGCTGCATTTGAATGCTGAAATACCTTCATTTTTCTGCACAATTATATTTAATATGCATGAAATATAAACTTCTACTCAGAAACCAGCTTTTTTTTTTTAAAGCTACTGACTGGTGTACTTGAAGCTTATATAGTTTTAAAGTACATGTTTTAAGACCAGGTCTCTATTCCCCTTTGGGTGTAAACTAGATGTTATTGTCTAGATGCTTAAGTTCTACTGGGGAATGTAGAACTCAACCATCAGAAGCAGTGGTGGGATTCAATTGTTTTTACTACCGGTTCTGTGGGCGAGGCTTAGTGGGCATGGTGTGGCTTGGTGGACATGGCAGGGGAAGGTTACTGCAAAATCCCATTCCCTCCCCAACCCACTAACCTGCTTTCCAGCTCCATTCTCCTGTGCAGGGCAATAAAAGAAGACCCAGCTAATCAGCTGGGACTCGGGAGGCAGAGAATAGATGGGGGTGGGGCCAGTCGGAGGGAGTATTTGCAGGTTCTCTGAACTATTCAAAATTTCCGCTACCGGTTCTCCAGAACTAGTCAAAACCTGCTGAATACCACCTCTGATCAGAAGTGTAAGAAATGTTTAGATTACACTCAAAGGGGAACCATGTCAGATTGGGAAAATTGTTATTGTACAGCCTTTGATGATGAACCACAATGAATGTCATACTGTAAGATGCATCTGTGGGTGAGGTGGAGACAGGAGAAGTATATGTAAAGGCTTGAGTTCCTTGGTGCTCTCTGAATTTGATTATTTTTTTGAAAATGTTTCATTATCCAAACTTGTAACATCATCAATGCATTGATGGTGTTACCTAGTTGGAGTAATGAAAGAAACCAACCAAGTTAGGGAAGCACCAAGGACCCCCCCCCCCCCATTTCAACCCTGAGCTACAAATATTCTCCATTATCAGCATCACTGGAGATTATTTATTTATAACCCAGACCAAGTCATAAAATTTAAAAATAAGCCACATGATTAATGTAGGCATAAGTAACTATTGACCTCACCCCTTTCCTAAGAGGTCTGTAGGGGGCGTGCATAAGTGCACCAACGTGCCTACCGTCCCTGTCCTATTGTTTCTTTTATATTTTATTTTTCTTATACGTATCCATGTATGTTTTACTTATACCTATTATCTTGTAAGCAATTGACAAACAAACAAACAAACAAACAAATAAATATAAATATATTTTGTACAGCACACGCATATATACAAGGAAAAGACCCTATAAAGTTAACACTTCGCTGAAAGAACCAAATTGTTTCTATAAACCAAGCCTATAAATAAAAAATTTGCTACTACTTTAATAACACCTGGGTATTGGCCATTGGATAAGAATACATCAATCTCATCATGACTCGAGTTTGTCAGACTAAAAAGTGGCTATATTAGCTCTGATCACCAGTGCTTAAATAATGGGCACTTGGTGGGATGTGTAAAACAGGCTCAGCTTCTGTATTCAGTCTTTATATGGAGAATTGGCATTTTAAGCAGCTGTCACTTTAGTATCTACATTGGCTCAGGAGAAGACTCCTGAGGCATACTCCTGTAAGGCATACAGGGAGAAGTCATTAGGCAGGGTTAGGAGAGAGAATAATTTGTCTGTATGATAGATGGAAAACTTTGACTCTGTTGACCCGGGTATCTAAGTGCCATAACCTCTTCTTGAATTGTAACAGGGATTTTTCTAGATCTAACGCAAGTAGGGCTGGCATTGACAGCCAACACTGTTTCAGTTCTTGGTTGATTTGCTTTTTTCCAAAGTAGAATGATCTATAACATATAGAAAAATCAATGAGATTTCCAGAAGATTGGTTTCACCCAGAATATTAGAGAATATAGCTTTGCTTGTGAGATACAGCCTAGTTCTAATCTGTATCTTGCACTAGAAATAAAATATGGAATATGTGCTATTGATTTTAAGAATTTTTTTAAAAAAGAATTCTGTTTCAAGGATCAAGAAGTTTTTATAATCATATATCTGAGGTCCATATTACAGCATGCCAAGAATTTTGGCCTTCTGTAGTTCTGTTGCCGAGGCGACAAAATTGTTTCCCCTTCAAATTTGTTGATGGTTAAAAGTGTTGAACTTCCATAAATAACTTTCTTGTTTGATGACCCGAGCATGTGGAGAACTGAAAGTGATTGGGTATTGAAATGATTTCTTCTGGTCAATGGACTACTTTTAATGTACAGTTTGATGAATTATCACAGTATATTTTGTAGAATACCAAAGCTTTTTGTTTCTGGTAATTTATTTCAAAGCAATTTCTATCACATGCCCCAAAAGCTCCTTGAGACCTCTGTGTAGCCCAATTTTTGAAAAGGATAGAAGATGGTTGGGAGATGAAGGATGGAAATTTGGATTGGCAGAAGCTTCTATGGTAGAGAAACTAATAAATATCCTTGCTTAACTGTATTATGAGTAGGGATAAGCCCTGTTAAATCACCAAAATTAATACTTTTAGCCTCCAAAATGGTGTTGGACTGTAATTGAATAATCAAGTTAAAAAGAAAATAGTCAATCTATGAATTATCTGTTTTTTTTCTTGAGAATGGAGTCATATGCCACCATTAAGTCAATAAAGGCAGCAAAAAATACTCCATTTCTAAATTTGTAGTATTTCTTTACCAAATGATGTAATATTAGGCACCGATTTATTATTGAATGTTCATTCCTAAAATCTGCCTGCTCAGGCATGATAATGTTCTTGGAGTATGTCCCATCATGTAATTTGTGGCAGACATATCTAGCACAACATTTACTAATTACAGAAAGAAGACTAATTGGATGGCCATTGGCAGGAATTCTTGAGCTAAACTGAATTGATGGTGAGTGCATAGACATATCAAAGTATTTTTCTTGGCAATGGATACATAAGTGGTTTATCTTGGTTTGTAATGTAACCCACATTAACTGGCATACTAAACACATGTTGACTTTTACTTCTGACCTCTAGACCAATATTTTGTGGCAGTAGAGGCAGTCACTGAGTAGAATCATTATCCATGGTTAACTTTATGCATACATGCAGGAAAAAAATCTGTTTATACTGATCCATTGACTTTGACTGGAAGATACTCATGTAATATTTACTGCCAATGTGATGCAAGTATACACCACAGTATACATTTATATTGCTATAAAGTGTGGGGAGTGGGGTGGGGGATGGGGTGGGGGGATATGGGTGGAAAAGAGAGAAAGTGATAATTAGTGTCACAGTCAAATTAGCAACGGAAGCCAGTTTTGTACAGGAAACAGCAAATTATCAATTATGTTTAACTTCACTCTTGTTTCCCTACTTGTTTTGATGTCAGAAATAAGAATAAGATTGATCAGCCTGTCAAAGTGTTGGCATGGTTTTACCCAAAACACATCACAAACCAAGTTTTTCTATAAGAAAAAGATGCTTGGAAGAAGAAAATCTATTAATTATTCACACTTTAAACTTGAAGATGGTGTTAAGTTTGGACTTCAAAATAGCTTATAGAAAGCAACTTCCCATTACTTTTGACTTTTTTTTTTAAAAAAAAGGCTGATTTGAAACTCTTTAGAAATCACGGCACAAAATGATTTCTCTCAAGTAACAGATAAACTTCAATTCTTACACATTTTTCTGTACCCTACAAGAAGGGCACCTCTTTGAAGTTCAAAATAGTACAAAAATAGTAGAAGTGATTTTATGGAGAAATATTGAGTATGAGCTGCTTTCATCTCCTGCTAAATATTTACTTCACTTATTTATCATGTAGTTTTTGTTGTTCTTAGATTTCCTAGTTTGGTTAATTTCACAATATGAAATGGAGCAGAAGGAAACGATAATAAACTTGAAATAATTGTGTTTGGTTTTTTTCACCAATTCACATATTATATGTTCTACACCCATCTTAAAATGTGAAGCATAAATGTAAGAAAGAAAGAGCTGTAAATAAACCTCACCGGGAAGCTGTGAAACTTTCCCTGTGCCCTGCATGAAATCAATGGCATGTAGAACAGAATATAGAGCAGAGCAGTGATTTGATTCAAAAATTTTTACTACTAGTTCTGTGGACGTGGCTTGGTGGACATGAGTTGGTGGGCATGGTAGGGGAAGGATATTGTAAAATCTCCATTCCCTCCCCACTCCTGAGGGAAGGTTACTGCAAAATCCCATTCCTTCCCCACCCCACTGACCTGCTTTCCAGCTCCATTCTCCTGTGCAGGGCAACAAAAGAAGACCCAGCCGATCAGCTTGAACTTGGGAGGCAGAAAATAGATGAGGCAGGGCCAGTCAGAGGTGGTATTTGCTGATTCTCCAAACTATTCAAAATTTCCGCTACCGGTTCTCCAGAAGTGGTCAGAACCTGCTGAATACCACCTCTGGAGCAGGTCAAATATAAGGCCTGTGGGCCAGATCCAGCCTGCAATGTGGTCAGATCTGGCCCACGGGGCCATCCTGAGAAATGTAAGGGGCCAGCCTACATCGCTTCTTTAGAAATTCCTGGCACAAAATGATTTTTTTCAAGTAACAGATAAACTTGAATTCTTACATAATTTTTCTGTACCATACAAGAAGGGCACCGCTTTGAGGTTGAACACTGAGTGCAAAAATAGCAGAAGGGATTTTTATGGAGAAATTTTGAATGCTAGCTCAAATGCAAAGAGGAAACGTCGGTCCAGCATGGCTTTGGCCCATTGTTGTAGTTCGCCAGCAGCTTGTGCAGACAGCAGTGGAATCGGACAGTGGGGAAGAATGGGGACCAGTCCGGGAATCTGGAGAGGACTCAGATGAGGGTCCTGCATCCAATGCAGAGATGGGGCCAGGACCATCTGGGAGTGGGGTGCTGCCTCTGGAGCCTCCGGAGTCTGGCAGCAGCAAGGCATAGGACTCAGGGGAGCCTGTTCCCAGTGCCTGTTTGCACAGAGATGCTAGAAGGCGAGAGAAGCTGAAACAAAAGGGGCGACTCGGGAGTAAGGCTGGGAGGTAATTGCCGCTCCCAAAAGGTATAAAGGACATGCAAAGTTGATGAAACCTTTTCAGGAAGCAAAGCTGTTTGTTCAGTTCTGACTCATTCCTGAAGCTCTTTGTAGTTGGTTTTTGTTCTAGTTTATTTGACACTTCTGTAGCACTTCACAGGAAAGAAAGGTGGGTGCTTATCTCAAGGGACTGTTTGAGATTCATTACCAGCTGGGAATGAAAATAATTCCCAGCATTGCAATAAAACAAGACTTGTTTTTAAAATAAGCATGTGCGTAATTACGGTCTCGGAAACCTTGGTCAGAACACCAGTCTACCCAGTGCAAAGAGGAAACATTGGATCAGCATTGCTTTGGCCTGGTCTACCCAATAAAAAGAGGAAACATGCCAGCAGTTTGGGGAGTGGTGTCAAGCTGGCCATGCCCACCCAGTTGGCAATGCCTGCTCGGCCCCTGAGAACCACAGCCCTGATGTGGCCCTCATTGGAATTGAGTTTGACACCCCTGATATAGAGGCACTAAATAATATATATTTAGGTATATATACTTTCAATTCTGCAATGCAAACCTTATCATATTCTTTTTGTTTCATTTGTCTGTTTCTGCATGAATACACCACACTCAAACCAAATCTGCATCATGTTTGCATATTCACTATACATCAGGCCTGTCTTATTTAATGTGCTATATTTTTGACACTAGTATTTTAACTCTTTTATTTTGGTTTTTCTTTTTCTATTGTTAATATTTTATTCTTCTATTTCCGCCCCCCCTGAGAATATGCAGTACAACATTGCTCTGGTATAGCATATTGCTGAGAGAGATCATTTAATTCATTACATTCAACACAAACTCCTTCTAGCTGAGTCTATAAAAGTAGAAAGCAGATGGCATTAAAGCAGGCTGGAGAGAGGAAAACAGAAGGACTAGATTTTTGCTCTGTTTGTAACTTTCAACCAAAATATTATTTTAAAATTGATTATGTTCCAAAACAACATGTTATTTTGCAATAAATATCTACGAATGGCAGTCACACAATATTTTAAGAACTGGGACCTTCATTAAACACTGAGATCTTTCAACAGAAGGAACATTTTAATTCTAATGTTCATATTAATAATAATGAAGTTTTAAACATTTTAATGTCTTTTGTTTCACAATTTTAATAAGGTTTGCATGCTATTTTAATTTCGGGTTGTGAATTGCCCAAAATTCGTTATAAGATGGGCAGCTATATAAATGTTCTAAATAAGTAAATAAAAACATGTCACTTCAACTGATCTTTTACAGGCATTAATTTATTCATTTCCTAAAATAATCTTCAAAGCATAATTTGGGTTGAGCAATGAACAAAGGAGAGAAATTAAGTTCTCCCTTCTTCCCTGGATCAGTCCTTCAATCAAATTTTGTGGTTGCCAGTACAAAGAACATGTTGATGGTTTGACACTGCATTAAATACCTGCAGTTGCTACCATATTATATAAACAGCTAGGCAGAGAAGGCATATAGAAAGCGTTTCTAAATCATTTTTAATATTAATAATCAACTGGTATACAGAGTAACCATTCTGAAATTTTTGGATTTTTATTTTTATTGGATGGTCATTCTTGGCTTGTTATTCATCAGTGACTATATTAAGGGGGAAATATAATTACTGGTTAATATAATGCAACTGTTGTAAGAATTTGTGCATTGCTTAATTTTGGATGATAATTTTACTGGCAGGAAGCTGCTACTTTAATACTAAAGGACAAGTGTTGTTAATGACAGAAGGGGAAAAAAGGACACATGTAATTTTTTCCTTATGGTTCATCACTTAATCAATACATTTCTGAATATTATTAAATATATACATTTGTGAGTATTTAATGCTGAATGATTAAATTGACCTAGCACAAGTGAATGAAAACTGGCTCAGTAAAATGGAAGGCCACATGGCTTGAACCAAGCCTACTAGGATGTTAAATTCAATAAAAGTCAAAATATATTAGGAATCCACTCTTTGACTAAGGATCTGAAGTGGTATTCACCAGGTTCTGACCAGTTCTGGAGAACCGGTAGCAAAAATTTTGAGTAGTTTGGAGAACCAGAAAATACCACCTCTGACTGGCCCTGCCCCATCTATTTGCTCCCTCCCGAGTCCCAGTTGATCATCTGGGTCTTCTATTGGTTACCCTGCACAGGAGAACAGAGCTGGAAAGCAGGTTAGTGGGGTGGGGAGGGAATGGGATTTTGCAATATTCTTCCCCTGGAGTGGGGAGGGAAAGGAGATTTTACAGTATCCTTCCTCTGCCACTCCCACCGTACCACTCCCACCAAGCCATGCGCACAGAATTGGTAGTAAAAAAATAATAATCCCACCATTGCTAAGGAAACCAGATTAGCTGTCTTAAAGTTCACAGGTGGGACAGAGATTTTATCACTGTAATCACCATAAAAAATAACCTTGAGAAATAGGAAGACGAACCACAACCAAGCTAATGGTCAGATAAAAGAAATGTGGGTCTAGGGCAGAAATGTACTCTGAGAAAGCCTCTGAAATATGACTCTCCCTATTTCTCAATAAGATAAAGGAAAGGAAGCGGAAGTGCATTCAGACTAGCAGGTTTCTGTCACAATAATCTTTACATGAATGTAGCAGCTTGCATGTCTTTGGTATCCAAATTTGTTTTACCTTGGAGAACTGACAATTGTGAATTAACTTTGCGTCTCAATCGTCTCCTTGTCTGAGCCAATTGATTGTCTTGAGGAATTTAAACATCAATCCCAACATTAGAAGATCAGGCGTTTAAGGCAAATACCCAGCAGAGTCACAACAAAAAATGTTATAGCCCAGTAAGTCAAATAAATGCACTTAAATTGGAAGGAGAACAGTACATGGGGAAATCACTGAGTAAAATGTATACATTATCAAAGATTTCCACATCTGTTCAGATATGTAGGTGGGTAATTTCTTTTTCTGCTTTGTGAATAGTTTTTTTTTTGGAGGGGGGATTTATCTGCAGAGATCTTACAGTACATCTACCAACAGAGCTCAAGCAAAGACTAAAGTTGACCAAAGCCAAAACTGCATGAGGACATCTATTCTCTTTATTTTGCCTTTGTCGTTTTTTTTCTCCTTTTCTTCCCAAGAAGAAAATTGAAACAGATAATTATTTCCAGAGTAGGAAGTACAAGATATCTAATCATCATGTTTTTAAATTTAGGACAAAGTATGTTGAAAATTAATCAAATTGTTATAAATTGTCCATACCTATAATCGTAATTTAGAAAGGAATCCCATCGTTTTTTCAAAAGAAGAAGAATTTAACTGAAGCCTTAGGGAAAAGAGAAGCAATGGTGAAACTTACACCCTAGCATAACAAACATATTTATTGCAGACATTTATGTCAATCAAGATGCTTACAATTCACTATTATGCAGTGTTTCATGGTTGGTTACCTTCTCCTGAAGGTTTTCAACATAATGTAACAGTCATTTAAACAGGAAGCTCTGATTGAATGATCGCTAGGTCAAACACAAATTGTCAGTCTCACTTCTTAGATACCATTATTAGCCACATTCTACTGAAATCATAAATGAAAACAGAAGAGCTTCTCCCATAGCATGCTATGAAGTAGAATATATTTAAATAAATATTAGCAATATTACATTTGTACCAAGCATCTAAAATTACATCATTAATATTAATGGTGTTTTACTGTGCACAAATACACAGACACCATATTTAATAGTGAAAAAGGTAGCTTACTTCCCCTTAGCTTTCCAATTTTCATTATAATGGTGAAAAAAAAAACCTTACTTTGACTGCCTGCTCCCATTTAAAAAAAACTATTCAGGAAATATGTTTTTTTTCCCCCAGATTCCTATTTTGGTTTGCATTCCTTGTCTGCTGTTATCTCCTTGAATAAACTGCTAATTTCCATACCAAGTGTGTGAATGTATAATTGAAATCAGAAGCCAGGACAGTTCTATGGAGTACTTTGGCATTGTGCAATTGTGCAATTGTGTGTGTGTGTGTGTGTACATGAATATGAATATAGATATAGATATACTTTGTGTTACAACACCCTGCTAAGCCCCAATTAAGGGAGAAAGCATACTGCTTTTTTTTCTGTCTTTTGGCTCATCACCAGAGACAGAAAGCTATTTGTTTCGTTGTCTTTTGTTTACATGTGTGTTAGGTTTTGAGCTGATAAATAATTTAATAATACTTCCCTGGTTCGAATCCCAGTAAGGGTATGGCTAGCTGAAGAGAACTAACAAGCTCGAAATAGATCTATCCTAGTCTCTCCTTATTTAATTATTTATCAGCTCAAAACCTTACACACATATAAACAAAAGGCAACGAAACAAATAGCTTTCTGTCGGTATGGTCTCTGGTGATGAGCCGAAAGACAGAAAAGAAAGCAGTATGCTTTCTCCCTTAATTGGGGCTTAGCAGGGTGTTGTAACACAAAGTATATACTTATTCCCCTGCCTCCTCAGCTGAACAGGATAGAACTAGTGGTCTAATGGCAATTACAACTGCCTCACGTGTAATACTTCCCCGGTTTGAATCCCAGTAAAGGTATGGCTAGCTGAACAGAACTAACAAGCTCGAAATAGATCTATCCTAGTCTCCCTTATTTAATTATTTATCAGCTTAAAACCTAACACACACACACACACACACATATATTATATATATATCAGCTGATCAGGATAAGAACCAGTGGTCTGATGGCATTACAATTGCCTCACATGTAATACTTCCCTGGTTCGAATCCCAGTAAGGGTATGGCTCGCTGACGAGAGCTAACTAGCTTGAAATAGATCTATCCTAATCTCCCTTGTTTAATTATTTATCAGCTCAAAACCTAACACACACACACACACACACTAAGTATATATATATATATATATATATATATATATATATATATATATATATATATTATATATATATATGGATCTTTGGTTCTTCGGGTTTTCTCCCACGTAGAATTGGAAGTATCTAGGCGACGTTTCGATGAAGTCTCATTCATCATCTTCAGGCTTGTGTCTTCCTATGCTTCTTGGAGTAATGTGAGCTTGCAGCTGCTTCTTCCTTTTAACTGCTAGTGGGGTGTGACTTGATTGGATGGGGGCTTGGCTATGTTCTGATTGGGTGGGGGTTTGTTCTCATTGGTTGAGGGTTTGGCTGTGTTCTGATTGGTTGGGGGGTTGGCTGTGTTCTGATTGGCTGAGGGTGTTTTCTGTTCCAGTGGGGGTTTGGTTGTACTCAGGTTAGTCTTAGTTGCTGGGGGATTTGAAGCCAAACAACAGGATCACAGCTCACCAGCTCAAATCCCCCAGCAACTAAGATTAACCTGAGTACAACAAAACCCCCACTGGAACAGAAAACACCCTCAGCCAATCAGAACACAGCCAACCCCCCAACCAATCAGAACACAGCCAAACCCTCAACCAATGAGAATACACCCCCACCCAATCAGAACATAGTCAAGCCCCCATCCAATCAAGTCACACCCCCACTAGCAGTTAAAAGGAAGAAGCAGCTGCAAGCTCACATTACTCCAAGAAGCATAGGAAGACACAAGCCTGAAGATGATGAATGAGACTTCATCGAAACGTCGCCTAGATACTTCCAATTCTACGTGGGAGAAAACCCGAAGAACCAAAGATCCACACACACACATATATATAATGTATGTATGTATATATGTGTATATATGTGTGTATATATAAAACGTATGTATGTATATATGTGCATGTGTGTGTGTCTATACAGAAAGAGAGTGGGAGGGAGAGAGGGAGAGGCAGACACAGAGGCAGAAACAGGCAGAATTTTCATCCCCTCATCTGGAAAGAAATCTTAAATATATTGTGAGAAAGAGACTAGCAGAATCTGGGAATCTGGTTAGTGTCAAGAGTCCATTGGTTTTTCTGGTTCCAATACTGGAACTTAACTGAACATGATTTCACTAATTGGACTGGCATGGTGATGTTTGGCTACAATCACTAAGCCACATCATTGGTGGAAAATATATTTACAAAAGCTAAACGTTCCTGACATATTGAGATAGAGTATTTTAATCCTCCCATCATCCATTAGCTTTGATTGCACTGATAGAAGTTGTATTCAGCCATAACCAGATAGTCAATACATTTGCATCCATACTTTATTGCTTGAGATGGAGGCACAATCAGGTCAAGTCAGTATATTCAAGATTGTCTTTCACCCTGTTGATTGTCCTATTATTCTTTAACTGTTTAGTTTACTGATAAGGAGATGTTAACTTCCTTAACAATATACTTCTGTAAAGAAAATTGGAGGCTCTTATCAAAATTGTAATAAAGTGATATGAAAAGTTGTAGAATTAATATGGTGGAAACTGTTCTGTGAACAGCCAAACTATTAGCGATGCTGGCTAGGAATGAAGGAAATTCAGGTGGCTTAGAGTCATAAGTAGCCACCCATTTGCTTTCTCTCCTCATCTTTTTAACTATTGCTCCAATAGGATTAATACTTTAAAAGCCAATTTAAAGTTTTGTTCTAAATGCATAAATTGCATGTTGTGTACATATAGAAATGCATATTTCATGCCACTTAAAATGAAAGTGTCGGGCTCTGAGTGCAGCGTCGCTTACCTCAGAGTCCACCATTTCACCGGGTCTTGGAGAGTCGACCCGTCAGCAGCTCCCAACTGACGAACCACTCCTGACTGAAGTTATGAAGCCACACTCCACATCTGATGCAGCAGACACTGTGAGACGAAAGCCCAGGACTCAGCTGAGGGGGATGGAAGACACTGGGGAGTAGATAGGAGGTTATGGTACATGCCAGGAGAATGGTGAAGGGAGCACTTGGTGAGGATTGTTAACATGGAACTGGTTTGAGAGAGGAAAACAAGCGAGTAGGGTGACCCGAAGGTAGGGTTACAGCAATGAAGGATAATTGAGTTAAGTTAGATACTAAAATGTATCTCCCTCTTCAGTTGAAGCAGTGGTAGTATGCTACCAGTTCGGCCCGGTTCGACTGAACCGGTATTTAAAAAAGCCTCCAATGATCAGCTGAGATGAGGAAAAAAAGCCTCTATGACCAGCTGAGAGGAGAAAGAAAAGAAAAGCACAGGATAGGCCCTCCCACCTGCCCCTGCGCTTTTCTCTTCTTTATCCTCTCAGCTAATTGGTACTGCAGGCCTCAGCTGGTGTGTAGACAGCTGCACACATGTGTTAGGTATGCATGCAAACATTCACCAAACCATTAGTGGAACAGATAGGATCCCACTACTGAGTTGAAGAATGTTCCCTGAGTACTCCCTTTACAAGAGTTAATCTTGATAGTAAAAACCTCTGTTTCTACAATTTTGAGACATTCCATTTGCAAATCTAAAAGCTGTCTAAATCTTCTGATTCAATGCAAGCAGCAGCTGGGCTCTTTTTGAATAAGAACTGAACTCCCAGCCGATGGGAAAAATTCAATTAATATGTAATCTCAGGAAATCCACTCACAGTAAATTATGCTCAAGGATTTGTAGACATACTGGTACTTTGGATAAGCACATTACTACTTTGGGATGCAACATTAAATTATAATGGATGATATGAAAACAATGCGGGCGCAATAAGAGGTGATGGAGAATGCAAAAACTTGTGAATTCAGTATTATAGATTAAGGCTGAAAGGCTAAATTTTAAAAACCAGTGAAGATTTAAATTTGCATAAGAAAGCCTTGATTAAAATAAAAGAAACCTTATATTCACATTTAATAGCAGATATTAGCAGATCCTCTGCCTATTTTTGTTTAAAATGTGTGGAAAATGTTTACAAGAGCTATTCTTACTACCTTCTGATTATGAGTGGGATGTTAACAATACTTCTTTTAAATTAGAACCAGTGTAAAATTTTCTACAAGTGTTGGTCCTAACATAGTAAAACATGTCATTTCATAAAAAATTAGATTCAGTTCCATTGCTGTAACCACAATGTTTTTTGTCCAAATATTTTCTTAATGAATGGTTTAAATTATTCCCAGACTTCTTTGTTCCTATATTTTTAGATGTGTGTGGGGAATCTTTTAATATTAGTAAATTTATTTTTACATAAGATTATAAAAATAAAATCCTGAAGTTTTATCTAATTTAAGTCTATTTATTTAATTAGGATGTATATCAACATTTTCTCTCTCTCTCTAGCTAGCCAGCCAGCCAGCTTTCAAAGGTGAATAATTAATTCACCTTTATTATATATATTAATATATAATATATAATCTACATCTATATCTATATTGATATAGATGCATTGGATACAGGTAGAGATAGAATGGATATTGTAGTATATCCATATACTACATATAGAAATATATGCTGATGCAGAAAAATCCTTTGATATAAGGCTTTTTCTGCATCAACATAAAATATTCACTTATTTTAAATTCTTAAATTCTTTTAAATTCTTAAAATAAGTGATAATTAGATTTGGTTTCCTAAGTAGGTAATTGGATTTATTATTACTATTATATATTGTTGTTTTCTAACCAATCTCTTGATTCTGAGTTTTGATGGACTTTTTGGAGGTTTTTTTTGTCAAATATTCATTTGTTTAGTGTTTTATTGTTTCCATCGTTGTTTCTTTTTGTACCTTTGTGCAATTTTTTTCTAATATTGTGATAGCAAAAAAGGAAGAAAATTTATTCACATATTTATATTATTTTGCAGGATTCATTTAAAAGAAAAACTGCTAATAATTTGGCAAGGGACTGTTCTGTTGCTTAAAATGTTATGCTATCTTTAAAAAAAGTTAATATAGTTTAATACATTTATTATAAACATGCCATTGTCCTTCATTTTCCTATTGTAAATGTAACATATTTTTTCTGTATATATAATTTCAATTGCTTCTTTGTATTTATTCAGCTGTTATTATCAAGAGTATAGTTTGCCTTTTACTGTTTCATTTCTTTAACAATAACAATAAAAATGTCTTTTTTTACAACCCTGTAATCCTTTAATTTGAGGTAGAATCCAGGAGGCTAGATGGAGCTGAGCATTTACTGCTTGGATGCCCTTCTTGATGACATGCGAAGTTCACAGTAGATATTTTTTCTTGGCGCCCTGGTAGAGACAAACATCTGCCGCTGTTTAGGATTAAAATCTCAACCTTCCAAATGGGAGGTAAGCACCTTCACCACTAGGCCATTATGCCGCTCTTATTCTAACAATAACTTTTTTTAAAAAAAATTAATCAAATGGTTGACCATGGTGAATAGCCTTTCCATACTGGAAAATGGGGGTGAAAGTTGTGATATTACATAAAGTGTTTGTCAGAACAGTTTCAGGTTAGAGTGAAAACAAAATGTCAAAAATCCAATGTTTGTATTCTAAATTCTTCTTCCTCTTCCTTCTCCTCCTCCTCCTCTTCCTCTTCGTCTATATATATATATATATATATATATATATATATATATATAATTCAATTTCAATCAAAGTTGGTACACAGATGATTTGCCCTCTGGAAACAAATACTGTGGGGGTAAGTCACCCCTAAAACCTGTTTGGGGTGTGTATGCCTTAAAATGGATTCTACTGTACAGCACAATGAACTTGCCATGGTAACAGTTCACAAGGGGGCTCTCTCTCAGCCCTCCAAGGAAATGTCAGGTGATTGGCCAAGTGAAATAAAAAAAAATGAAACACCAGCATAGACAAGAAACTCCCGAGGAGAGGAATAGAAGACTTGTGATGCCGCATGAGAGACAGTACAACAGTGTGAGTCCTGACTACAGGATTTTCCTGTCTAATACAGGATTGGAATAAATAAATAACGGGGCAATTCCAGGTTATTGGCTAGTGTCATATAAAATCAGATGAAAAATAATCACTTGTAACATTCTTATTGATAGTAGGATAGTAGTAAAAACTGAATTAGTAAGATTTGCAGAAATGGAGTATGTAAATGAATCCATTCTTCCCACACATTCTGCCTGAGTGGACAAATAAACAGGCAAAGCAAATGTATACATATATGTGTGTGTGTGTGTGTGTGTTAGGTTTTTGAGCTGATAAATAATTAAACAAGGGAGACTAGGATAGATCTATTTCAAACTACTTAGCTCTCATCAGTTAGCCATACCCTTACTGGGATTCGAACCAGGAAAGTATTACATGTGAGGCAGTTGTAATTGCCATTAGGCCACTGATTCTTATCCTGATCAGCTGAGATATATATACATACGTACATACATAAATACATACATATTTATTTATTTATTTATTTATATTTATATTTCTATACCGCTCCCTCTCCCAAAAAAGGGACTCGGGGCGGTGTACAGCCTAATAAAAGTACATAGAGTAAATATAATTTAAATAAATTTAAAACTGAATTAAATAGATAAACCGGCTGCATCCCGTCTAACTACAATTACACATTTAAAAATCCGGGATTAATAAAAATTTAAAATGGAAGATTAAAAACTAAAACCCAAGATTAGGTATAAAACCCCAAAAAACCCTTACTGGGCCAGGCCAGCCTGTTTAAAAAATAGGATCTTAACCGCACACCGGAAGGTCAGGATGTCCGTCATGGCTCGTATCTCCGGGGAGAGATCATTCCACAAGGAGGGGGCTCCCACAGAGAAGGCCTGCACCCTCGGGGCCGCCAGCCGACAACGATCAGGCGGTGGTACCCCAAGTAGGGCAACCCTGTGGGAACGTACTGGGCGGCGGGAGGTAGATGATGGCAGTAGGCGGTCCCGTAGATACCCAGGTCCCGAGCCATGGAGCACTTTAAATACCATCAGTACCACCTTGAATCGAATCCGGAAGGCCACAGGAAGCCAGTGCAGCCTGCAGAGAAGCGGTGTAACGTGGGAGCTCTGAGGGGCACCCACGATCACCCGCGCAGCTGCATTCTGGACTAACTGTAGCCTCCGGAGACTCTTCAAGGGGAGCCCCATGTAGAGAGCATTGCAATAATCCAGGCGGGAGATAACGAGGGCGGAAGTGACTGTGCGAAGTGCGCCCAGATCCAGAAAGGGCCGCAACTGGTGAATCAGACGAATCTGATAAAAAGCCCCCCTGGCGACGGCTGCAATGTGTTCTTCTAAAGACAGCCGTACGTCCAGGAAGACACCCAAGTTGTGCGCCCTTTCCACGGGGGTCAGAACCTCTCCCCCCACGGCCAGCGAAGGAACCAGCTGGCTGTATCTGGGCGCAGGAAACCACAGCCACTCGGTTTTGGTCGGGTTGAGACGAAGCCTGTTACGACCCATCCAATTCCGCACGGCCTCCAGGCACCGGGACATCACTTCGACGGCTTCGCTGGGGTGGCCCGGGGTGGAGATGTACAGCTGAGTATCATCAGCGTACTGATGGAACTCCACCCCGAAGCCACGGATGACCTCGCCCAGTGGCTTTACATAAATGTTGAACAGCAGGGGCGAGAGCACCGACCCCTGAGGGACCCCACATAGTAGGGGCCTCGGGGCCGATCTCTGCCCCCCTGTCAACACAAATTGCGAACGGTCGGAGAGGAAGGAGGCGAACCACCGCAGCACGGTGCCTCCCACCCCCAACCTCTCCAACTGTCGCAATAGGATACTGTGGTCGACAGTATCAAAAGCCGCTGAGAGATCTAACAGGACCAGGACAGAGGAACAACCCCTGTCCCGGGCCCTCCAGAGGTCATCCACCAACGCGACCAACGCCGTCTCCGTGCTGTGCCCGGGCCTGAAGCCCGATTGGAGGGGGTCAAAATAACTCGTTTCCTCCAGGTACTGCGGGAGCTGATGTGCCACCACACTCTCAACAACCTTCACAACGAAACGAAGGTTGGAGACAGGACGATAGTTAGATAACAATGCTGGGTCCAGGGACGGTTTCTTGAGGAGGGGCCGCACCACCGCCTCTTTCAAGGCGGCGGGTAACAGCCCCTCTCTCAAGGAAGCGTTTATAATACCCTGGAACCAGCCTCGTGTCACCTCCCGAGTGGCCAAGACCAGCCAGGAGGGGCACAGGTCCAGTAAACAGGTGGTGGCATTCAGTCCCCCCAGTATCCTGTCCACGTCCTCCACAATAACAGGATCGAACTCAACCCAATTGACCTCACCGATATCCACCCCCACCCCCACGCCCGGAGATGCCCAGTCGGAATCCAATTCATCCCGGATCTGAGCGATTTTGTCCTGCAGAAACCTAGAAAACTCCTCAGCCCGTCCCTGCAAGGGGTCCTCCCGCGCTCCCACCTCCAGGAGGGAGCGGGTCACCCTAAACAGGGCGGCTAGGCGATTTTCCGCGGACGCAATAAGGGTGGAGAGGTAAGACCTCCTCGCCATCCTTATCGCCACTAAATACGTTTTGATATAAGATCGTAATAGTGTTCGGTCAGACCCAGAGCGGCTGACCCTCCAACTGCTCTCTAGGCGTCTTTTCCGGCGCTTCATCTCCCTCAGCTCCTCAGAAAACCAGGGAGCCACATGGGATCAGCACCGGGTCAGAGGCCACAAGGGCACAACTCGGTCAAGGGCCCCGGCAGCCACCCTATCCCAGGTGGCGACCAAGCCCTCAACCGAGTCGTGTGTGTGAGCTTCGGGGAATGGCCCAAGCTCCGTCAGGAACCTATCAGGGTCCATCAGGCGCCTGGGGCGGTACCATTTTAGTGGCCCCGCCTCCCTGCGGTCAGGGGGTGCGGAACGGAAGTCGAGCTTCAGGAGCGAGTGATCTGTCCATGACAGGGGTTCCACAACTATATCCGCTATACCCAGATCACTCTGTCACTGATCAGAGACAAAAACCAGATCCAAGGTGTGACCCCCCATGTGAGTAGGGTCCCGAATTAACTGGGTCAGGCCCATGGCCGTCATGGAAGCCATGAACTCTTGAGCAGACCCCGAGGTACCGCCGGCAGAAGGCAAGTTGAAATCCCCCATGACCATAAGCCTGGGGGTCCCAACTGCCACGCCAGCTATGACCTCAAGGAGCTCAAGCAGGGCCGCTGCCGCATAGCAGGGAGCCAGGTATGCGACCAGCAAGCCCACCTGAACCTTGGGACCGAACTTCACGAAAAGGAGCTCACACCTGGTCGTCTGAGACACAGTGGCTTCCCTCGGACACAGATCCTCCTTAATAACCACCGCAACCCCCCCTCCCCTCCCCTGGGCCCTCGGCCGATGAAAAACCCGAAACCCGGCTGGGCACATCTCCACCAGAGGGACTCCCCCCTCTTGGCCCAGCCAGGACTCGGTGACACCCACCAGGTCCGCACCCCGCTCACAAACCAAATCGTAAATGAGAGGGGCTTTATTAACAGCGGACCTGGCGTTGCATAACATCAGCCGAAGGCCCAGGGCCCAATTGCTCAGACCCCCTGGGGAACGGGAGATGACAAGGGGGTCGGAGCGCGCCACAGCAGACAAATAGCGGGGACGCGCTCCCGAAACAGAGTGTGGCCTCCTATAACCGCCAAATCTGCCTCTCCCGCTCACCGTACTAATAGCTTTAATATCACCCTCCCTGGGACAACCCCCCATCCTCAATAGAGCCCCATCCGACCCCAAACCCTCCCGGCAATGCTCAACCCGCGACCCGGTCCCAGCCCCAGGCGGGTTGTCCCCCAACCCCCGCCTGGCCAACCCTAACCCCTTTAAAAATCTAAAAACCCCTTTATATACATACATACATATATCACACAGCCCATTTCCCAGGTTGTTGCAACATAGGAGGTTGATAGACACACAGCCAATACCTCAGCCATACATGTTCTTACGAAAAAGCCAGCCAATCAACTCCATCAACCAATCAAGAAATGACAACATAACCAACCTCCCCACCACCCCACCAGTATTTATAGAGAGATGGCAGCTCTGATCATGCTTTGCTAGCACAAGCACAAAGCCGAAAGGACCAGCCTGAAGATGGTGAGTGGGACCTTGTCGAAATGTCACCAAAATACTCTCAATCTTACATGGGAAAACACCTGAACACACCAAGACCTGCATATACATACATACATACATACATACATACATACATACATACATACAGTGTGTTTTCTTATGTTTTTGTGGGTATTTATATGTATGTATGTATTTAGGTTTCTTTGGGTATTTTCCCACATCTTAATATTTGTGCTTTTATTATAGTGACGTTTCGGCAGAATCTCATCTGCCATCCTTAGGCTTGTCATATGTGTCAGGCTTGGCAGCCGTTCTTTTTTTTTTTTAATTTGGTGTTGGCTTTCTGTTTTATTTGAATGTTTTTTTCCTCATCCTGATTGGCTGGGAGTCTAGGTCTGTTTTTATTGGTCTTCGAGTTCTTGTGTTCTTGATTGGTTGGCAACATTGTGTTTTGTGTATTGGGATTTCTTAGTGCAGCTTGGTTTCTTGTGAATGGCCGATAATTATTTATTAGGAAGCTGGGTTTTATTTGGGTAGCTGGATGGGGCGTGTTTGGGCTGGGGTGGGGTCTGTTTGTGTCCAGGTGCTTGCCTGGATTGTGGTATAGAGATTTTGTTTGTTTGTGAATGCAGGCTTCCAGATGATTGATAGTCTGGTGGAGTCATCTCTTCTATTCAAAGTCTTAGGTCTTTTATCAATTTCTATGGCTTCTCTGATGATTCTGTAGTCGAGGTTTTCTATAGTAGCTAGGGTTTTGGTGCCATTGAAGTCGATATATGTCTCCCCTACAGGGAGAGGGGCGGTATAGAAAACTAATAAATAAATAAATAAATAAATAAATAAATAAATAAATAAATAAATAAATAAATAAATAAATAAATAAATAAATAAACACTTAAAATATGGTGGCCATTTGCCAGAACAACATAGTGCTACTGAGTTTAATTTAAAAAAAAAAACCCACTGATTTTGTTAATTATTTATCACAGGATCCCAATTCTCACTGTGCTATCTCTGGGGGAAGAATCGTAATAAATACTTATTCTAGACAGTAATAGTATACATTTCAAACCTGAATCATCAATTTTTACTCTAAGGGAATAATTTTGGAATATACAGTGTCGTATCTTTTGGCAATAAGGCAGCAGATTGTAATTAAAGTTCCTTTCCTGGAGCTGCATATATACTTCTTTAACTGGCTGTCTCATATATTTCACTGTTTGGGTGCCTCCTATACCAAAATATCACAAATTACCTGTTGTGAATATTGAATTCAGGTTCAACATCTCATGTACACAACATCTGTGGTAGAGTATAAATAACACTTCAAAGATATACACCATAATAAAGGTTCTACTAATATCTACTGACCTACGTATAAGGTTTTAGTATGGACAAATTTTAGTATGTGTTCATTTAATTTGTAGTACTGGTAGATTTTTTTCCCCCTTTAACTTGGCAATTTTAAGATTCAATTAGCTCCCACAATTCTCCAGCCAGTTCTGGCAATTGAACTTCACACATCTTAACATTGCCAAGTTTGGAAATAACCACTGATTTATATCCTGTCTTTTTCTAAGAAGCTTACATGGATAGCTCTCCATGGAGGGATATATAGTGTTTCAAAAAGGAAAAGGTAATTTGAAGAATGGGAATCCTCGCAGGGCCCCCATGAAGAATTGCTTAAAGAAGCTAAATATGTTCCTGGAATTGTGTGAAATCCTTTTCATTAAAGGAGATTGTGATAAAAGATAACTGTTTCCTTCCATCTGAATCATCTTTTCCCCTACAAATCCAGATCATAGCACCGCCTTTTTATATTTGGTGTCTTCCCTAAATTCAATCTCCACAAAAACCTTTTGTGGGATAGATTTGGTTGAAACAGATTTGCTTCAAATTGATCTATTGAGTTCTCTGGTCAAACTGAGCTTGAATTTGTCTTCTGGTCTGTGATCTCTGCTTATTCATGATACTACATTGCCTCTAAATTACTACTTCTACCATCCTATTTCCACCTCTCCCTTACAGCAGGAACTTTCTCACTTGTCACTTCAAAGTTTCTCCACTGAAACAATTGTACATTCATTGATTTTTTTTCTAGTTCAACTATTGCTGTAAGCACCTCTCAGGTTAGTTACTTAGATAGTTAATTTATGTATGCATATATACAATTTACAGCAGTGTTTTTCAAACTTGGCAGTTTTCCCAGCATGCTGGCAAAGAAAATCTGGGAGTTAAAACCCACACATCTTAATGTTGCCAAGATTGAAAAACACTGATTTAGAAGCTGTCTGACTCCTAATGACTCTGGGTATTTTACAGTTGCAAAACGTAAGAACAATGCAAAACACAGAAAAGAAATCATAAGCAGCTTAGAGATAAACATGTAAACAAAGAAAACCCAATCCAATAGGCTCCATACCAACCTCAATTAATTAAAGTTGCATATAAATACTATTTTCCAAGCCAAAAAAATCCCACAGAATTATTTCCCTTTAAATCCCCCTTTTTACTTCATTCATAAGCTATTGAGTAGAAACAGATTTATCGATTCAATGTGTATTTCTCCAAGGCCAGTCTCAATCAGTATTAATAGGGAGTAAGAGATCCAGTCCACCACCTCTCTTCTGTGTATGCCACAGAGCTCAGTACTCTCTCCACTCCTTTTTAACATCTACATGAAGCTGCTGGGTGACTTTATCCATCACCATGGATTGAGGTGTCATCGGAACGACTTTGAATAAATGGAGCTTCAAGATCAGGACTTTGATATCTTTCATTCTGAATAGGGTAGCACTACCCCAACAGACCTGGATCACAACTTAGGGTTTCTGCTGGGCTTGTGACTCCTGATCAAAGAACAGGTGGCAGCCATGGTTAGGAGAACCTTCACATAACTTTGAGTTGTGTGTCAATTGTGGACATTCCTGGATCAGTGTGTTCAGTCATTCAATCCCTGGTCATCTCACACTTGTACTACTACTATAATGTGCTCTGCATAGGGCTACCCTTGAAGAGCATTCAGAAGCTTCGAATGGTGCAGAGACTGGCAGTGAGGGCAGTCTTGCATGACCAATTTACAATGCTGTTTCACAAGCTGCAGTGGCTGCCAGTTTGGTTTTGGATTGAATTCAAGGTGTTGTTCATCACCTTTAAAGCCCTGCATAGCATGGGTACAGGTTATTTGAGGAAGTGTCTAATGCCTATTAGAAAAGCTCATCCCACCCATGCCAGCAAAGGAGGCATACTATAGTTCCTGTCTGTCAAAGAATTTGGGGTTAGGCGGTCCAGGAGATGAGCCTGAGCTTTTGGAACATCTTGTGGTGAGATTGTTTCTCACCCTCCTGACCATCCACAAGAGCCTGAAGACCAGGTTCTGCCAGTTGTCCTGGGGCTCCAAAGTAGAAGTACCATGCTGGAGGTGGTTGATGGACTAATAGTAAATCTCACCTATTCCCTGCACATCTTCCTCCATTCACTCCCATTGTTTAATTATCATCTTGTATACTTTTAATTATACTTGTTATTTTTATTATGGTTCTACCAGTTTTAATGTTGTAAGCCATCCAAAGTCACTTTATGGTAAGATGGACAGAAAATCAATCAATCAATTAATGGGTAGAATAAATTTATTTTTTATTGAATGATTCTTTTGATAATTGCAATAGTTTGATATGACAATTGCATCTTGTAAAGCAGTCATGCCCAAGTAATATTTCTTGATGTATTTTTAATAAAGTCCAAACTGTATTTAACAGTATACAATTTAGGATGCATTATGTGTTAAACTGAGTGTCACTTGCTAATATTGTAATTATGTAGAAATGTTTGTCTTCAACTTTTGTCTTCAGTGTTTGCTAATCCAATTACTTTTATTTTTTATTAGAAAGTTATATTATAATATATTATTGTAATAATCAGCTACATTAACTATAATTAAAATTCCACTCAGTAGTACAGTTGAAACAATTAAGCACACACCTTTTATGGCATCATGACATATCATTTGAAAAAATAATTATCAAACAAATACTATCAAACATGTAAATATTAAGAAAAACAGTAATTAAAATCAATCAAAACTACAGGGTATTATGATCAAATTCTAATTATTTCAATTATAGAGTTGAAGTATGGAGTTTGCCATGTTAATTTTAAGTAAGTTATGACTATTATTCTCAAAATTATCTTACTATTTTTTTCATTTATTCTTTCAAATCTCCAAAGTGAAGCAGGAGATTAAATAGTAAAAATTGACAATGTTGCACTGTTTTGCTGAAATACCCAAAGCAGTGAAGTGTGTTTGTGTGCACGCACATGTGAGTGTACTCACACTGCATCCTGGTTTTTGTCAGCACATTACAAAAAAGATGTGGAGAGTTGAGACTTTGGAAAAAGTACAAAGAAGAGCAAATAAGATGATTAAAGGCATGGAGACAAAAATATATAAAGAATGGTTGCAGGATTTGGGTTTGGTTAGTCTAGAGAAAAGAACGGGGGACATGATAGCAGTATTCCAATAGTTGAGAGGCTGCCACAAAACAAAACAGAACAAACTTTATTTTTCATATCATAAAAGTGCCATTCGTTGGGGGAGTAAAGATGTATCCAATTCATTATCTGTTTTATTTTCCCAAGGACTCTAACATCCTCCAATTAATAGTTGTAGCGATTGGAATTCTAAATAATTCTCAAAATAAAGCATTAGAAATAAGAACATGTATTGAATGGTAATTAATTTAGTATACTTTGGAAGATTGACCTTTATAGAAGCCCTGTTTCAAATTGAAATCAGAGGGTCCATTCTGCAAATTAAGTATATGAAGTATATCAGCATGTCAAGCCTGAATTCCTTGATATTCATCTGGGACATAAATGTCATTCTACACAAATCCTTCCATAATGATCATTAATGTATGAAACCTATAGGGTGAACATCTTTAATAAGTTTTATAGCTCTCTGTTGTCTGAAGAACACCTATCTTGTTCAACAGCTGATCAAAATTCATCTTATTCAAGAAAATAATCTAACCACAACATAGTCACCTATTTTTGATCCTGATATTAAATTATTCTTATATTCAAAATACTATAAAAGGCACAGGGAATGTTGTCCAAGCATCTAGAGTGCCACTTGAACAATGACTGTGCGGCACTTAATATTTTCCTCTCAGTCTCCAACCAATTGCCCTTCAAAAATGTTACACATAAATCTCTTCATTTTCAGGCAGTTGAAGAAATTAAGAATTTCAGTCCAAGTAATATTAGAAAGTTCCAGGTTGAGATGGGTTGCTTTATTTCATAATTAGAAAATAATGTTACATTTATTGCATAGTAAAATATGCAAATCATCAAAATGATTGTTTGTCCCCTAGGAGTCCAGCTGTTGCATTAAATGCATATCTACTATGGACCTAATTATTGGATGTTTTTCCATTATATCTACAAGTTCATTCATGACTATTTATTTACCAGCCTTCTGTTGCTGTTCAGTAAGAATTAATATGGACACGTCTACCTTTCTCTTTGTGCTTCAGTTTAGTCTCTCCAGTTCTACTAATTTATGGATCAACAATAAATTGTTCAGAAGTGGATTTCTCTTTAACCTAAGTTCATTATGCATCTGGTGATGACTGAATTCCCTAGAAGGACATTGTCTGACTAGAGATAATGTAAGAAATTTACATTTGTTTCAAATGATTATGATAATCAGCTCTTATCTGTTATCTGATGTTTGTGATCACCAACTAATTGCTAACACCTGGCTTTTAGGCCACAAGGACATAGTCACAGTGGCTCTAAAACTTGCAAAATACTTCAGATTGTATATTAAAAACAAGCAAACATTAATCTGCTGTATAAGTTAACTGGAGGAACAAAAGGTAATAAAGTTTGACTTGAAAAAATAGCAGAAAGTATTTTTTGCAGGTGCACCAATTTATGCTTTCATGTTGTTAAAAACTAGCACTTCCTGAAATTTTCCAGCCACATAATTATACCTTCTAAATCAAAGCTGTCCTTTATAAACATGTTTATAAATAATGCCTTCTATACGTATTTTGGACATTTGTTTTCCAGAAAAAACAAAAACAAAAAACGTTGAAATAATAGTCAGAGGTTTATACTCCTATGAATCATACACATGATTCATTAAAAATAAATGAAGCATTCACATAAAATCGTTTTTGTTTTGTTCTAAACCACCAGGACTGCTTCTTTATATTGTATATGGGTGTTTATATATGAACCATAAGCAGTCAATCAATTTCATAACAACTCCATTAAATTCAGAATAAGACACATCGAGATGCAGGAAGTTAGCATCCCCTCTCCTAGAAAAATTGAAATAGCCTAGGAAATATTAAAAAGGCAGAATATTTCTCCTAAAAAGAATACTCATTCAAGAAGCAGAAATTCACTCAAGAAGCAGAAACTCACCCCCACCTTTGTTAATGGGTGGGCCATTAAGGCCTGGGCCAGAATACTTTACATAAGAAGGAACTCCAGGGTGATGGGATTAAGGATGGCCCTCAGGAAATGATAGGATTACCCATCTCACCACATGGTCTGGGAAGATTGCATTAGCCAGCATTCAGGTAAAGCCATGTGGTCCAGACCAAGCCTACAAAGTTAAGACCCCCGCCCCTGGGAGTCTGACAACCAATTAGAATACAAGCTCCAATTCAAATCCCAACAGAGGGTATAAAACCCAGCACTCTCAGCACCTCAGCCCTTTTCTTCTCTTCTCACCTTGAAGCATGTGATCATTCTTCTCTGGAGCTCCAGGCCATGTGGCCCTGTAACCATTAAATCTTCCAAGCAACCTCCATGTTTCCAGTGTCTTTTTCCCCACTTGGAACTGAACCCAGAAGGATATTTCTTTCAACAGAGAAACAGAAATTTGACTTTAACATGTGGAGAATATTGACTGATACCTATATTACACAAAGATGGAATTTCAGCCTGTACAGAAAATATGTTTCCTATGGAGATCATCAAGGAGAACTGCTGTATAATGGTGGCTATATTAGACTGTGGAAGCAATTAAATATTGCCCATTTAAGTCTATGGAGATTATCAGTCATCCAGGTCATGGCTATCCCAATGATAGTTTTTCAAAGGGCAACTGGACTTTGTTTTTTTCTTGAAGATGTTTCACTTCACATCCAAGGAGCTTCTTCAGTTCTGAAGAACCATTCAGTCAGAATTGAAGAAGGTTCTTGGATGAGAAGTGAAAAGTCTTCAAGGAAAAACAGTCCAGTTGCCTTTTAAAAAAGCACCCTTGACATTGTCCATTTAGCCAATGGATGAAAAAGAAAAGGAAGTTCAGTCAATTGTCATAGAAGGAACATTGTACCAGGTCAAAACCTATGGATTTAATCAAAACTAGTTTAAATCTCAGGTATTTGTTAATCTCACATAACCATATTAGTAACACTTCTCAGTTCTCATAAGATGTAACAATGTCATATTATTGATATTTTTTATTTAATTGAGAGATATATAGTTGATCTTAGCTAAAAGGTCTAGAAGTAATTTTAATTGAGAGAAAGTTACATTAAGTTGATTGTCCTACCTCTCTAATATTACAGTAGAAACATCCTAGCATATTTGTATTATTTATTTATTATTAAATTTATTAAATTAGTATTAGTATCATAATCGTTGGCTGCATACTCAGATAAATGTTTATAGTGATGTCCACCTATCAAATCCTTCCCAAAGTTTGGAAAAGACTGATGCTGTTGATTAATAATATTAAACATATTGTTGCAAGATATAAGCTATTCCAAGTATAGATGTATTTTGTAATTGTCTGAAGGAAATTTTGTCAATGCTGATGTTATTCAAGTGATATTCCAGTTACACCTAAGGTGATTGCAGTTGGTATTATTTTTGCTTTCTTTTGCCGCAGCTGTTCTACTTCTGTTTTTAGGTCTTTGTATTTTGTGATTGTCTCCAATTCTTTCTCTTCTAATCTGCTATCCCCAGGTATAGCAACATCCACTATCCCAACTTAAATTTAATTTTACACTTAGGCAAGAAAAACCAAAAGTACACATATAGACTGAGACAGAGAAGAGCAACCAAAATGATTAGGGGACTGGAGATTTAAAACATATGATGAACAGTTGCAAATACTCGGCATGGCTAGTCTAGTGAAGAGAAGGACCCAGGGGAGACATGATAGCAATGTTCTAATATTTGAGGGGCTGCCACAGAGAAGAAGAGGTCAAGCTATTTTCCAAAGCACCCAAAGACCAGACAAGGAATAATGGATGGAAACTGAACAAGGAGAGATTCAACCTGGAAATAAGGGAAAAAATGACAATGAGAACAACCAACCAATGGAACAGCTTGCTTTCAGAAGTTGTGGGACCTTCATCACTGGAAGCTTTCAAGAAGAGATTGGACTGCCATTTGTCAGAAATGGTGTAGGGTCTGCTCTTGGGCGAGGATTGGACTAGAGGACCTAGAAGGTCCCTGTTGTGGCCCGACAGCAGCCAGTAGAGCTGGCAGCAGATTTGGACAGTGAGGAGGTTGGGGAGGAACGTGGGCCAGTCCTGGGTAAGGCTCTGATGAGTGTTCTGCATGGGAGGCAGAGATGGGGCCAGGGCCATCTGACAGTTATCAGCTGCCTTTGGAGTCAGACACCAGTGAGGCAGAAGAACAGCTGGAGCCTATTGCCAGGGTGCGCATGTGCAGAGTTGCCAGAAGAAGGGAACAGCTGAGGAACAAGGACTGACTTGTGAATAAAGTCACAGGTGGACCACAAATGGCCCCTCCCCTAGAGAATAAAAGAGGAGTGAAAGGTGAGTGGAGCTTTGCAGGAGACTATTAATTCATTCTGGCATTCTTGCCAAGTATTGTATTTTCTGAAAGAGATCAGCCTGGCCACACTCCAAGCCTGATAAAGGTCTGTAATTGGGAACTATCTTGAAAGACTGTTGGCTGGGAATTTGTTGTAGAGGAAATTCATTGTAAATTAAATAAAAGGGGTTTATCGCAGGGGTGGGATTTAAATTTCTTAACAACCAGTTCTTGAGTGTGACCTAATTTGTGGGTGTGGCTTGGTGGTCATGTGACTGGCTGGGCTCAGCTTGTATATAAATATTTTAAATATTTATATAAATATTGAATTTTTTATAAAAAAGAGCAACTTTTACCTAAAATCAGGCGAAGCAGGCAGGCAGATTGAGTTGCTTGCAGAATCACAGATTCACTTAGAGATCTAACAACTGCTATCTGCTACCTGAGTCTCCACTGAAAAATAGAAGCTTCGGTCCTAAGGAAGGTTCAGCCCTGCTTTTAGATTAGCTAGAAAGCAAGAAATCCAGTGATTTCCAGCACAGCAGAACAGCTGATGCTCGAGGGGAAAAAAACGAAAAATAGCAACTTACCAAATGCAGGCAAGTTTGATGGCACGCATGCCAGGTGAAGAGTGAGTGGGCAGGGAGGTGGGGGTGGGACCAGCCAGTGGCATGATTTGCCGGTACTCTGAACTGGGCAGAATCATAACAACCAGTTCTATAGAACTGGTCCGACCAGGTAGAATCCCATCCCTGGTTATCGCGACGAGGACTCGGCTTCGTGCTGTTGGGGAAGCCTAAGTGAGAACAGTCCCTTGCACCTCTGTTAATATGTTAAACTTTTCCCTTCCTTTCTTATTAACAATTGTTATATCTGGGGTGATATGTGGCAGATACTTGTCTTTGAATTTTAAAGCCCCAGAACACTTAAACTTCTTCATTTTTTAAATTATTATTTTGTCTATTTTGTGATCCTACCAGTTCTTGCTTACAGGAAAATAATATTTCTTTCAGATATTTCAATGCACCATTGTTGCTACTTTATCAGACTATTGTTTGTGAGTCTAGGAGATCTTCAAGCAGCTAACTAGATGGTCCACTATCTATGAAAAAATGCATTTTTGGCATAGATGTTCCACAATTTTTTTGAAGAGACAGTATTTGCTGTCTGTTGCTGTCTCCTGGATTCTGGTTTGTTAGGCATTTGTTCTTATTCATATTAATTTATTTATAATTATTGCCATTTGCATTGTTGTTCCGAACAATGTAATATTCAAATAATATCTTGGCCACCGACTAACGTTATCACATGAAGGAATAAGTAATTTTGCCGTGGGTTACAGGCCCACATATATTCACAAACTACAATAAAACAGTATTAGAAAATGAAAAGACAATTGAAAATATAAGATACAGTAAAATATAAGATACAGTAAAAACAGAAAAGCCCTTTTACATATAACACTCTAAAGCATTATATAATATTGCCTAATGCGACCAATAATTAGTCCAAGATTCATTTGCTGTTAGTAAAACAGGAATTCTTCAGGCTGCAAATGCAAACTTTGCAATGATCTCTCTCGATCAGGACTGTTAAGCACCCAAGCCATGAGCTGGATGCGTCACACACTGGCCACACCCACACCCGGTTTAGCGAAGCGAGAAAAAAATCCCGATACATCATGTGACACCGCCGTGACGACATGAATTTGACACCCCTGCTCTTGATGTTTCTTCCAGGAGTTTTATATAAAAAAATCATCTGGTTATCCAGGGAATGGCATAATAAGGGAGGTTAGAAGCTCACTATACTACCTTTCTCTTGAAGTTGCAATAGAATAATACATGGGCCAGTAAATTCAATGTTCCTCGGTTGACAGGGTCAAGTCCCTTCTGTGCAGGCATTTTTCTTCAACTTGCCCTCCAATACAGTTAACGGCAAGATTTCAATATACAGCAGTTGAAAGGCCCAATGGAACTGATTAGCAGTGAGCTCATTAAGACATCAGGCCAGTTTGAAACAGACCTCACTGTGACTCAATTGTATTCCAGCTGCATTCTGTTTACCATTCTATTTCAAGGATCCTTTGTCTAGGAACAGTCACAGCCCCTTCTTGTTCCAGTTTCAACAGTTCCTCTGGTGCGAAACCCAATTTATCTCCAATTTAGAATTTGTGAAACAAGATAAGAGATGACAAGCCTTGAGAATGCGGATGACACTTTAGCCAATGTTTGAAAAAGGAGCTTAGTTGTTTACTATGGTCATAGACCAGAACAAGCGAAAGAGTAGGAAAAATAAAATAGATATATCCCCCCAAAAATGTGTCCAGAAAATGTTATATTGAAACCTGTACAATTATTTTACTGTGAATTTGGCTAAATCAATTGGGCTCATCCCATATGAAGCAGGCATTTATATTTCATGATAGACAATGCACAGAATCTGGCAACACTGCCTTTAATCCCCATCTTCTGATCAGGAGGTCGATGGTCCAACTTAGGTATTGTGCTCCATGCGTAGTCATTCAATGACTATTTGAAGTTGCAACTGCACTGAAACAAGAGTCGTGTTACCAATTTTCACACTTATGACCATTGCAGCATCCCCATGGTCATGTGATCAAAATTCAGGCACTTGGCAACTGACTCGCATTTATAACAGAATCTTGTGATCCCCTTTTGTGACCTTCTGACAAGCAAAATCAGTAGGGAAACTAGGTTCTCTTAACAACCGTGTTACTAATTTAAATGCAGTTATTCCCTTAACAATAGCAATAGCACTTAGACTTAAATACTGCTTCACAGTGCTTTGACAACCCTCTCTAAGCAGTTTACAGAGTCAGCCTATTGCCCCTAATGATCTGGGTCCTCATTTTACCCACCCCAGAAGGATGGAAGGCTGAGTCAACATTGAGCCTGGTGGGATTTGATCTGCCAAATTGCAGTGGGAGTAGCTTATAGTACTGTACTCTAACCTCTGAGCCACCGAGCGAGAAAAAATGTAAAATGAAGCAAAACAAATTTCTCACTGATGAATTTGATGAATTTAGGGTTTGTAATTGTGGTTGTAAGTTGAGGACTACCTGTGATTGGGGAGATATATAAAGATATATATATATATGTTTTCATAGATTTTCACGGGTACAGGTATGGAGGTCTTGGTGTGTTCGGGTCTTTTCCCATGTAAGATTGAGACTATCTGGGCAACGTTTCGACGAGATCCCACTTGCCATCTTCAGGCTGGTGGGATCAAAATACCAGCCTGAAGATGGCCCAGATAGTCTCAATCTTACACAGGAAAAGATCCGAAAATACCAAGACCTGCACTGATATATAAATATGTCTATAAATGAAGATGCTGAAGAATATAGAATAACAGAGTTGGAAGGGACCTTGGAGGTCTTCTAGTCCAACCCACTGCTTAGGCAGAAAAACCTATACCATTTCAGACAAATGGTTGTCTAATATTTTCTTTAAAACTTCCAGTGTTGGAAAATTCACAACTTCTGGAGGCAAGTTGTTCCATTGGTTGATTGTTTTAAAATTGTCAAGAAATTTCTCCTTAGTTCCAGGTTGCTTCTCTCCTTGATTAGTTTCCATCAATTGCTTCTTGTCTTACCCTCTCATGCTTTGGAGAATAGGTTGACTTCCTCTTCTTTTTGTTATTGGAAGACTGCTATCATGTCACTTCTAGTCCTTCTTTTCATCAAACTAGACATATCCAATCCCAGCAACTTTTCTTTACATGTTTTAGTCTCCAGTCCCCTAATCATCTTTGTTGCTTTTCTCTGTATTCTTTCTAGAGTCTCAACATCTTCTTTACATTAAATGTAAAAAAAAATGTTGAGACTCTAGAAAGAGTGCAGAGAAAAGCAACAAAGAAGATGCGTTTGTCCCCATCTCCCTCTTCTCTCTTACCCTGATTTTTAGGAATTTTGCAATCTCTTTCCTTCACACACTGGTCTAAATCCTCAACAGTCCTGCCTTCAGCCGTAAATTGTGCTAGGGAAGTACCCTGTCACCTAGAACAGCTTTATAAGAAATTAATTTGTTTCCCTTGCAGGATGGTATAATTTATTTCTGGGTTTAATGAGTCACATACTGGAGGTCAAAGGTCAAAGGTTTAGCCTCAAATAGTCACAGAGCAGGTAGAATAAATATCTATAAGGGGGAAAATATTGCTAAGCTGCTCTGGCCATGCAAGGAATATGGAAATTTCAATTCCTTGGAAATTGCAGTGAAAATAATAAATATAAAAAGCAAGATACCTATTTGGTAAGTTTCTCATGAAGTCTCCAGAACAGAAGACGTCTGTATGTAGGAAATTGGAACAGCCTGATTCAGATTTAAAGAGGAAAACTACAGAGTATATACCAAATTTCTGCAATGATTTATTGCAGTGGTTCTCAACTTTTTCTTCACCATGGACTCCCTTTAAATACCTTTTGCGACCATAGATCAGGGGTGTCAAACTCACGGGGTCATGTTGTCATCATGTGACGTATCAGGACTTTTCCCTCTTCACTAAAATGGGGGTGGGGGTGGCCAGCGCATGATACATCCATCTTGCAGGCAGAAAGTTTGACACCCCTGCCAGAGACCATAACCATGGACCCACAAGATTTAAATCATAATATTTCTTCAAGCCTTTGCCAATCCCCTGTGACAATATCACAGCCCACAGGATGAGAACCACTGATTTATTGCATTTTTGTAATAATGTTGACCTTAACAATGATGAGATTTTCTTTATTATTATTTTCATCATTTGCGTTATCACAGTATTACAGAAATGATGTGACACAATACAAATAACTTGCTGCATACATGTGCATTATGACATCATCACATGAATATCTCCTAAACTCTGATTACAAATATGGTGAGGCAACTATAAAAAAAAAGGTCATAAAACTTCATTTTATAAAGTTTTATAACGGCTCAAAGCGAAACGTTTTAACACAAGCAGCAATGGAGGAAAGGTTGCTGAACATGGTAGAAATTGCCGGGAAAGTTAAACAAACTTTTTTGACTAGAGGAAATAAAATTTACGGCTGACAGGAAATCCCTTATAGACTTTGGAAGAAATGGGGAAAAAATGCAGTTGTAATTTGTGGTTAAAAAAAAAAATGGATAATGGAAAAAATGAGCTTCTTTATAATAAAAAACGATAATACTTGTAAAGAAAATAGGAAGCTTCTATTATTTTCAGCTTTTCTTTCCACACTTTTGGTTTTTCTCTCTCTTCTTTCTCTTTTGGTTCTCCTTATTCTGTATTTGTTTCTGTAAATGTTTATATTGTCTTTAAACTTTTTGAATAATGATAAACAGATGATAGATGATAGATCGGTAGGTAGATAGGCAGGCAGGCAGGCAGGCAGGCAGACAGACAGACAGATAGATTTATGACTAGTAGGGCTCCCTCTTGGTTGGTTAAAACAAGGTTTCTCTCTATTGGAACATTTTTTTAAAAAATATCTGGGAATGAACTGTCTTTTTTGAATTGATTTTTCACACCAATTCAGCGTGAGTGGGTGCGAGCGCTTGTAATAGGAGGTTTGTTAGCATTTGCTCTCTGAGAGATAGGTTGAGTTGTTCAAAGTACGACTTCTACTAATAGACAACTCTTTCAAATTGTTGCTCAAGTGGAGAGATGTGTCAAGGTGCCCTGGCATTGCCAAAGTGATGGAGAGTTTTGATGGCACTCTTATCGCACTTGCTTGCAGAAAAATGGTCATTTACTTTTCTTCTTCAATTGCTCAGCAATCAGCACAGCACTTAAAGTGTCTTCCACAGCAATTTAGAATGTAGTACAGTGGAATCATAGGTTAAATTCAAGAGGAGAGAGGTGAAGAAAAAAAAAACACTGAGTGATTCAACCGATGGTTGAATAACACTTAATATGTAGACATACATCACAAAGCCTAATACTGCTTACACATACAAACATGAAAGGAAGTTTTGACATGGTTTTATACATAGGATGAAGAGAAGAGAAAGAGTGAAATGAAAAAAAAATCTGTGCCAATCTCAAGTAATAGATGTATAGTTGGAAGCAACTTCATCTGAGTTCAGTGGCATTAAGTGGCATGACAGTGCTATCAATTTGGGAATAGAGCTAGGGTGGCTTTCCTTATGTTCATTACTTGTGGACTGAAATTGAGTGAATGTTCAATTGCACCGTCACAGTTATCATACTGAACCCCATCCTCTTTTATTATATTTTATTATATTTTGTGGACTCTGGCATACAACTTTAAAAACAACTTTGACTCTTGACAAATGTATCTTTTCTTTTATGTTTTGCACCAAGACAAATTCCTTGTGTGTCCAATCACACTTGGCCAATAAAGAATTCTATTCTATTCAAAAATAAGGTTCTTTTGATAAGATAAGAATATAAAAATTAAAAACAATGTGCTGATTTTAACTCATAGCACAGACTGATCTTTAGATGGAGATTATTAATAATCTGTTAGCCAAGCACAGTCCTAAATAACATCTGTTCATCACTGAAGAACTGCCACTTCATATTGTGGAATATCCATTTATTTCATGTTTTTAATTAGCTTTGTTTACTTCAAGCATATAATGAACAGCCATTATGAAACACCAACAGAACATCATAGATAACAGTTTCTCAATCTTGGCAACCTGAAGGTGGGTGGACTTCAACTCTGAGAATGCCTCAGCCAGCTATATTGGCTGAGGCATTCCGAGCGTTGAAATCCACAGATTATCAAGTTGCCAAAACTGAGAGACAGTGGCACGGATTACAAATCAGACTTTTAAATTTGCCAACATTTTTTTTTCTTAGCAGGCCTACCAAATTTATAGTAGGGACTTGTTTGTTTAAGGTAAATGCAAAATCTATGTACAAACAAAGACTTATACATGCACATAACCATCCCAATAATTTAAGATTGCAGTGGCCTAACTTTTCCTGTTAAGATTTATTAAATAAAATAGGAATAAATGAAATGGAAATCAGGAAAATTTGCTTGTCTACATCATTAGTTGTTTAATACTTTGATTTATTTCCAAAGTCATTTGGGTGGCCATTTTATTTTCTCCAAAAGAACATATTAAATACATATTAATAGTTATCTGCTGAATTCAACATTTTCTTAAACCTGGAAAAAAAAACAACCATGGTCTAGCTAGTAACTTTTAAATTATATGATGAATGATTAAAAATAATTCTGACAAAAATGGGCCAAATATGATAACCTGAAAGAAGCTGTCAGTGGAAACTGTGAAATGCTTAGCCTGAATAAACTTCTTAAAATATTACTTGTTTGTACTATTACTAGCAGGGTATCTGTGCTTCGCTACAAAACTATGTGATCAGGCTAGTTTTTGGGGAAGAAAATAAGGGGGGGGGGAAATTGTGCCTCTGCCTACCAGCATCCATCGATATTCATCTGGCCTGTGTCCTGTCAGTGTGTGAAAGATTTCAGGGTTGTTTGGAAACTGAAACAGTATTTGCTGTGTGAACAAGAAGGAGACAGCAAAGAGCCTGGGTATGGCTTAGCTGAAGTGTTCTGTACTGGTTGCAGCTCTGAAAGTAAAAGTGAAACTGAACCTCCTCTCCTTTGCTTGTGTTTTGTATGTATTTTGCAACTGGCAGTTGGAACAGAGTTATTTTCAGGTGGGGAGGGAGAGTATTTGCTTTGTGAGCAAGAAGGAGACAGCAAGGAGGCTGGCCGTGGCTTAGGTCAAGTGCAATTGGAACAAAGTCATTTTCAGGTGGGGACGTGGAGTAGAACTCCTTAGCATCAGAGTGTGTTAATAATAATATAGAAAATACTAATGCTTTAATGGTCATTTTGAAAAATCCTTTCTTAGTGAGCACCTCGAAGCCAAGAGGAACATACGTGTCAAATTTCAAGTTTGTAAGCTTTACGGTTGTAGAGATTTCGTGATGACGGGTGAGAGCTTTTTCGCTTTTATATATATATAGATATATTGTTGGAATTATAAGATACTTATTTTTATAAACTAAAAAAATACCTAATTGGTTTCTTTTGTTCCTTGTTGCTAAGATTGCTGTAGGCAACTGAAAAATCATAATGTTCTTACTTTTACCTGCATACCATGAAATGCACTTGTCTTAAAAAACAAAACAAAACAAATTTTTACTGTGTTTTAATTTGGGGAGGTAGTTTTTTATCCATGCAGCAGATAAAGCAAAACAATAAAATATATGTAGTATGAATAATGGAAGGGATTAAAAAATAGGATTGTGCTGAATTTTTAAAAAAATTCCCAAAATTCAAAGGTGAAAGTACATAATGCCAAAAGAGATTTATTCCCAGATTAACCATTATGTTAATTATATCGCAGAATGTCATATGATAATGGGGGGGTGATGGGATAGTAGAATTAACTGGGAGGCTTGGTTCATTTTTCCTATAAATTTATTTTTGATTGACTATTTTCTGCATGGTTATCTGCTGACATCTGTTTTTCTGTTTTAATGAATATTTCTAGTATCCTTAAGGTATAGTGTAGTAATGATAGAATTGGTTAAACAATGGTGTGGAGAAAATGAATATAAGATGCATTGTTAAAGTTAATCCTAATAAAATTATATATCTTAACCTCTTAATCACACTTGATTAAGAACAAATCCAATAGTCCTTTTTGCTGAATAAACATATATAGGATTATATGGTTAAAGTATAATCTTAAACACGGGAGGTTAGGATAATATTTATTGGACAATTATTAGTTTTATTTAAATGTACGATATATATGATCGTATAGTAAACATTAAGATTATCTGGCAATTTAATGCTATTCTGAAATATTAGTCTGGACCTGAAAATTCCAACTTTCTTAAAGATCACTGGATGTTACTTAATCAATATAATCTACAGAATTATATGATACATTTATAGATTAATTTCCCAAACAAATGATCACATTCTGCTTCTCAGAATTACATTCTGCAGCTAATAAATCTGTGATTAATTTTATTACTTCAAATCACAAGTCTTGATGGATTTTCACTCAATACATTTTGGTTATATTAATGAATGATCTCTACCCGCCCCCCCCCCCTCCAAAATGACTGAATTTCAGTGGAAATTAATTAGATTAATTTATTATGGATGTATGCAGTTAAAATTGCTGTTTTTATCTGTGTCTGTATGTATATCCTTCCTTGTATGTTTGTATTGATCCAGACATTTGACAAACTTTAATTAAATGATACTGTCAAACAGCAAATTGGAAAGATAATGAGATTCAGGACTGTGTACTGTAGCGGTTCAAGTCCACTTGCAGTTATGTAAAATCACTAAGTGACTTTGAACCAGTCATTTTTCTTTCAGCCTTGTGGGAGTAAAGAATGGAGATTCTTATATAGGCTGCCCTGAACTTTTAGAAAGGTGGTGGCGGGAAGAAGAAGAAGAAGAGGAGGAGGAGGAAGAGGAGGAGGAGGAGGAAATGTAGTTGAACTTTTCATAATGGGAAATCTAATGATGGTGGAAGATGGTGGAATCTAATGATGGTGGAAGAAGAAGAAGAAGAAGCAGAAGAAGAAGAAGAGGAGGAGGAGGAGGAGGAGGAGGAGGAGGAGGAGGAGGAGGAGGAAATGTAGTTGAACTTTTCATAATGGAAAAAGTATGTCCTATTCTCGTAAATGGCCAAGATGAACTGATTGAAAATTTCAAAAACCTTTGGTTTATTTCACACATTTAGTCCAAGTTTCAAATACTAATAAGTAGACTTAGCAAACATTTCTTCCAAAGAGCAATAACAGAAAGAAAGAAAAAAACTCTAGAGACAAATTGAATGAGGCTTCAAAAGAAAGTACTTGATGGGTTTTAAGTTTTAGGTTAGGATTCTATGGAACTTTCACTAAGTTTCATAAGCTACTAGAATGTACTAGTACAATCTCCAGATTCATGTAACCCCATATGATTCACTTAACATCCATGACAAAATAGGTTGTAAAATTGGGTGTGAATAGCTTAATGATTCCCTTGCTTATCAAAGGAAGGAAGTTCCTAATTTTACTCATAAATCAGATTATAATTTTCAACATTGTAAATGCTGCCTGCCTAAACTAATGTTACAATATTCAATTTAAGTCTGAAATTAAATGCAATAGTATTGATTGTATATGGGATTCTGACTTCAAATCATGCCAATATTTTCAAAATTGATATCAAGTTAATTTATATTATTTTGTGCCTATATGGCCACTTGGGTTGTAGGATTGATTAAACAAATGCTACCATTTATACAAACTTGGCTAGTTGATCTTGATATATAGTGTAACAGTTCTGGAAGAGATGCAAAAGACCTATTTTCTCCATATGCTCAACCACTTCATTTCTGCTCAGAATGATATTTTAGTTATACCAGCATCAATATATTCTAGTACTCCCTGAAGCTTTATTATTATTTTGATAGTTTGCTTAATTACTACCACAGAGAAGATTGATTTAGTTATGACTTAAATGACACCCAAGAAACTTATACCATCATTTCTTTCCATTCTCAAGGTGATAAATACAAATAAATATATATGTTTTTTTAGGAGATAAGAGAAGATGTAAAATACCTCTGTGGTAAAACCTTTAAGTACCAAACTGAGTGCAGCTGAATATAAAATATCTCAGTTGGAAGATTATAAAGAGTTTATAAAAAAGAGTTAATAAACCCTGCTTAGATAAAAACACACTATTTCTGAACTAAGTTTGACATCAAGTTTTTCAGCCTTCTTGGTCAATATATTCATGGTTGTAATTCCAGAAGATGTGGAACAGGATTATCTTAGCCTCTTTATATAAAACAATGTGAGTGATTAGTTGATCCAGATTATCATTTAGATATATCCCAACTTTTCTTTTCATGCAACTGATAAATTTCAACCAATGTGTGTGGTTTATGTATTTATCTCAGATTTGCCCTGAGAGATGAAATTTTAAAGCAAACCTGATGCACTGATGTTTGGGGAAAATAATAAACATTATATTTTGTTATTCTCATATAGTACCACACTAAGGAGATCCAACAATAAGTTTAAATGTATATTTTAAAAATGGTTTAGCGAAAAAAACAATTGTGTAGTCATTTCTGTTCTCAGGTTTTTGGATGAAATTAAAATATTTTTCCAAAGCCCCAGAAAAGCTGAAAATGTTTTATTAACTTAAATTCTTTTGAAGTCTTATTACTTTTTACTATAATTATTTCTCTATACAACCTAATAAGATATTTTCTTTATGTAGTCAACCTTAGCTAGAAAGAGAAGATGAAAAACTGCAGTTATTGTTACAATTCTGACTTTTATTGTTGTTGTTGTTGATGATGATGATGATGTTGATGTTGTAGTTGTTTCTTTTCTACCATTTTCACTATTTTCCCTTTTCTCATCTGGATTCATTTAAACTATTTTATATTCCAATATGTCAATTAGCAGGAGGCCTTCCTCCTCTTTTTTCTGCCACTGTTCGTCATTTATAATATTATGACTATTATTTATGAAAATTAGCTTACAAAAATATATAATGGTGCTAGAGATGTTTTCAAATAAGTTTGTTTGCCATGGAATTGGTGATGCATATTTTATTATATTCATACTTCATTTCATTTTACACTCTAAACTAAAAATGTTATTTTGATTCCTTATTTAGTTGGGAATTCTTCCATTGGGGTATCATTCTTTTGAAGATAAACATGGTAATAGCCTTTTTTACTGATTTCTTTCTCTCTTAGACAGTTTCTTTCTAAGTATAAGCATTGTTATCTAATTCATCATCATCATCATCACTTTTCTATCAGTGTATCACAGTGTTCTAAAATATAAATGATTCATTCAGAAAGCTTAGATGGTAGAGGTATTTACGAATGTTGTTTCTAAACTTACATCCAAAAGATGCTTTTTCAAGAGGCAACTGGTCTTTCTGGTTTTTCTTTGAAGACTTTTCTTTGAAGAAGCTTATTGGATGAGAAGCAAAATGTCTTCAAAGAAAAAACAGAAAGTTCATATATATATATTCCTTCTGATCAAGTATGCACCTACAATTTTCTTGACAAGGTTTTTCCAGAAGTGGTTTGTCATTTTCTTTGCAGGACTGAGAGAAGATGGCTAGTCCAAGGCTGACTTCATGGCCAAAGCTGGACTAGAATCCACAATTTCCCAGTTTCTAGTCTGATGGTTTAACCCTTACAATAAGTGGCCTCTAGCTTTTTTTAATATTCATTATTGAATTGTAAGCCTAAAGCCTCTTTATATGTAACACAAAATTGTTTTCAATAATTGTTGTAAGTCATAACACTTCTCCCTTTCCTTCCTTCCCTCCCTTTTTCTTTCCCTCTCCCTATCTCCCTTCCTCTCTTTCTTTCTCTGTCTCTCGCAAACATACAAATGCAGGTGCTCAACAAATAACATTTGATACGAGTAGTATTCCATCTACTTCTCATAGATAGAAGCAAAAAAAAAAACAAAAAACAAAAAATTGCAGAGGAGAACATTAAAGAACTGTCAACTTTTTCTGTATCTCTGTATTTTCTGAGTGATATAACTGATATTACTTCAACCAGAACTTATCTGCAAGTTGTGCAGGAATAATCCTTTCCTTCTTAGTATCTGGAGAATTGTAAGAGATGAAATTCAGTATTCTGGGGAAGATCACATTGTGGAAGAACAATATACCTTAGTGGAAGGAAAATTAAGCTTCTGGCAATATGGAGCTGAATACTTCTATTTTGTAAAAGAAAACTTGTCATGAGTTATGTTAGCATTTCTCCTTTGGGTTTCTTTTTTCTTTTAAAAATTTCAATAATCATTTTCTCCAATGAGAAAAAATCTGACAAGAAAATTCATAAATAATGGTTGAGGAAATGTATTTTGCCCACAGAGATGAGGAAAACTTTTAGATGGATACTACAATCTGTTTTTTATGCTATTTGTTAAAGCTGAACCCATTTTTTTTACTTTGCCTAAAAAACACACAGCCTTTTAATAAGGAATATAATTTTGAGTCAACAAAAGAGAGATGAAGGTTTTATAGAAACCAGGGTATTGGGAAAAAACAATACTATTAGTATTTTAACTTCACTGCATGAAGGTGTGCAGTTTTCTCCCTGAGTGCCACAAAATTTGGACTAACGAAATAGTCCTAACAAAAATAAAGGAGTCTGATTTGCTTTTATTGCACTGTTGCCTGCAAAATTGTTAGAATTATCGCAGGAAGCAGGTGGTGGATGGAAATACAATTTTTTTCTTCCTTATGTTACATTTATATTTTCCTGGAATATTTTTACATTTGTATATTCTCACATTTTAAAAAATCTTTATAGTGTGTGATAATATTCTTGCAACCTACTTGCAAGACATGGGTTTTGTTTTGAACTGAGAATTTTGTTATTGTTAAATAACATTAACAGAATGCCTGAGTTCTATTTATTTCAGCATTCTGTTGCATTCTGCTAGAAACCTACAAATCGTTGGTGATTAGATACAGCCCTCAGGTCTAGATTAGTTCATACTTTAGGAATAGAAAATGATTTATAAAGTTATTCTATCAGCATCCCAGAAAAAAATTTTTTAAGGCCAGCACATTTTATTAAGAATTGGTATATAACAGAAGGTTTACAAATATTTTGTAAAAATAAATTCTATGTCCATGTATGCCTGTTACAGTGAAAAATGCAATAATATTTGTTCCATCACTGTTTTTTTCTGCAATTTTTTATTATAATATTTGCATATTCACTCTTCTTTTTTTCTCATTCCCACACATTCTTCTTCTTTACTTGTATAACTACAAGATATCATGTTAGAAATTAGAATACGCTGAAGGAATATTTGTGATCAACCAGAAGAGATGGTCAGCAATGAATAGGTGCTAGACATGGATTGAATTCAAGACTGAGTGTTGTATAGCAAAAGAAGGATTTGGGTCTTAACATGAATTTATCTAGTGCAAGAGCTGGCTTAAAGTATGACAATTTGAATTATGCTGGTTTAAAGAAGTGTTCTCTGTACTTCCAACAAGGCAGAATATAAGTTTTGTCTGCACAAGATTTAAAATGTGTAGGGGTATAGAAGCAGAGAATAGCTCCTTTAACATCTGTTACAACAGAATACATGCTTGTTGAGCTGGGATTTGATGAGGATTTGGAGATGGATGCCTAGAATGGAGATTTTAATCTGAATCTTCTTGTCTCAGATGTTCCACTCTGAGTCACCTGTTACTCAGGTTGTTTCTGATCACAGCTTAACCTGTATTGAAAAAGCCTAAGTGACAGAAAGAATGATAATCATGTCTACCAGTTTTGGTAAATCTGCTAGATTCCTGCCAAAAATGTCCCAGATGTCAGGTTGGTGGGATGGAGAATATGTGGGGATGAATCTTCCAGACATCCTCCAGCACAGACAAAAATTTAGATTAGTAGTTTCTACCATTTTTACCTATCAGTTTGGTTAAAAAAAAACCTGGCAGAACTCTTGTTAATTCCAAGATAAACCAAATTAATAAGAATTGCAAGGCAGTGTACTAGGACCAACTCTTTTCATACTCTACATAAATGACCTCTGTAATCATATTAAGAGCAACTGCGTTCTCTTCATTGATGATGTAAAGCTATTCAACACCACAGACAATACTGCTACCCTTCAAAAAGACCTTGACTATGTATCAGAATGGTCAAACAAATGGCAACTTCAAATGTCAACAAATAAATGCTCTGTCTTACATATTGGCAAAAAACACACCAGAAAATAAAATACAGGCTGAATAGTCAAGACCTTGTTGATGATCCAAACTCTGTCAAGGATCTTGAAGTACTCATCTCTAATGATCTAAGTGCTAGAGCCCATTGTAACTACATAGCCAAAAAAGCGTTAAGAGTTGTTAACCTAATCTTATGTAGCTTTTTCTCTGGTAACATTACACTAATAACTAGAGTGTACAAATGTTAGACCAATACTTGAATACAGCTCATCAGTCTGGAACCCACATTACGTATCTGATATTAACACAGTTGAGAAAGTCCAGAAATATTTCACAAGAAGAGTTCTCCATTCCTCTACTTGTTGCAGAATACCTTATGCCACCAGACTCAAAATTCTAGACCTAGAAAACCTAGAACTATGCCGCCTTTGGTCCGATCTAAGTATATATATAAAATCATACATTATAATGTCTTACCTGTCAATGAATACTTCAGCTTCAACCATAACAACACAAGATCAAACAATAGATACAAACTCAAGGTTAATCGCACCAAACTTGATTGCAGGAAATACGACTTCAGCAACAGAGTGATCAATGTCTGGAATATTCTACCTGACTCTGTGGTTTCTTCCCTAAACCCCAAAAACTTTAACCTTAGACTTTCTACTATTGACCTCACCCCTTTCCTAAGAGGTCTGTAGGGGGCATGCATAAGCGCACCAATGTGCCTAACGTCCCTGTCCTATTGTTTCCTTTTTTATTTTTCTTATATGTATCCATGTATTCATAACTATGTTTTTACTTATACTTATTATCTTGTAAGCAATTGACAAAATAAGTCACTATAGAACTTGGAAATATTCCATTAAATATGCAAAATGGCATCACCTTAATGAATTTATTTGGGATATTCTGTAACATAAGAGGTAGACGTAAAGCATGAAAGCTTCATGGACAGACCATTCGCTCCTGAAGCTCGACTTCCGTTCTGCACCCCCCGACCGCAGGGAGGCGGGGCCACTTAAATGGTACCGCCCCAGGCACCTGATGGACCCGGATAGGTTCCTGATGGAGCTTGGGCCATTTCCCGAAGCTCACACACACGACTCGGTTGAGGGCCTGGTTGCCACCTGGGATAGGGTGGCTGCTGGGGCCCTTGACCGGGTCGTGCCCTTGCGGCCTCTGACCCGGTGCCGATCCCAAATGGCTCCTTGGTTTTCTGAGGAGCTAAGGGAGATGAAGCACCGGAAAAGACGCCTAGAGAGTAGTTGGAGAGCTAGCCGTTCTGAGTCTGACCGAACACTTCTACGATCTTATATTAAGACGTACTTAGTGGCGATAAGGGTGGCGAGGAGGACTTACCTCTCCACCCTTATTGCGTCCGCGGAAAACCGCCCAGCTGCCCTGTTTAGGGTGACCCGCTCCCTTTTAGAGATGGAAGCGCGGGAGGATCCCTTACAGGGACGGGCTGAGGAGTTTTCTAGGTTTCTGCAGGACAAAATCGCTCAGATTCGGGACGAGCTGGACTCCGACTGGGCATCTCCGGGTGGGGGGGTGGGGGTAGATATCGGTGAGGCCTTTTGGGTTGAGTTCGACCCTGTTACTGTAGAAGACAGTGGACAGGGTGCTGGGGGGACTGAATGCCACCACCTGTTTGTTGGACCCGTGCCCCTCCTGGCTGGTCTTGGCCACTCGGGAGGTGACACGAGGCTGGTTCCAGGGTATTATAAACGCTTCCTTGAGAGAGGGGCTTTTACCCACCGCCTTGAAGGAGGCGGTGGTGCGGCCCCTCCTCAAGAAACCGTCCCTGGACCCAGCATTGTTATCAAATTACCGTCCTGTCTCCAACCTTCGCTTTGTTGCAAAGGTTGTAGAGAGTGTGGTGGCCCGTCAGCTCCCCCGGTTCCTGGATGAAGCGAGTTATCTTGACCCCCTCCAATCGGGCTTCAGGCCCGGCCACAGCACGGAGACAGCATTGGTCGCGTGGGTTGATGATCTCTGGAGGGCTCGGGACAGAGGTTGTTCCTCTGTCCTGGTCCTGTTAGATCTCTCGGCGGCTTTTGATACTGTCGACCACAGTATCTTATTGCAGCGGTTGGAGGGGTTGGGGGTTGGAGGCACCGTGTTGCGGTGGTTCTCCTCCTTCCTCTCCGACCGCTCGCAATTTGTGTTGACGGGGGGGCAGAGATCGTCCCCAAGGCCCCTGCTTTGTGGGGTGCCTCAGGGGTTGGTGCTCTCGCCCCTGCTGTTCAACATTTATGTAAAGCCGCTGGGTGAGATCATCCGTGGCTTTGGGGTGGAGTTCCATCAGTACGCTGATGATACTCAGCTGTACATCTCCACCCCGGGCCACCCCAACGAAGCTGTCGAAGTGATGACCCGGTGCCTGGAGGCCGTGCGGGGTTGGATGGGTTGTAACAGGCTTCGTCTCAACCCAGCCAAAACCGAGTGGCTGTGGTTTCCTGCGCCCAGATACAGCCAGCTTATTCCTTCACTGGCCGTGGGGGGAGAGGTTTTGACCCCCGTGGAAAGGGCACGCAACTTGGGTGTCCTCCTGGATGTGCGGCTGTCTTTGGAAGAACATATTGCAGCCGTCACCAGGGGGGCTTTTTATCAGATTCGTCTGATTTACCAGTTGCGGCCCTTTCTGGATCTGGGTGCACTTCGCACAGTCACTTCTGCCCTCGTTATCTCCCGCTTGGATTATTGCAATGCTCTCTACATGGGGCTCCCCTTGAAGAGTCTCCGGAGGCTGCAGTTAGTTCAGAATGCAGCCGCGCGGGTGATTGTGGGCGCCCCTCGGGGCGCTCACGTAACACCACTTCTCCGCAGGCTGCACTGGCTTCCTGTGGCCTTCCGGATTCGATTCAAGGTGGTACTGACGGTATTTAAAGTGCTCCATGGCTCGGGACCTGGGTACTTACGGGACCGCCTGCTGCCATCAACAACCTCCCGCCGCCCAGTACGCTCCCACAGGGTCGCCCTACTTGGCGTACCGCCACCTGATCGTTGTCGGCTGGCGGCCCCGAGGGTGCGTGCTTTCTCTGTGGGAGCGCCCTCCCTGTGGAATGATCTCCCCCCGGAGATACGAGCCATGACAGATGCACCTTCCGGCGTGCAGTTAAGACCCTATTTTTTAAACAGGCTGGCCTGGCCCAGTAAGGGTTTAAGGGGTTTTAAGTTAATAGAGTTTTTAAAATTTTAACTTTATTTTTAAACTTTCGGGATGCAGCCATATTTATGTTTAATTCGGTTTTAAACTCTATTTAATTTTTGTATTCTTGTATTTTATGTATTTATTAGGCTGTACACCGCCCCAAGTCCCTTTTCGGAGAGGGAGCGGTATAGAAATACGATCAATAAATAAATAAATAAATAAAGCACCCACTGAACCAGCTGAAATTGGTGAATAGTTCAGTGGTGCACCTATGCCTTTCCAGTACTAGAATAAACACATCAATGCATTTTCAGGTTTATAAGGAACTCACATGAAGCTTGAGATCTGCCTCTTAAATCAAAACACAGTCAGGCTTTAAATGGAAATTTGGGTGGGCAAGAATCAGATCATGATGAAAGGACTTTTGAAAAGAGCTGTCACAGACTGGAAAGGAGAGGTACAATATATGTATAATGCATGATAATGAACAGGAACGGAGGCATTATTTACAATGAAATGAAGCTCTTAAAACGCAGCACCACTGGTGTCTTCAGAAGCTGGGAGAAAAATGTAAGCCAATACTATAAAGTAATCAGGGCCACTAAATGTTTATATTCCCCCCCACACACAAAAAAGGTAAATTTAATGTGCACAAGGCTTAAGACAGTTTTATAGTAGCAGCAACCAGAGAACCCAGAGTAGGTTTATTTCCCCCCAGCATTTCATTCCACATGTGATTATTGATTTAGTGAAGCACCACATTTCTGAAAAATAAATTTATCCTACATTTTTGGAATGTGAGAGGCTCATCTTCAAAACTTTTTCTCTTGAAAGAATTTTATAATTGATAATTCTTCTTAATTTGGCAACCTATTGTAGGAAGGTAGCATCCACCCCTCTCCTAGAAAAATTGAAATAGCCTAGGAAATATTAAAAAGGCAGAATATTTTTCCTAAAAAGAATAGTCACTCAGAAGCAGAAACTCACCCCCACCTTTGTTAATGGGTGGGCCATTAAGGCCTGGGCCAGAATACTTTACATAAGAAGGAACTCCAGGTAAAAGCTATAGAAATTGCCAAAAGCCCTTTTAAGGGCATAATCACCCAGCAAGGCTAGACCAAGCCTAGAACTCAGGACAGCCTACAGAGTTGCCCCTGGGAATCTGACAACCAATTAGAATACAAGCTCCAATTCAAATCCCAACAGAGGGTATAAAACCCAGGCACTCTCAGCACCTCAGCCCTTTTTTTCCCCTTCTCTTCTCACCTTGAAGCATGTGATCATTCTTCTCTGGACCTCCAGGCCATGTGGCCCTGTAACCATTAAACCTTCCAAGCAGCCTCCATGTTTCCAGTGTCTTTTTCCCCACTTGGAACTGAACCCAGAAGGATATTTCTTTCAACACTATAAACAAAAAGCTATGTTCATCAGGCTTGTTTTTATTGCTGTAACAAAGGCAAACCTGTTTGTTTGTTTGTCATAAACATTTGAGCAAACATTGTTGGAGCAAACTTCAGAAAAGGATAGGGGAGAACCAAATTGCTAATAAGACTAGAACAATTTGCTTTAATTTTACTTTTCATTTGAATGCAATAAGTACAAAATAATCAATTTGCTTGTTCCTTATCCCTAACCATCTATTTAATTTTTTTTTTCTCTTTTGATACTTCGAAAGGATCTATGGATTCTAGCTATCCTGATCTCCAATCATCCTACCTATCCTGAGTAGACTGGTAGAATATAAACATGAAAATGACCATGTGAAACATGCTTAAAATATATGATAAAACACAATTACATGAACTGCAATAAAAAGTATTTGAATATTACATCCAAGGTCTTAAAAAAGTGTTTTTATTCCACTCACTGGGACAAAAAGATATTTCCAACATTTTCCTAGATAGATATCTCAATAGAATTTCCGAAGAACTAACTTTAGAGTAGCATGCTCTTTGAATCCTTGACCTTACATTTATAATGTATCTAATCTCACAACAGTCATTCATGACATTAAAAGTGCAAAGTCACATTCCATTATTTGATGGTTTTACCGCTCTCCTGGAAATACTCTTTGACAAAGAAAAATGAAATTCATAGCTGTCAAGAGAAGATAAATGTTTAAATCTAACATTGATGTCAATGTCTCAGTCCTAAAGATAGAATGGAAAGAAAGAAATCTAGATAAAAATAATAGTAAAAAATAGTAAAAATAGTCCCTGCATCAGATTAAAAAAAATGGAGAAAATGAGAAATCCTGAGTTCCTTGGCCATCATTCCCCACCCCAGATACCTATGGAATGATCATTATTAGATACCTGACCACTTAATTGGCAGAGCAAACTACTAGCCCCAAGTTACCCTCAATAAATAAAATACTGGGTGGTATTAAAAAAAAAATCACTTCTGAACTGCTGGTTATACTTCTGCCATTGTAAAAGAAGTAGAAGTACAGAGGAAGATGCTGTATTTAAAATTTTAAAAACCTTGAGAAGCCTTTGGAAACTTTTGTTTAAAAATGGATTTCAAGACGAAGTTTTAAGTGAGATTTATTTATTTATTGGATGTATACTGTGTGCTATATAGAGTCACCCTGAGGTTTGGTGGCAAACAAATTTAATCTAATGTAGGGTCAACATGATAGCAGTCTTCCAGTATCTAAGAGACTGTCACACAGAAGTGGGGATTAACCCATTCTCCAAAACACCTGAAGGCAGGAGAAGAAATAATAGATGGAAACTTACCAAGGAGAGATCCAACCTAGAACTAAGTAGAAATTTCAGTGAGAACAAATACTAGTGGGACAGCTTGCCTCCAGAAGTTGTGGGTTCTTCATCACTGAAGGTTTATAAGAAGAGACTGGAAATTTGTCCAGAATGGTATAGAGTTTCCTGCTTGAGCAGGGGATTGGACTAGAAGATCTCTAATTCTGTTATTCTATTACATTCTGTTCCAGTATTAATTTAATTTAAAAAGTGTGTTACTTTTCTATTCGAGAGAGGCGTGCATCAGAATTGGAGATAGTAATTTTTTTGTTCAATTAAATAGATGTACTTAAAGCAGAGGTGGTATTCAGCAGGTTCTGACCAGTTCTGAGAACCGGTAGGGGAAATTTTGAATAATTCGGAGAACCGGCAAATGCTACCTCTGATTGCCCCACCAACCCGATCTCTTCTCTGCCTCCCAAGTTCTAGCTGATTGGCTGGGTCTCCTTTTGTTGCCCTGCATAGGAGAATGGAGCTGGAAAGCAGGCTAGTGGGGTAGGGAGGGAATGAGGATTTTGCAGTAACCTTCTCCTGCCATGCCCACCAAGCCACTCCCACAGAACCAGTAGTGAAAAAATTTGAATTCCACCACTGACTTAAAGTCACATTCATAGTTATAAGATGAAAGTAAAATTCTCATGGATAGTAAAATCAAGTAATAATTCTGAAACTGCTGAAATATAGGCATCTACAAATTTTCAAAATACTGAGGGAGTAGAACTAAATTCCTTGATGAAAGTATGTCAGGGAAGAATGTAGGAGAAGATGATAGATAGTAGTAGATAGTAGAATACTATACTATCAATATTCTATCATCTATCTTTAGATGGATGGATGGATAGATAGGTAGATAGATAGATAGATAGATAGATAGATAGATAGATAGATAGATAGATAGATAGATAGATAGATAGATAGATAGATAGATAGATAGATAGATAGTATTAGTATCATTGATGTATCTGTTGTGGCTCAAACCTCTCTTTGGAGTATTTGAGACTAGTCCAGTAGTGTACAGTTTTTCTGGAGCAAGGGAGGAATTATTTTAACTTCATTCAAATAATTAACTTCATTCAAGTTAATTCAACTTCATTCAAACAAATAATTATTGATCACTTATCTTACATATGGAAAAAGGCTTGTCCTGAAAAATTTAATCTCCAGGTAAGCAAAGGCAGAATAAGAGGTGTCAAGAATTCACTATGTATTTTTAAAGGGAAAATTAAAAGATGGTTATCACTTTATCTAGTTTTTTGATAGCCAGTGTACTGCAGGTTCTTCATCTTTGCTAAATATGAACATTAAGCTTTATGCTTTATATAGCAGAGTTTTTATTACATTGCACAGGGCAATGATATTTGGGATAACTGATAACTGGGAAGACATAGTAGAAGAAAAGATTGCAATCCAGCTTTTGTCAGCAGTGCCTTTAGAAAGTTTTAAAGCAGTTAATGATTGAGGCATTTATATAAGCTAAAACGATGATTCCTAAAAGAGTTGATGATTCATTCCCCTAAGTAATAAATATGAGTTATTAGGACAGTCTGAGAAATTTGGACTTGAGGATATTTCTCTCCCCTTCATTTCTCATCAGGGAATGAGCTGTCACTAATGGAGGTTTAGCAGAAAGCAAACTCACCAATTCCTGAGGCAATAGTCAAGAAATCATTCTGTTAACATATCGTTTGTGGAATGTCTTTGGAACTAATACTATCAGCTAAAATGCTGATTTTTGAAAATTACCTACTAGCACTGAAAAGTTAGATAGTTATCAACTTTTTAAAAATCACTATCTTAAGAAACTGATTATATTATTTGTAGTCAAGATCCAAAGTTGGATGGTAACACTTTATTTGCATCAATGATTACAATGTAGAAAGGTGAAATACAAGAACACACAATAAAAATCCATGCAAATATGAGCAAAATGTAACATAAAAGAGTTGAAGAAGTTTCTTGGATGAGAAGCAGAATGTCTTCAAAGAAAAATCAGAAAGTCCAGTTGCCTCTTGAGAAAGCACCTTTGGGACAACCATGACCTGAGTAACTGAGAATCTCCATAGATGTGTAACATAAAATAATAAACTTTAATTCCATAAATTCTAGAAGGCAGCTAATCTGGGATTAGCTGTATATTTTTCAGCCTATTATTCCACTAATAAGGTATGGTTCATATAGAAGTGACTTTCTCTAAAATCAGCCTGCTCATTAATCAATATGTCTTGTGTCACAACCAAATCTAGGACTTCTTCCTCAGTTGAATAGATAATATTTTGCTAACAATGCTGAGTAAAATAATAGATCAATAATTACATTGTCTCATTCATTTTCCATTTTAATCTGTTTGGGATACTGATACACAATTGGGAAAATCGCTTGCATTAATTCCTACTACAATTAGGTTTGAGTATAGTTTCGGTATATGGTGCTAGTTCGATTCCACTGCTAATTTATGACAGTAATCTGAGAAGGTTTACTTAAAAGGGAAAATAAGAACTAGTACTGTATATAATTGGTTTTAGTCTTTTATTGAGCCACTTTATTTAATTTTTTAAATTGTTTTTTAAATATTGTATTTGCACTGTGTTTTAACTTTGGCTGTACACTGCCCCGAGTCCCTGCAGGGAGGGGGGCGGTATAGAAAACTAATAAATAAATAAATAAATAAATAAATAAATAAATAAATAAATAAATAAATATAAAAGAATATACATATATATATATATATTGATGATTAAAGTGCTAATTATTATGCTATTCGTGCTATTAAACTATGGCTGAGTTAATAGTAAGTTGATCAAAGGCAAATCTGTGCTAAAGCACATATAATTTACAACCTGACATTCAACTTTTTATGCAGTTCCTAAAAGAACAGTAAAATTGTATACAATACGATCTATACCAGTTCCTGTGGGTTACCCTTCTCTGGGTAGTTCTGGATTTAATGGAAAAGAGCTTCCTTGTTTCTCTTACTGGTTTATATTTTCTGGTGAATCAAAATCTATTAAAGAAGAGGTTTAATGTATTATGATTATTGCCTACATAAGAGGCGTTGGAGAAACTATATCCATTAGTTGGTGCACTATTGCTAAGAGGATTTTGAAGTGATCTAATCATTTCAATCTACCCTCCTGTTTCTACTCTGGCAAAATTCCAAAGTAGTCAATTAAATCTGCTTCCAGAGGCTCTAAAGTAATCTTTTTACCAGTCATTATCTGTTTATCCCTATTTATCCAAAGAGCTCATTCTCAAGATATTACCAAAACAACATTTTCAGGATAATTTTTTTACATTTATGACATTTATTTTGGGTTTATCAATATTAGATATGTGGCTTGTTTCAGAAAATATTAAAAATAGATGTAAAATTGAAACCAGAAGCTTTTCTTTTAAGCATCACGAATAAGCAGATTGAAATAAAATATGGGATTTTGTTTTCAAATGTGACAATGGTGATGAGATTTTATACACACAATACAGAATAAAAGACTTGGAAGGGATCTTGGATGGCAAGGTCCAACTCCCTGCTTCAAAATATACACAAATTCCCACAACTGAAGAGTGAATCGTGAAACTAATAGAACTGACAGAGATGACAAAAATAGTCAATATTTTGATATTTTGACTATTTTGATAAAAAGTAAAAGTTAATTTTGTTTTTACTTGGACTTCTTGCTCAAGAAAAATTAAAATAAAGTTTTGGTTTTAGGATTTGATAGATCTATTAAGACTATATAAAATGGTCTTTTATTGTTATTATTATATATATTAAGGATTATGTTTAAATTTAGAGTAAGTAGTTATTTTAAATGTAATTTTAATGTTTTTGGATTATTTAGTTTGTATATTGTTTATATGATGCCTTTGTTTAAGTTTAGAATAAGAAATTATTTTATGATGTATTTGCATCTGTGCTGAAGAAAGATGAAAGTTGCCTTATTCTATTCCAACTTTCACTCTTTTCTTGCCATTTTTGTTTGTTTTTCTTTGATTTTTTCACTCTTTTTTATTTTGATTTATTTTTTTGAAATTTAATAAAGTGTCGTCTTGATGGAAAAGCTCATTTAAGTACACACCAACAGTTGGAGAGGCTTCAATGATCATTTTATTAAAGCTGGTAGATTATAATAGATCAACGATCTCTTGCTATCATAAAGAATATCAGAGATTTAACATCATAGTTCTTATACAGAGTTATAGGAATCAAAGATGAGCCTACAGGTGCCTTTCTGGCAAATATGTGTTTTAAAACTGGTAAAGGATACTATAAAATCCAAGAAATAAGGAGTCAAGGTACTTCAAATGAATACAGGTTTATGCATTCTAGCTGTCTCTACAAGAATGTGAACTACTAATGGTCAAAAACAAATTGGCAGTAAATAAAAAGGAACAGCATTCAAGGTGGATTGGACTTAGATTTCTTGTGGGTACAAAGGGACTCAAGACTGATGATGCTTTTGACTCCTTCCTTGAGCTTAGCTTGGTTGTCTCTTACAGGTACAAATAGAAGTACATAGCTATCTGAGCTCCTCAGACAGACAGAGCTTTATTTAGGTCACTGTCCAATAAAAGGATAATCAATAACATGAACAATAGGAAACTATTTGAGGAGCTGCTAGAAAGAAGAGGAGGTCAACCTATTTTCCAAAGCACCAGAAGGCAAGACAAGAAACAATGGATGGAAGTTACTCAAAGAGAGAAGCAACCTAGAACTGAAAAGAAACTTCAACACAATGAGAACAATTAACCAGTGAAACAACTTGCCTTCAGAAGCTGTGGGTGCTCCATCACTGGAGGCTTTCAAAGAGACTCAACAATCATTTGTATGAAATAGTATAGGGTCTTCTGCTTGAGCAGAGAGTTGTATTAGAAGACCTCCAAGGTCCCTTCCAACTCTAATAGTCTATATTCTTTATTATCACAACAAGAACTCTTAGCAACCATTTGTGGATAAAGTTACACACCACCATTTTACTACTGTTGTTGATTATTTAACAGATAATGCAAATAAAAGCTATCAGAGTGTATCCAGTCTCCTCTGTATTCTGAAAAAGTAGAGAAGAATTTGTAATGCAGATTATCTAGCCTTTGAGAAGTGTGAATGTGTGTGTACTAATTGTTATTCTAACAGTTTGAGTTTGCAGGCCAGTTTAAATGGAGAGAATAGTAAACACATTCATTAGCAGCTTTCTTGAGAATGTGGCAGGTGGAGTTCAAAAATCCAAGGAAAAAAGATTTACACAATCCAAAGAGAAAGTGGAGTATGGTCCCATTAGTACTTAGAGATTATTTTAAATCACCATGACATTAAAAAAGCCCTAGGAATAATTTGTTTACTAGGTTTTTCTGTAGAAAGTTGGTGTTCATTATATTTTGAAGAACTGCCTTCAAACAATACATTTGAGATATACATCTCCCCTTCCCCCAATATTTTTCATATTCTTCCAAAAGAATATTGTAATTGGAGGCTGGTTCACTTTAACCAAGGTGGGTGCCTTGCTGACAGTCCTTTTTGAACTCCTTTTTTGTAGTTTTATACAGCTACAATCTTTGCTAATTTTGTCTTGATGGGTTTTAATAAATACAGAAAGAATCTGGCCTTCTCTTTGTTGCTGTCAGGCGTCCAACTTTTGTTGTAACCGTTCTTTTCTGGAAATGAAGTCAAGAATATTTACAATGGTTCCCTTCCTACACTTTCTATAATCTACACGTTTGCTGAATGATTGGTTGAAGACTCAGAAAAAGAGGCTAATTAGAACTGAGAGCCTGGCAATCAGACTTAATGGTGAAGAATAGTAGAATAACAGAATGGGAAGTTGGTGATTTTCAGTTCCTGTTTGCAACTCCAACTCCAGCACATCATATCGATTTGACAAGTACACTGTGCACATTCTGTTATTAGAGTTACATCTTTCATCCTCATTATTCCCATATCATTTTGCTGGTTTGATAGTTTGTTTAGCAACTGTATGCCATGATTCACCCTCTTTCTTTTTCATTGTTCTGATATTGTTCTGTTAAATTCAGGAATGAAAAAAAGATTAAAACAAATAAAACAAAATGAACAATTTAAAGATTAATCCCAGGAGCATAGAAGTATTCTTCATATTCTGATCACTATCTTTACCACCTTCCCTTAATATATGTGATAATGAAGAAGTAAGCAACCAGACAACAGAACCTGACACAAGTTCCCCATTGTTTTTATTTAAGGCATACCATTCCCCCTATTTATAAACCAGAACAGTTAATGTTCTTTGTTACAAATAATATTGGTAAGAACCAGGTATTCACATGAGCCAATTAGGTATAGTGTTTAAGGCATCAAGCTAGGAACCAGGAGATCATCAGATGTAATCCCACCTTAGGCACAAAACTAACTTGTTGATCTTGGCCAATCACTTTCTCTCTAGAAAGGAGACAATGGTACTTCTGATAAATCTTGGCAAGAAAACTTCAGGGACTTTTGTGGCAATTAAATGGTTAACCCGGCAAATCAGGAGACATGGAAACAGGGTATTTCCTCGGGATGAAATGCCCCGAACCGAAGTCCAAAGCACTCTTTTATTTAGAAAAAGCAAGGTTACAGAATTCTCAGCCAAGCAATAATAACACAAAGTCAGTTCATTAAAATCAGTTCATTCCGTTACCTCATGGTTCCAGATAAGACCACATTCCTGACTCTCTTTGAAGCATCTCTCTTTGAAGCAACTCCCCTGTTCCAGCAGCCTACTGATAATAACTTTCACCAATTAAGCATCAGTTGAATATAAGTTGAATATGTCATAACACATTGAGCATCATTAATCAGAACAATTAATCCCACATCTCCCCCTTTTCTATTTCATGACCATCACGAGCATAATAAGTAGTAACGTGAATTTCTTGCTTAACGTGAAAAAGTCCTTTAGCCATACCTATTAGAGAAGGCAGGCATTGAATACAACAGCAAACACTTACTAGAGCAACCAGTATCAAGATGATCGACATAGCCATCCTTCGGATCCAAGACCCATCCGGCAGCCAGGACCACATGGCTCCCCATATGTCTACGGTACCAGAACCAGTCCCTACCAAAGGATTCTGAGCAATCATTTCTTCCATAGTGTGTACTGTGTGAGAAATATTGAGTTCATTATCATGGATATATACACAACAATGTGAATGTAATAAAGCACAAACCCCTCCTTTAGAAGCCAGAATAATATCTAAAGCATAACGATTTTGCAAAGCTACTTTTCGTACTTCTGAAAGTTCCTGATTAACCAGTTTCAAAGCAAAGATAGTTTCATTAAACATAGCCATAGTCCAGTTATTGAGTAAATGTAAATCACGGTAGTTCATAGCCACACCCAAAGGTGGTAGTATTCCACGACTGAGCTGAGTGTCCCAATGGAAACCAATCGGGCTAGCTTCAACATCCCGACGATTTCGCAGTCGACCAGCAGGTAATACATCAGTCTTATAGATAGCAGGAATCACATAACCCATGGTGCAAACACCAGACCAAGTTTTTGGTAAATGTTTATATGCTTTAGTGCCACACAGAAACCAAATTGGACCGGACCATTCCACCTGTTGAGCGGATGTCAACTCTGCTAATGTCTGAAGAAGTGCTACTTGCTGACATGCAAATTTAATTGTGTCCCTGAAAGACATTACAAAAACCATCACTATTATTCCACATAACGGTTTGATTGCACAGCTGGTAATCTCCCATGTTGGTATCATTTGATCGATTAAAACAAACCAAAGCAGCTTCAAAAAGTACTATGTCCACAGCCGGGGTAGAATTAAAAGAAACGTGAGAGATATTGTAAATTGTTGAGTTATCGTTCCACCCAGAATCATTAAGTGGGATGGCATGCAAAGGTAGTCCCCCACGAGAGGTGCCCGGGATATGCATGCACAGCCAACATCTAGTCAGATTGAGGTCTTTCGCTGTCCTCGCCAGATCGTTCAGGAATACATTTTTCCGCCATATCTCCGTTCCCAGCATCCCGGGTCTTTTGATCTGGCCCACAAGGTTTTGGGTGGTAAGGGCGAACACAGCGGCCAGGCACCCAACGAATACCATTTTCATTTTCCACTGCAGCATATCCGCGGCCCCACGTAATAAGTTTAAATGGGCCGCACCACGTAGGGTCTGGGAGAAACCGAGCCCAGACCAGAGGGCGATTTTCTGTGGAAGAAACAGAAGAAGGGAAAAACCGGTCTGCCGCTGTAGCTGGAGGCGAGCCGGTGGGAGTTAGAAAATTTAAAGAATATAAAGCAATATTAAGAGTGTCTTGTATTCCCGGAAGTCCCGGGGAATTCCCCCTTTGTTGTTTAAATTTTTCGAGCATGCGTTTTAAAGTGCCATTTGCTCGCTCGCAAATAGCCTGTCCTTGCGAGTTATAGGGAATGCCAAATTTATGACAAATTGACCAACGATCACAAAATTGAGCAAAGTTTGAACTAGTATAGGCAGGACCATTATCTGTTTTTAGCTCCTTAGGTGGCCCTGAGGAGGCAAAAGTGCGAAGACAATGATTAATGACATGCTTAACAGTCTCCCCCCTTTGTGGGGTAGCCATAATAAACCCAGAAAATGTGTCAATACTAACATGTAGATATTTCCACGGGGCAAAGGAGGGATACTGCGTGACATCCATTTGCCAAAGGGCATTACGGTGCAAACCCCTAGGGTTTACTCCCATGGGTATAGCTGTAGCAATTTTACTACAGGTAGGACATTGCTGGACAATTGCAGCAGCTTCTGTAGCTGAGAGGCCAAATTGTTTAATAAGGGCTTTTGCCCCTTGATGGAAGTAAGAATGGCTGTCCCACGGAGTTGTTTTAGATAAATGTAAGTGCTCCACGCGTGTGGAGGCATCAGCTCGCTGGTTTCCTTCAGCAAGGATTCCAGGTAAATTGGAATGACTACGCATATGCCCAACAAAATAAGGACATTTACGCTGTTCTAAAATTTGTTGGTACGATAAGAAAAGAGCAAGTAGCCCTTCCTCCGTTCCTGGGGATACATATGCCCCTGTGAGGCATATAGTTAAGTTGTAAACATATTGACTATCCACAATTAGATTAAATGGCGTGTCAGGAAAAGTTTGAAAAGCCAACATAGCAGCGGCCAATTCTGCTCGTTGAGCTGATTTTTGAGGGGGGGTAATTTTCGTATGCCACTTCTCGTTTAGTTTCCATACGCACGCACCATATGTTTTTCCTCCATCCACAAATAAGGTCAAAGCATCTGGGAGAGGAAAAGAGCAGCGAACTTCTTCCAAAATTATATGTGTATTGGTGACAATGGACAATCTATGATCTGATGGTAAATGATAAGCAAAAGTACCTTGCCAATTTGCTAAAGACAATTGAAGTAGCTCAGAGGTAGCCAAGAGTTTTTCCCATAAGTGAAGCCGAAAAGGAACATAAATAATAATAGGTTCAATGCCCATTAATTTAAGGCATCGGAATCGACCCCTTAAAATCAAAGTGGATAAGGTATCTTCTCCTGTGGAGACAGATTTTTTCCCAACATGGCCTAAGTGCAGCCACTCAAGAAGCAAGGTTTTTTCTGACGTTATCTGTAAAATCACACCAGTAGGCAATCGACCAGGCAATAACGCTAAATGAGGAGGGGCATTTTCCTGACATCTATCTGTCCATTGCTCAGTCAGCCGACACTCAACCAACCGAACAACTTCTAACTGTTTCTGACTAAGGGATATTGGATCAGCAGGATTTTTTCCTTGACGCAGAGCATCAAACAAAGGGCTTAATTCCTGGGTAGAAAGATTGCAATAAGGTCTTACCCAATTAATATTTCCTAACCACTTTTGTAGTTCTACTAACGTAAACACTGGTGGTAAATCAAATTTTGCCATCATAGGCGTGGAGTGAGCTGCTGTCAACTTGTGGCCTAAATATTTAAAAGGACTATGAGTTTGAATTTTTTCTGAGCTTACACAAAGTCCATACCTAGATAAATGTTTTATTAAAAGAGCCATTGACTGTGCTACGGTCCCTTCCGGGCCAGGAGCGGCCACCAAAATATCATCCATGTAATGAATAACTTTCCACCCTGGCCGTGCCTTACGGAAGGGTGACAACGCCAGAGACACATACATTTGACACATAGTAGGACTATTTAGCATGCCCTGAGGAAGGACCTTCCATTGATATCGCTTAGTTGGTGCTTCATTATTTAAAGCGGGGACAGTAAATGCAAAGAGCTTCCGATCATCATAATGTAAAGGGATTGTGAAAAAAGCATCTTTTAAATCTATAACAACTAAATCCCAGTCCTTAGGGATCAGATTGGGATTGGGCAGACCACATTGAAGAGGGCCCATTGGTAATATTATCTGATTAATTTTTCTTAAATCATGTAAGAATCTCCAATTCCCACTTTTCTTTTTAATAACAAATACAGGGCTATTGTATGGACTAGTGGAGGGTTCAATATGTCCAATTGCTAACTGTTCCTGTACTAAGTGATGAAGATTATATAATTTTTCACTGGATAAAGGCCACTGCTCCATCCACACCGGGACAGAGGATAACAAGCGTAATTTCAAAAGAGTCTCCATAATTCCACCACTATCAATCCTCTACTGTAATGACAGCTTTCAGCTGACTCATCAAATCTCTCCCCCACAAGTTGACATGTAATTGCATGACAATAGGTTTAATTTTCGCTGTTGCACCCCCCTGCTTCAGCGTAGCCGTGAGCCATTTCTCGCTAACCTGAGCCTCTTGGAGACCACCAACACCTCGTACAGCAGGAGTAGCCACTAACGGCCAAAACTTTGGCCACTCAGCCGACCGAACGACTGAGACATCAGCTCCTGTGTCCAACAAACCAGAAAAAGGTTTGCCATTGAGTAAAATCGTCATGATCGGTTTATAAGCTGCTATCTGTTTAGTTACTGTTAAAACAGAGCTCTCAAAACTGTTCTCATCAGTAGATCCAAAACCTCCCTCCCCCCTTATTCTAGCTGAATCTCCAGGGGGGGTTACACAGGGCAGCAATATTAACTGAGCCACTGCCATCCCTTTAGGTAGAGAAACAGGAGTATTTGCATGAAGCTGCACCTTGATAATTCCTTCATAATCAGCATCTATCACTCCTGGGACTACAAAAACTCCTTTCTTCCCTGCCGATGATCGTGGTAAAACCAAACCAACCGTACCTTCCGGCAGAGGCCCTTTCATTTCTGTGCTAACTACTTCAATTAAACCTGGAAAAGTCAATGAACATGGGGTGGCAAGCGGCAAATCTATGCCCGCAGAATGAGCAGTTGCAGGTTTATGGCTTAAGCAACCACTATTAGACTTATCTTGGCAGAGTTCCTTATTTATTCCTGGATTTGTTTCCGGGGGCTCTGCCACCTCCCCCTGAGTCAGTTTTTTTGTTGTGACATTGAACGACACTGATTCGCCCAATGATACCCCTTCTTGCATTTTGGACAGACTGTTTTTGGCTTACTTAGTTGTCCCTTACGACCTCGATGTTGGCCACCACCAGGGGCCCGGCACTGAGCCTTGAAGTGACCAGGCTTCCCACAATTAAAACAATTTCCCTTCCCTTGCAAGGTTCCTCGAGTCATTGCTGCAGCCAGGGCATCCATTTGATGGAGCTGGCTTCCTACAGCAGCACAAGCTTCAATCATCTGCGCAATTTCCTTCGGTCCTGTAGCTATCAAGGGCTTCAAAATAGCCTTACAGTCTGCATTAGCATTTTCTACGGCTAATTTTTGGAGTAATTCTGCGGCTGCCATATCATTATCCACCGATCTTTCAATTGCAGTTTTCAATTTAGTAATAAAATCCTGAAATGGCTCAGCATTTCCCTGCTTAATGGTAACAAAACTGCGAATGGAGCTACCTCCAGCCTCATCTACTTTAGTAAACGCAGCCAACACACAAAGGTTAATCATAGGGAAAACATTATTTGCCAAATTATCTTGTTGTGACTCAACTGTACTAAACTGACCAACACCATATAACTGATCGGGTGTAATGTTTGCTGTTCCCCTAGCTATTGCCTGTTGTCTATATTGAAAATCCCAAACAATATATTGGCCGGAGGACAAGATCATTCTGGCCAAAGCTTTCCAATCCTCCGGTATCATCATTCGACCAAATGCCAAAGCTTCCAGCAAAGCAGTTGTATATTTACTTTTTAACCCATAATCTTTTACTGCTGTGGTAATTTCCCGGAGAGTTCTTAATTCTAAAGGACGCCAGATACGTTCCTCATTTCCGAGTCTATCCATTTCTACAACAACAGGGAAAGCGGAGACCGGAAGATTGATTAATTCCTCCGGAGACAGCTCCCCATTCTCCATTGCCTTTTCAAATCCAGCGTCCACCGCATTTTTCACTCCGCGAGGGGCTAGCGAAGGCTCACTAAGAGCAGGGGCAGAAGGAGGGAGCAGCAGCCCATGATTACGAACCGCTGTGGTATCAGCTGGCTGAACAAGAACCGGTTGATAGGGAGGTGGGTGAATGACAGAGTCAGGAAGGGGCTGCAATAAGGGATTATTTTGAATTTGCAATGCCTCAATTAAGGAACGCCATGTACAGAGTATGGGTGCAGGGGCGCGAGGCGCATTGTGTAAGGCCTCGCCTATCTTTCTCCATGTAGACACCTTCGTACTTCCTGACAAAGGGTAATAGGACATATGTTCCCATACATATTTCAAAAGTTCCTTAATCTCTTTTCCCTTAACTTGCCGAGCTTTCCCAGCTGAGTTAAACTGAAAGTAATTTCGCTTAACTATCTCTTTCAATTCCCTGACGTGCTCTTCTTGAGCCTGAGATAGATCATTCCCCATACTTACGATGAATCAGACGCGGTCCAGCCGTGTACCTGATGAAAGCGCTTAAGCCAATGCCTGGCGAAGGATGGGGACAAAGCGGACGTATCCTTTAAGAATCACGTCGGGGGTCACCACTTGTGGCAATTAAATGGTTAACCCGGCAAATCAGGAGACATGGAAACAGGGTATTTCCTCGGGATGAAATGCCCCGAACCGAAGTCCAAAGCACTCTTTTATTTAGAAAAAGCAAGGTTACAGAATTCTCAGCCAAGCAATAATAACACAAAGTCAGTTCATTAAAATCAGTTCATTCCGTTACCTCATGGTTCCAGATAAGACCACATTCCTGACTCTCTTTGAAGCATCTCTCTTTGAAGCAACTCCCCTGTTCCAGCAGCCTACTGATAATAACTTTCACCAATTAAGCATCAGTTGAATATAAGTTGAATATGTCATAACACATTGAGCATCATTAATCAGAACAATTAATCCCACAGACTTGTCCAGACAATCTCCAATAATCAGACACAACTGAACTGAAGGAGGAAAAATATCACACAAAACACATTTTTTCTTTGGAATTAGTTCTTAGGCTGTCAATTTCCCCATATTTTATTTTTATTTTATTTTATTTGTTTGTCAAACATGTACAAGATAACGAGTATAGGTATGAACATAAACATGAACAAAGGAATTAAATACAGATAAATGGGGACAATAAGACAAGGACGGTAGGCATGATGGTGCGCTTATGGGGTGAGGTCCAGGGTAGACAGTTTGAGGTTTGAAGCTGTAACAATGGAGTCGGGTAGAGCATTCCAGGCATTGACCACTCTGTAGAAGTCATACTTTCTGAGTTTGAAGCAGTTTACCTTGAGTTTGTATCGATTGTTTGCCTATGTATTATTGTGGTTGAAGCTGAAAAAGTTGTTGACAGGCAAGACGTTGTAGCAGACAATTTTGTGTACTGTGCTTAGATCAGACTGCAGGCCCTTTGACATTGATTTGAAAAGAGAAGGGCATACAAGATGTGATGGCAGTAAAATGTTGCTGAAATTTAATTCCTTAATTATTGTTCTAGTGTTCCTAAATATAAGCACATTCTGCTTTTTTGTTCAAACTTTTTCCAGCTTTCTCTTCCAAGATTCTGGAAGATTACATGTCTTGTGCCAGAATCATTCAGATGGCTTCATTCCAATTCTGCCTCTTTCAAAATGATGAACAACTACTATAGAATAGAATAGAATAGAATAGAATAGAATAGAATAGAATACCTTTATTGTCATTGCATTCCACGAATACAATGAAATTTGAAAGCTACTCCATCACAGTGCCCCAAACACCACATCACAATCACACTACAGAGTTTAATAATAATGATAATGATAACAACAACAACAACAATAATAATAGCACTAAATCACAAATGCACTGTTTGATATCTTGAACCATGGCAAAGCCCCTTTGAAACAAGGAAACAAATAAAACTTGAAAAGCATTCAAAATTTTCAAGAATGCCCCTGAAGAAAAGCCCCTCACTCATCTTCTTTCCAGATGAGGAAAAAGCTCAAATTCTTTGTAAGATAAAAGCTTTAAAACTGTTTTTGACTTTATTACATTAAAATGCTGTTCCCATAATAGGTCTTAAGCAAGGAATATTAACAGCTAAACCTAACATATTCATAAAGTTTGTATGAATATTTGAAAGTTTGTTAACAAAGGCTGCTCCTAACCTGCTGACCAGCATCATCAAAATTCACCCCAACAGCAATACACAGAAAAATACATTTGATTAACAGAGGTTTGTCTTCTTTGTGTCCTGGGACCTGAGGTAGTCTACCTAAAATCATGACTGAAAATGTTGTTTAAGATTTTAGCTCAAACTGTCTCTTAATGAAGGATCTGTACCTCATCGATCCTTTTAGATATTTTACTTATATCCTATCTTCAAATAAAAGACAAAGAATTGAATAATTAGACAGCATGGTCCCTCTGCTTAAAGTTAAACCTGATTTGAGACTGAGACAGAGCTAATGTGGAATAATAACATGATATAGTTTTGGAAAAAGTGAGATAAACTGATTAAGTTATTGCTTTCTTGACTTAAAAATAACAACAATGTAATATTGTCCCATCTGTTCAGAATATAAATGGAAAGATGAATATAGATTTCAAACTTGCTAGTAACTATTCTATTTCTCTCTCTCCCTCACAAACACACACACATTCTAAATTGCCAATAATAATTCATGATCAAAAGACTCCTTTTATAGAATTCCCTTTTAACAAGTTACTAATTTTACATCTCTTCTGCTTCAAGAAATTGACATTACAATTAAATCTGACAGTTTTTCAGTTGATTATTATTTCAAAAAGTCTATATTATTATTTTTTTATTTCCAGTTGTATGGTGAAACTTTTCAAATAAATCATTGCCTTTAGTTTTACATGAAGCAACCGTCAGAGTTATTCTCAAGCCAGGCACAGGTTTTGCTTTCTGTTCTAATGCAAGCTCTGTTTCCTTGATAAATGGGTGTGAAATTTTATATTTCCACAGATTATTTATGTACCAAGCTCATCAGTGGTGGAATTCAAATTTTTTTACTATCGGTTCTGTGGGCATGGCTTGGTGGGCGTTGCAGGGGAAGGATAATGTAAAAACTCCAGTCAGAGGTAGGATTTGCCAGTTCTCCAAACTACTCAAAATTTCCACTACCGGTTCTCCAGAACTGATCAGAACCTGCTGAATACCACTTCTGAAGCTCATGCTACATTTATACAAAACCCTCTTGGCTGTGACAATATTAGATTTTTAACTGATGTTAATTTGATTTATAATATATAAGACTCAACAGTCCAACAGTTGATTAAAATAATTTTTATATAGTTTTTTTGGCAGTTTTTGATCTCTCTCTCTCTCTCATATCAGACTTTAAAAAACTTTCCTGCCTGCACAAAATCTGAAATGTTATCAATTACATACCTAAAGCTCATCCTCAGCCACATATACATGAATTGAAACATCTCATCTTAACTTTCAATTTTAATCAGTTTATACGGATATGGGTATCCTATTTTTTAAATGTGTATGAGTGTCTCTTTGAACTTTTAAATGGTCCCAGAATTAATAACAATAGCAATAGCGCTTGGACTTTTATACCATCCCATAGTACTTTACAGCATTCTTGGGGGGTTTACAATGTCAGCATTATTTGCATTTTGCCCCAACAATCTAGGTCCTCATTTTACTGATCTCAGAAGGATGGAGGGCTGAGTCAATCTTGAGCTGGTCAGGATCAAATTCCAAGCTATGGCCAGAATAGGCCTGCAATACTGTATTCTAACCACTACGCCACCAGGGCTAAGTTGCACACCTTGGTTGGGAAAAAAATAAATAAGCAGGGGCAATACTGGTTAGCGCTTGATTGGAGGCCAACTCTAAATCACAAATTAATATACAGAAAGTTTTTGTTGTGTGGGTTTAATAAAAAGAAGAGGAATAAGAAATGACAAAAAAAAAATACATGAAGTTATCAAAAGCAGAGTTTGGCTCTAAGGGCATTTTACCTTTACCTTTATTTATTCTTTGTATGCAGCACAGTACCGGAATCATTTTCTCCCCTCAAGCAGGGTTTTACAGAATCCTGTGCTCTCAAATGAAAAAGCAGTAAAATGTTAGTAGATTAAGTTCTTGACTCAGAACGTCTTGGTATAATGCAAAAGACAACAATTTTGAGAGGCTCAAATGATTTCTTTTGCACAGCAAGTAAGGATTTAAGAGCAATGAAGAATCAATATGCAAAGCCTCGGGATGACAATTTAAGCATTTAAAGTCTACATGTGGTAATAGACAATTTTGTGACCATTTAGGTAAAAAGCTTCCTGCAGTGTTAGCTCTACTTATGTGGACAATTGCCTCTTTCCTATTCACAAAAAATGTTAGAAAACATGGATTATGTACAATGATTTAACAATAATTCTGGACTTCACTCTCACTGCAAAAACACACATTTTCCCACATTAACTGCATTGAGAAGACACTTGACATTACAATGGAATGTCTTCAGCAACTAAAAACATTGACAATACGGTAAGGAACTGGTTACATACCAGAGTTTCACAGTGGAAATTGAGGTACTTGTTCTCAGAATGAAATCTGATTGAATTCCATGGGTTCTATTTTCAAGTAAACATATTTAATATTGCAGACATACTTTATTTGATTTTTAAAAATATTTTGGGGCTTGTTACCCTAGGATTCAGGGTGCTTAATATAAAACAACCTCCCCTTTCCATGCAAAAAATAAAATAAAGCAAATCAAAAGAGCTTTTAAAAAGACCCTTAGACTTTAATTTTAAATCTAATGTATTTTTAGAAGTTAATGAAGTAACTTCTAAGGAACTAAATAAAGAAGTACTAAAGTTACTAAAGGAAAATTAAAATTTTCTTACAGTAATTTTTCATTTGCTGCATACACCTGCCTTCTAAGAAATGTTTGTGGAAAATTGAGATCAACAATATATCACGAGTACCAGGAAATTGTTTATCTATCTATCTATCTATCTATCTATCTATCTATCTATCTATCTATCTATCTATCTATCTATCTATCTATCTATCTATCTATCTATCTATCTATCTATCTATCTATCTATCTATCTATCTATCTATCTATCTATCTATCTATCTATCTAGCTAGCTAGCTAGCTAGCTAGCTAGCTAGCTAGCTATCCATCCACCCATCCATAGTATTCAAGATTGAATGTCATTAATCCTTTCATTACTATACAGGATAAGAAAAAGGATTTTGATGGAGATATGAAAGCTCTGTTACCCAAAGCAAGAAGGGGTGAAATATATCTTAAGTCCAAAATGGATAGAAAATATTGATAAGAAACTCAGGCAAACATTTCCATAATTCACAGGGCTACAAGGGAATAAAGAGATATGGTACAATCAGAAGGCAACTGAACTTTCTTTGAAGACATTTCACTACTCATGCAAGAAGCTTCTTCAGCTATGACAAGATAGTGGGGAATGGAAGGATTTATACTCCTTGCAGACAGCTAGTCATTTGCATCCTTTTAGATGGTCATTGAAGCACTTGGATGTATATCTGTATCCTCAAGGTCACCTGAGTAGTGCTTCTGGTTCCTGGTTCAATATTTTGCAGACTACAGAATATTGAACCAGGAACACTACTCAGGTGATCCTGAGAAAAAAGCACCTTTGGACAACTATCAGCTGGATGACTGAGAATCTCTACAGTACAATCAGACTTATTAGATTCTGTTATTATAGCCAATGTCACTAAAAGTAACTTCAGCCTTCCTGTAGAATGAATTTCCTGGTCTGGTCTACCTAATAATGCTGACAATTATTTAGTTACTTTAACATCCTAGGCTTTCTTGACTATGATTTGTACGAACTATATATCCAGATTTTTGCGGGATGAAGGCTAATTCTATAATTTGGCAGGGGGCGGGGTTAATAGAATAGAATTCTTTATTGGCCAAGTGTGATTGGACACACAAAGAATTTGTCTTGCTGCAAATGCTCTCAGTATACATAAAAGAAAAGATACATTCATCAAGAGTCATAAGGTACAACACTTAATAATAGTCATAGGGTACAATAAGCAATCAAATCATAGTAGGAAAACAGTCCATATAAATCATAAGGATACAAGCAACAAAGTTACAGTCACACAGTCACAAGTGGGAGGGGATGGGCGATGAGGAGTGATGAGAAGATTAATAGTAATAGTAGTGTAGACTTTGTAAATAATTGGACAGTGTTGAAAGAATTATTTGTTTAGCAGAGTGATGGTGTTTGGGAAAAAATTGTCCTTGTGTCTAAGTTGTCTAAATACAGTTATTTATTTATTTATATGGTTTATATAGCCTCCTATCTTATACAAATGGCTCTGGTGGCTTACAAGAGTAAACAAACAATCCCCCAAACATATATGTGTCCCAAGGATAAGTCAACAATTGTCAACCATCAACTGTAGTAGAGCTCATCTTCCCCTTGACCCAATTTGGTAAAAATGAGTTAATGGATGGAAACTAAGACAGGTTGATTTTATTTGGATTAGACATTTCAGATTGAGGCTTAAAGTTTGGGGCACCACTTTGACTTGGAATTTTATTCAAAAAATATATCAATTAAAATTTGGTCAAATTAAAGTGGTCCTTGATGCTATGAATAAAGTACTACACTGAATCACTCTCTCCCAAATATAGTTTTCCAATAGGCAACTGGACTTTTTTTGTTTTTCTTTGAAAACATTTCACTTCTCATCCAAGAAGCTTCTTCAGTTCAGAACGGAAGAAGATTTGTGGGTGAGAATAAAAAAAAAAAAATAGGGAACAACCCAAGAAAGTCCAGTTGCCTTTTGGAAAAGCAACTTTGCAAAACCATGACCAGGATGAGAATCTCCATAGACATTGAATCACTCTGTTTAAAAGGCTTTCCAACTTCCCAGATGTTTATGAAGTTGCCAACAATTTAATGTGTTAATGTGAGGAATGGGAAATAAATTCCTCCCCTTTTTAATATTTTTGATGTGTTCACATTTATTTTGTAATTCAACTTTAGGTCTGTTGTATCTCATTGATCAAGTAGTTTTTGATTAGAACAACTAGTTGCTATTCAGTTTTTTTTAAAAAAGTAAATGTATTTTCTTCATCTGGGAGATTTGCTTATTTATATTTAAAATTATAAATCTGGAACAACAAAATGCTTCCCAAAAGACCCTCAAAAATATTTGATGTCCCTGTAAGAAATTATGGATATTGAAGCATTCAGGAAAATAGTTTCTCTCCCTAGTATAAGAGGATATTAATCTACAAAATTTGTCTTCCTTGGGATTCTTTAGTAGTCTTTTCTTTGGGAAAGATGCTTATTGTATATATTTGAAAATATGTCCATTTGTTTTCATATTTTGTATCAATAAACGTTGCTTTCCCGAACAGATTATGTGTCAATTATTTATTATATTTTTCATGGTATATTGATGTAGCTTATCTGAAAATATATATAGTATCAGTTTATAAGAATTCATGAACTGGAATAGCCATAGGAACAAGTTAGCCAATGGGGACTGTTTGGTGACTGATACCCAGGATTTGTTGTGTGAGCCATGTGAGATGGCTTGGAGCCTGGGATGGCTTAGCTTAACTGTTTTGTGTATAAAGGAGTTTTGTTTGTCTTTGTTTGAGAGTACTTGTACTTGCTACTTCTTCTCTCTCTACCACATCGCAGGAGCTGCATGGGTATTGTATACATGAGTCATGTTTTATATTATTATTATATATAAAGAAGTTTCTTCTGTATAATGAATCCTGCTGAATTATTTGCTTGTGTGCTGTCTGGATCATTACAAACGCTAACAAATGAGTACCTTAAAAAGTGTTATATATATACTGTATTTGCAGATGAGCTTATTCATATATAAGCTGAACCTAATTTTGAGGGTGTATTTTGGCTTAGCTATGAGTATATATGATAATTAGTTTTGCCTTTTAAAATATTCTCTTATATATACCTGAAGTATATATACAATACATGATTCCTCTAACAAAGCTTCCTAGTGAATCACCTAATGATCACAAATGGAAGCAGGGATATCCTTCACAGCAGCAGGTTGCAGGTTTTACCATTGATTGTTGCAGACAATACACAATATTTCAACTTTCCGTATCTGGAGAATACTAGGACAGCCAGTAAATAAAAGTTATGTCCCTGGCATAATCATAAGTCAATTAATTTTATTCTTTCTTTAAACTGCCAATCAGAGCAATCTTCTGCTGGCTAGAGTAATATTGATTTCAGTTTCATTCACTTTCTTTGTACTCAGCTTTTTATTCAATCACCCACAAGTCTTGTCTGTTGTCTCTTGCGCTAATGGATTGTTATGCTTTGCTGGCCCTGTCAAAACAAAGAGCTCTATGTCCTCTGAAACTCAAGACTGATTAGCCTCACAGGCATCTTGTGTCAAGCTTTACATAGGCATCTTGTGGCACCACTGAGCCACGGTGGCGCAGTGGTTAGAATCCAGGGCTGCAGGCTACTTCTGCTGCCTGCCGGCTGCCTGCAATTTGGCAGTTTGAATCTCACCAGGATCAAGGTTGACTCAGCCTTCCAATCTTCTGAGGTCAGTAAAATGACAACCCAGATTGCTGGGAGCAAGAGACTGACTCTATAAACTGTATAGAGAGAGCTGTAAAGTGGTATATAACTCTGTCCTATTGCTACTTGTAAAGTATGTGTAGTTTGGGTAGGTTTAAATTACTAGTCCATGACTAAATAACTGCATTGGCTCAAACATTGTTTTAACATTAGTCCCTATAGATTTGTTTTATTGTGGGGCAATTTGGAGACCACTCTGATAAACCATACTATCTCTGATTCATTGCGAGTCAGTAGAGCCTTAGAGATACCTGGCCAAAATGATACAAATTTACCATCCTTTATTTTTTTCTACCATCCTTGAAACCTGTAGTTGAATTTTCAGATTGAACCTCAAATCCTGCACTGTTTTGGATCAAATCAGGTTGCCCTCAAATCTTAGACTGCAAATTCAGCTTGAATAATGATTTTGCAACCACTAAATGACAAACTGAAATCAGGACAAGACCATTTTACCTAACACCTGCCTGGAAGAAAGGACCCAGTATGAATATTCATTTTTTTTTCTTTTTGTGACCCTGTAATCTCTTTATTCATGGTAAAATGAATCTGAATGGAGTTTACTGGCTAGATGTTCTTCTTGACACCTACACAGAGTTCACAGCAGATATTTTCTTTTTGTATCCTGATAGAAAAACATTTGCCACTGTCTAGGATTGAACTCTCAACCTTCTGAATGGAAGGCCACCATCACCTCTAGGCCACCACCATGGCTCAGGATGAATATTCATTAACATTTCTAAAACTTAGAAAATGAAAATATTGCCATCAGTTGTCTAACAGCAATATTCATAATTACATGATTCCAAAATGTGGCCTATGAGAAGAAGATATTTTACTTAGTCATGTTTTGAGGAAGATAAAGACCCCCTAAAACAATGAAGCCTCACCACCAAATCTAATAAATTTTATGTGGTATCTTGTTGAATGTATTGTCTTTATTCATTAGCAAAGGCAGCTGAAGTTTAACTATTTAATATTGCTGATGGAATAATTCTACTGAGGAAGTCAATCAAATGATTCTTAAAGAGAAGTGTTCATGAAAACCATTGAGGAATGCACAATCTGTGCCTAACTATTTGAAACATATAGCAATTACAGCTGGCATTTTTCAGGGGTATGGAAGGGTATTTCCAACACTCCCTGCAATTTGTCTGAAGTGGTGTAGGGTTTCCTGCCTAAGCAGGGGGTTGGACTAGAAGATCTCCAAGGTCCCTTCCAACTCTGTTATTCTAAATTTATTCATCACTAGTTTAGTGCTCAGAATTACATTTTAGCAGTCCAGTTGCTTGAACAAATATAGCTAACATAAGCCTAGAGTAGATCAGGGAAGAGTGTATATGGGATTGCACTTGCAGCTGCAAAGAAAATTAGTTTTTTTAAAAAAAAATTCTAAATGAAATATTTAGTAAAAAGCAATCTCTTTGTTTACAAATGCATAAACTGCAATCATGTCAATGTGTGGCACTTATAACTGCATCTTAAATCAGGTTTATAATAGAATGATGATAGGCCGTGATTAGCAAGTCAGAATCAGAGGACAAACAGAGAAGGTTCTTTCTGATCTTAACAAAATATTATATTGTATTATATTTATTATACTGTGTTATATTATTTATATATAATATTATATTTATTATATTATATTATATTTACTTCAGATAGATAGATAGATAGATAGATAGATAGATAGATAGATAGATAGATAGATAGATAGATAGATAGAAAGATAGATAGATGATAGATAGATAGATAGATTGATAGATAGATAGATAGATAGATAGGTAGATAGATAGATAGATAGATAGATAGAAATGTATTGTACATATATATTTCAGTACATAAGTTATTAAGAACTATCACAGCTATGTATGAATATATGGTAAACTGAAGTACAATTTATTTTGTTAACAGATTTATGGCCAGATTGGTCAACAGATCAGTCTACTATCTAAATATGGAAGTATGGTGAAATGACTGTAGTTAGATCCTGTTCCTGGCATTGGGATCATTGCTATCATATACTTCCTCATTATCTACAAGCAGGTTTTATGCACTGTGTCTTGGCTATAAAAAAACCAAAAATCCAAAAAACACATTTTTGGTGGAAAGCTACTTCTATTTTCCCTTTGTTCTCAGATATGAATCAGCATCTCTCAGTGAAGTCCTTACGGTGTGGAACTGTTTTATTCTACAACTAGGTTGGCACCTTTCACCATTCCAGTAACTGGACAGGAGGAAAGGGGGGGGGGAGATAGATACAGATACAAACACAGATACAGAGACAGACAGACAGACAGAGACCAGAAGACAGAGACATGGGGAGAGTTCCCGTTCCTTTTCCTATCTCCTGCCCACCTCTTTGAAAGCATGGAAATGCAAGTAGATAAATAGGTACCACTTTGGTGGGAAGGTAACAGCATTCCATGTACCTTTGGCATATAACCATGCTGGCCCCATGACCATGGAAAATATCTTCAGACAACACTGGCTCCCTTGGCCAAGAAATGGAGATGAGCACCATGCCCTAGAATCGGATATGACTGGAGAGAGAAACCATTACCATTTTTTATAACATAGATAGAAAACACACACACACACACAAACTTTCTCTCACGCACACAAGTATACAGTATAAATAGAATTATAGTACCAGCTAATAGGCTTCACCGAATGCTGAATACTGGATGAGCATGAATATAATTATGTTATTTTCATATATCTTTGTCAAGAATGATGCTTATCTCTACATGGCTTGAATCCTAAGAAAATGAATGATTTTTTTCCTGGTTTTTTTTTTCCTGCTGTCACTTAAAATACACAGTTTTCCATTTCACATGATTACAACCTTTAGGAGAAGAAATATAATGACATTTAATTTTAGTTGAAAGGAACTGGAATTGCACATTAAACTCTTTTTATAAGTATATTATTGTAGTTTAGAATGCAAAATTTTTTTTTACACAGTTGTTATTAAAATGGCAGAACACTAGTAAGTTAGCATTATAGGTCTAGGAATGAAGGATTAAATTAGTCACCATTCTTATTGTTCTCTAGGCTACAGCAGGAATCCAACCAGAATTTTCTTCTGCAATATAATTGCCAGTGTGTACCTTTGTGATGAGATTTACACTCCACAGGGAAACTGTAGTCAGTTTCACAATTACTGGATATTAAAACTTTTGGGGAAACTGCCCAGCATGAGAAGAGAAGAGAAATTTGCTTCAAATGTATGATTAATATAAATGTTCTTCATGCAAATAATTTTAGCAAAAAAAAAAAAAGATTGTTATGAAACTGTAATGACAAAGCAGAGATGTTAGCAAATGTGTCAGGAGGTGCCAGGAGATTCAGCTGTTTCCAGATTGAAACAATACCTAGGAAGAAATGTTGTGTCCTTGAAGAGAAACAAGAACAAGCTGAACATTGTTAGAAGCCATGGGGGGGGGGGGGGCATAGAAAGACAGTAAGAAACATGTCCATACCAAGAGGTTGTATTCAGCAGGTTCTGACCAGTTCTGGAGAACTGGTAGCACAAATTTTGAGTAGTTCAGAGAACCGGCAAATACCACCTCTGACTGGCCCCGCCCCCACCTATTCTCTGCCTCCCAAGTCCCAGCTGATTGGCTGGGTCTTCATTTGTTGTCCTGCACAGGAGAAGGGAGCTGGAAAGCAGGTTAGTGGAGTGGGGAAGGTAAGGGGATTTTGCAGTAACCTTCCCTCAGGAGTGGAGAGGGAATAGAGATTTTACAGTAACCTTATCCTGGAGTGGGGTGGGAATGGAAATTTTACAAGATCCTTCCTCTGCCACGTCCACCAAGCCACACCACACCTAGCAAGCTACACCCAAAGAACCAGTAGTAAATTTTTTTGAATCCCACCACTGAGACACATGACTGTTATATACCAATGTATAGTAGTCCTTGATTTATTATAATCATTCTTTTATTTTGAAGGTACAACAGCACTGGAAAAAGTGACAATTTTTCACACTTATAACCCTGGTAGCATTCCTATGGTCACGTGATGGAAATTCAAATGCTTGGCAACTGGCATGTATTTATGATGGTTGCAGTGCCCTGGGGTCATGTGATTGCTTTTTGTGACCTTCCAACAAGCAAAGTCAATGTGGAAGAGAGATTCACTTAACAATCATGTTCATAACTGCAGTGATTCACTTAACAACTATGACAAGAAAGGTCGCTTAACAAATGTCTCACAGCAACAGAAATTTTGGACTCAATTGTGGCCGTAAGTCGAGAACTACCTGCATTTCCTCCTCAGGCCAGTGGTGGGATTCAAATTTTTTTACTTCTGGTTCTATGGGTGTGGCTTGGTGGGCATGGCATGGCTTGGTGGGCGGGGCTTGGTGGGCATGGCAAGGGAAGGATACTGCAAAATCCCATTCCCTCCCCACCTCAATAATCTGCTTTCCAGCTCCATTCTCCTGTACAGAGCAACAACAACAAAAAAAAGACCCAGCTGATCAGCTGGGACTCGGGTGGCAGATGGGGGCAGGGCCAATCAGAGGGTGGTATACCAAACTACTCAAACGTTCCGATACCAGTTCTCCAAAACTGGTCAGAATCTGCTGAATACCACCTCTGCCTCAAGCTTAGACTTACAAAAGATAAAAACAGTTTCAATAGGGACAATATACTCAGGACAAGCAGCCTATCTAGTATTGTAGGATGAAATTATTTTCACTTTGCTATTTTCAAAACACAGCACGTTAGTAAGTTACCTGCCATAAAGACCTTTTGTTATTCCGTAACTGGAGAGAGAACCCAGGGAATACAGTTGGTGTTTATCCTTTGTTCAAGCAATTGTCCGTTGCAGATTAGTCAGAGAAGCGAACAAGTACGAGTCACTGACCTTTACAAAATGCCGAAACATACAGTATAGCAGCAGGAATGATGCTGTTGTTGTTGTTGTTTTTTAAAAAAATGAAAGTATACATCTCACACAGACAGTAGTTGATTGCTATCAAGTTATAGAACTGTCACTAAAAAATAAATAAAACAAAACCAAAAAAAAACCTCACCCTATGCAGCAATCCCATAATAGATGCAGCTTGGGGGCTGATTTGATAGAAGCTTCCTGGGAAAGATTTTTTGTGGCATCATCAAGACGTGCTAGACTAATAAACACCTCTGGCCAATGTATGTTTTTTCCTCCTTGTTCAAGCTTATCTATTTCAAGACAGAAAAGGAATGTGGGGTGACCAATATATTTACGAAAAAGAAGGAAGTGTTTCACATGGAAAATTTTAGGAAGTTTTAAGGTTAAAAAAAAAGAGAGAGAGAGCTGACTGATGGCATCTTTGTCTTTGAAACCATCCTTTCAAGGATTTCTTTTAAGGTTGTTAGTTTTTACCATCATATCATTTGTATACTGTTGCTGTGACATTTGAGACCTTCTAGAAACTATAAACCTTGCCTTGGAGGACTATTTAAATGCACAGTAGCTTTGCTTGATTTGAAAAATGTCTCCCGCATTGACCTGCCTTAAAATATTGCCAAGGAACTTGGAATGGTTCCCTGATCTTCTGAGATTCCTCTGCTTTACTAAAGCAGCTAAAAGAGGACCATGTTAGAATGATGTCATTACCCACAACAGAAATGTAGATGAGGGACCAAAAGAAAAACGGCTTGGAATCACATGCCTTATTAACCTCAAGTAAATTAAAATCTGCAAAGAAGTTAAAAATACAGACCTGGACTAAGTTTGAAGGCCCAGTGTCAGTATATGGGTTTAATCAAAGCAAATGCCCCTGGGAAATCTCACTGGACTTGATTCACGTATCTATAACCTCAAGCCAGATGCCATCGTAAAAGTTAGTATCTCTCAGGTTAAGAAACAGAATATTTTAACTAACCCCACTGCAAGTCCAGACCACCTGGTGGTCATGATAATTATTTCTGCCAATCAAATCAATTAACAGAACATTTGGACATGGGTTAGCAAGGGAGGGGGGGGGGGAAGATGATGTCACTGATCAAATATGTTTCTAAAAGAAACCAAAAACCTGCTTCTATATAATATAGAAAACTGAAGAGCTTGTAAATAGTAAAGGCAAGACAGAATTAAACTCAAAATTACAGTGATAATTCTATTATTATCAGAATCTATTCATAAAGATTGGTGCTAATAATATCAATAATAAGGTCATGAAAAAAGCATTAAAAAAACTAGCTTTAGGATAATTAAACAAAAAGCCTTTATCTTATCCTGTAGGGGAAGAGCAACCAGGAGACACAAGAGACACAGTAGTGATGAGCAATGGAATGTATGGCTGGAGGTAGGGGGCAGGCCATATAGAATATGAGAATGATGTCTTGTATGTATCCATGCTCAAGTAGTCCAGAGCAGGGATCCTCAAACTTGGCAACTTTAAGACTTGTGGATTTCAATTCACATAATTTCTCAGCCAGCCGTGTTGAAGGGTTGCAACTCAACCAAAGAGTGTAAGTTAGTAAGTCTCTTCTTCCCAAAACAGTAAAGATATATGTGGACTTCCCTTCTGTAATAAACAAATACTATTTGCATATAGAAGCCCAACTATACTTACCTACTTACCTAAAAATCTGGTGGTGCAGTGGTTACAATGCAGTATTGCAGGCTGCCAGAAGTTGGAATCTCATCAGCTCAAGGATGACTCATCCCTTCATTCTTCTGAGGTTGGAAAAAGCAGGACCCAGATTGTTGGGGGCAATAGGCTGACTCTGTAAAACTGCTTAGAGAGGGCTGTAAAGCACTGTGGAGCGGTATATAAATCTTAAGAGCTATTGCTACTTAACATTTCTGTCCTTTGGAACATCTTGTCTCCCACTATCCCATAGAATGAGGTCAGGTCTAACCCACATGACCTTCTGCAAGAACTTAGACCTGGCTCATCCAGTTGGCATGGGGCTCCACAGGGGGGGGGGGTCACATTGGGGATGGTTCATAGATTAATAATAGATCCCACTTCTCCACCCGCTTCTCCTACTGCATCTTCTCTGCTCCCCCTGCTTCTCCTACTGCATCTTTTAATTACAGTTCAGTATTTAAACTTTTGTAGTATTTTATGTGTATTGTTCACAGGTTTCATATAGTTTTATCTTTTTAATGTTGTAAGCCACCCAGTAGTAAAATGGGAAGTCAATAAATCTAATAAATAAAATAATAAATTCCACTCATCCTGCTGAAAGCTCTAGATCAAGGCATATAGGACCCGTGGCCCACAGGCTACGTGTGCCCCTGGACTGTTGGTACAGGTAGTTCTTGACTTACAACAGTTCATTTAGTGACCGTTCAAAGTTAAAACGGCACTGGAAAAAGTGACTTATGGCCATTTTTTACACCTACAATCCACTTAAATGTTTTACTTTGGAGCTGAGTTGTGATCGTAAGTTGAGGACTACCTGTAATGTGGCTCCACAAGACAATAAAAAATATTTAAAAAATAAAGGAAGTTTATTACTTATATACATTAACTATATTATGTATTTTCTATGCAGCCCCAGACAAATTCCTCTTTACTCAATGGGGCTTAAGCAAGCTAAAAGGTTGGACAACTATGCTCCAGACCAGGGGTGTCAAACTCATGGTGGATCTGGCTCGCAGGGTGCTTAGATCTGGCCTGCAGGACCATCCTGGGAACAGTTGAAGCAGTTGGCCCTCCTGAGCTCCATTTTTGCTGGCAGAGGGCCACCATAGGCCTCCCAACATGAGTGATGTTGAGTTGGCGACGCACATCCTGGCCACGCCCACCCATCCACATGAGGTCAAACACAACCCTGATGTGGCCCTGAATGAAAATCCAGTTTTGACACCCCACTCTAGACCAAAATGATTTGTGAGCATACTCATTTTCACGTTTATTGTGAACAAAGTTTTCCTCTAGAGTTTTCCATAACCAATACTAGGTTTTGGTAAAGTATGAGTAATTCAGTGATTTAATCCCATTTTGCTGCATGTACTTGAACTTCAGCTCACAGGTATGAAGTGGCTAGCAAGCTCTTGCTAAAAGCAATCAGATTGACTCTTTATTTATAGCTGTGCTCTGGCAAAACCTTAGAGGCAAATGCGTAGCTCCCTGGTTTTTCTGTCAGCTTTTGAAAAGCAAAGAAAGAAGAAAGCATTATAAAATTTGTCACATCTTTCATAATGGATGTATTTTTATAAATTAGGCATTAAAAACACAGTTCATTGCCTCTTTCACAGCAAACTAAATTATCTTTCTAAATGGTTCCATCTATAATGTATTCTCAAACATGCAGTAATAAGCACTAAAATGTGTTTTTAGAAGACTTGCTATATTTTGCCCGTTATACATTGTAATTGGAATGAATAAAAATGACTCATATAAAAAAGAAAAATTAGAAACAGTAAATAAATAATTTTGCTGATATATCTTTTGTGTCAAGTGTCAATGTAGAATAAATCCAGTTTAGAATTTTTTTTTTATCTTCTCAGGCATGTGAGAATTGATGTGAAAAGCTTTTTGAACTACAGTATGATGTTCAAATTTATGTTCTTTCCCTATCATTTTCCAAGCTTATTGTTTGGTAAACTCTAACTTTGGCTTTTCTAATCTCTCAATAACGTTAAAAGTATCATAGTTATCCTGGCGTATTTCTTTATGTAAACAATATTTACAGTTATAAACAACTCCAATTTACACGTTTTCATCTGGTGTTACTCTTAAATTAGTTCCCCCCTTATTCTTAGATCGTTTGCAAAATATGATATGCATTCTGCAGTTTTGCAAAATATTTCAATATTGCTATGTCTTTCAAGTAAATATTTACCCATGTATATTTGCATAGAAGTATCAGGTGGCAAAAAAAGAATAATGAAAGAATGTGCAATGCATACTGTATCAACTCTTTTTAGAGTTCACTCCTATCATTGCTTGTTAACATCTGACATCATATTAAACATCGGTAAAAGGAGCTTCAGGTTTTATGGAATTTTTTGACTTTACTATTTCTATACTTTTATTCCTGAGAATCACATGCAGATAGTCCTTAACCTATAACCAGGTTTGTTTAGTGACTGTTCAAAGTTACAGTATAAGGACACTGAAAAAGTTATTTATAACCATTTTTCACACTTATAATCATTGTAGCATCTCTATGGTCAAGTGATCAAAAATTGGATGCTTGTTAACTGGTATACATCTCGGGGTCAAGTGATCAACTTTTGTGACCTCCTGACAAGTAAAACTAATGGAGAAGGTTTACTTAAAACCATATTATTAACTTAATAGTGGTTACATGATTTGCTTAACAACTGTGGTTATTAAAATGAAGCACTTGTTTTGCTTAGCAACATAAATTTTGGGCTCCACTGTGGTGTAGCTGGTTGAAGACTATCTGGAGAGAGAGTCTGAAATGGGAGGATTGGGGAGCGAGAGAGAGGGAGGGAGAGGGAGGGAGGGAGAGAGAGAGAGATAGCATTCATTCTTTCTTATTTCACTTCTTTTTCCATATGATTGACTATCATCATTACTCTCCTACTAACACATTCCAAATTGTCATTATTGTTCTTAAAGTGTGGTGCTTGAAATGTAAAAAGGGAAGTAAGAATGAATGACTTTAGATTGTTTAATTATGGATTTCAGATTAAACAATAAAATAGAATTGGATCACTGAAAGAGACTATTGCTGAAATAGCAAAAAAATATTCTTTGGCACATCCAAATCAGAATGGGCTCTTGAATAAGATTGTGGATAACTATCTCAGAAACATCTACCTGGAAAAGATGGAAGGAAACTGGAAATAAGGAAAATAGAAAAACCATATACAGCTCTTTGTGTAGAGCTTGACATCCACTGGTATATAAACCGAGAGCAAATCCCACTCCTTACTAGCACTGGAGATGTTACCTAATCTGATAAGGTAAGAGGACACCAAGGGCACCACATTGCTCTCTTTGGAAAATAATTATCCATGTGCAAAAACAGTCTTTGCTCTACTTGCACAGAATCTTATGATTTTCTTATCAGTAGAAATAGAAATAGCAACAGCACTTAGACTTATATACTGCTTCACAGTGCTTTATAGCCCTCTCTAAGCAATTTACAGAGTCAGCATATTGCCCCCAACAATTTGGGTCCTCATTTTACCCATCTCAGAAAGATGGAAGGCTGAGTCAACCTTGAGCCTGGTGAGATTTGAATTGCCAAATTGCAGTCAGCTGGCAGTCAGCAGAAGTAGCCTGCAGTACTGCACTCTAACCATTGAGCCACCACGGCTTATGAATCTCAGTGTATCTGCCATTTGGATAGCGAGTGCCTATCAAACAATATAAGAAATTTATTTTTTTCCCTTTAAATCATTTAAATTCTAAATATTTCTTTTAGGTAAATCTCCCATGACTGAAGCAATATTTTTTTCTCCCTGAAGATTGCTGAAATCTGTAAAACAAAAACAGTTTTTAAAAGTTATATTTTTTTGAACAAACCAAGAAATCTGGCAGCTTTTCTTGAATCATTTTTCCATTTGCAGTGGAAAATCTTTTCATTATATATTAATGATACAAAAACATTTCAGTGCATGGTCTGATTACAAACAACTAATTTAATTTAATTTAATTTGGCAATTTATCTACTTTTATGTTATTTTATATGAGGGTTGCTTTATATTACTCTAATTTATAACCAAGTATGCTTTCTTTTGTACAATTGCAAGTAGTTTTATAATTTAGTGAGTTAGTCAGAAGCATTTAACCTTTTAGCACGCTAGAATTTTATTACTGTATTTTCTTTTCTTTTTTCTTAATTTAAAAGGAAATGATTATGTATTTCAAAAAACCTGCTTTGTAAACTCTATTACAAAAATGGAATATGCTCATATTAATGTCTAGCCAAAAAGAGTAATAAACATGTTCCATTCTGTTTAGCATACCATTTGTTATAATAGAGCATTTTGTTAAAATTCAACATATCATAAATATATTTTATTGACCTACACTAAAAGTATTGCAAAACTCCTAGATAAACAAATTATATGTATGAAGAATAGATACTAATACAAATGCATAGAAAATGAATATAAATTATCTTCTAACATGGGACACTTATTTTGATTATTTAAATTATTTAGTGAGAACAGTAGTTGATTAAGAGGAACTGCAATACACTAAGAGGAATTGTAGTACATTAACTACATTCTTACAAACTTACCAAATACGTATCTTGCAGAAGTAGAAATATAGAGAAGAAATAGTTTAGGAAATCTAAAGAACTAATTGGCAGTTCAACTGTATTGGATGCTCATGTTGGTTTTATACAAAAGATCATTCAGAAATGGATACAATTTCTTGCTTCATGTTGGTACAGATGGGAAATCCAATGGACAGCCCAGATAAATGGGAGAAAAAGTTTATGAAGTCCAAGATTTTACTAAGAACCTTTGTCTTAAACATTGATACTCTGAGGTTACACAGAGAGAGTTCCTTAGTTCAGCATAAGAGGATGGTTGAGAGAAAGAGACACCTAATATTTGTTGGTGTGTGTCAGACCTGCCAGCACTTAAATCTCTAAATAGAAATGAACCTTGGTTCCCTTTGTTGAGAAAGGTATAGTTTATTAAAAGACAAGTGTATTGCGATAATGCACAGCCAGAACTGAGAATTGCACATTAATATCTCTAAGTTCAAATTTTCCCTCCCTTCATTGCCTCCGATTGCTGCACTCCATGACCAAGCAGGTTCAAGCAAGATGCTTTTAGAACAGACACTTCAAATGTAAGTTGGTACTGCAGCTGTCTTCTTCTCTCAACCAGGTGACCTTGAAGCAGCATCTCGGGGAGATACAGGAGTTACTTTTTCTTCCCCCAAGTAGTCCCCCTCCCATCCACTCCCCAGAGTTCATAGTAGACTGTCACCACATGATAGTGAAGCACACAAACAAGCGTAATGTTGCAGCTGGCAGCAGGTAACAAAATGCCATGTAGGTATAAAATTATACAATGCCAGGAAATGGGGAGATTAATTAAAACAAATAATAGACAAAAAATAAATACATCATCTCATCATCTGTTTCCCTTATCTTCATATATATTTAAATAATTTTTTTTCACTGCCCATCGCTCACTCCTGTAGGGTCACCCAACACTTGAGACTACCATTTTAAATTCATTCTATATGCTTATTGCAGAGAGACTATTTGATGTATTGGTTAAGGCACCAGGCTAAAAACCAGGTGAGTTTTGGTCATGCCTTAGGCAAAAAGTTAACTGGATGATTTTCTTGTATTTAAAAAAAATTAAAACAAAAGCATTTTCCCATGGGAAGAATTCTTTACTTTCTAATTACAACAGTGGTGGGATTCATTGTTTTTTTACTACCGGTTCTGTGGACATGATTTGGTGGGCGTAGCAAGGGAAGGATAATAAGAGGTGGTATTTGTTGGTTCTCCGAACTACTCAAAATTTTCGCTACCGGTTCTCCAGAACTGGTCAGAACCTGCTGAATACCACCTCTGAATTGCAACACCATATTTCAAATGTATCCTGAGCCTTAATTTCATTTGTAACTTTTTTGATGAATGCTTTAATCATCTTTTTTAAAACATTCTTCAGCTTGTAGTTAAAACTTCTTCCAATTTCACCACAGACCTTACAGTTTCCTCACAAGGAGCAGATGTTGCACTACTGAGCAATCTTAAGACCTCTATTAGTCCATTAAGAAATTATTAAAGAGCCAGCCAACTTCTCAGGATTTTCTTCTATTGCTGTTGTCAGCTCTGTATTTTTCACAGCCATCTTCACTTCACCATTTCTTCCCTATTATTTAGGTAATGCTTGTTAATCATTAAGAAAGCAAAACAACTCTGCATATAGCAACATCTTATATTCAAAATCAGTAAACAGATTCCTTGAACTTCAGAAGACTGCCTTGTTAGTCAGGAAAAATGTACCAAACCAAATTAAAAATCAGAAGAGATAAAGAACATTCTTTCAGAGTTTCACATTGCATTTTAATAACTTGTGAAATAATCCCATTAGTAACTACACAAGTAGAAGGATCAAGATAATGAATTATAATCCAAGAAATACATTCTGTAGGGTAGTTTGATCTTATTAAAATGAAACTCCTCTTTAAGCTTTTATGCAACCCTATTTCTCCCTTACATTATCCTCCTCCTTCCCGCAGGTTTTTGCCTGCTTTGACATAATTTATTTTCAGTGAGAGAAAATAAAATGTTCCCAAATAATAAATTATTACTGACTTGGCTTCAGACAAGTTTAGATCCTACAGACATGCAATTATATTGAAGGCTGGGTGTGAAACTTAATCCAACATACAAAATTGCCCTACTATCAATCAACATTACATCTCTGCCCATAATTTTCAGTTTTAGTCCTTGCACTTAAGGCAGAGGTCTCCAAACTTGGCAACTGTAAGACTTGTGGACTTCAACTCCTAGAATTCGTCAGCCAGTTATGCCAGCTAAGCCAGCTATGCTGGCTGAAAAATTCTGGGAGTTGAAGTCCACAAGTCTTAAAGTTGCCAAGTTTGGGGACTCCTGACTTAAGGCATCAAGGTAGAAAGTGGGAGACCATGTCTTCTACCCTGCCTTTAGCATAGAACTGTCTAGATGGCTTTGAGCCAGTCATTCCCAGTTTTAAAAAGAAGTTAATTCAAACTATTTCTAAAATCTTGTCAACAAAACTGCCCAGGCAGTTGTTGGGAGTCAAGATAGACTCAAAAACAAAGGAAATAAATAAAAATCCATAGTTTTAGCAGTTTCTGTTGAAAATTCTATTGTTCTAATCAATCTCTTTTCTGGATATTTAATAGATTTTTTTATAAAGATATGCACATTTAAAGCAGTCCAATTCAGAATAATAAAATGGTTATGATTATCATTGTTGCAATGATAATACTAGTAAAAATAATAAAATGCCTTCCTTAAATAAAAGACCGGGTTTAATTTTGTGGGAGGGTTTTCAGTCTATGTATACAAACATAATAAGAGCATGATGGAGCAGGCCAGGGGCCATTTTGTTAAACACTTAGAAGATGTAAGACTAAAGGAATAGTGTTATTTGCCATCTCCTTCAAGTGATTCATAACAATTTTGTTATTTTTAAAGTGCTAAGGCATCAAGTCAACATATTTACTAAAATATCCATTGTGGTATTTCCTTAAAAAATCCAGGTATATTTTTCCTCCTTTATATGATTACAATGCACATACAGGCAGTATATATGCAAAGTTAATGTGCATTACTTTATAGTTATTTAAACTTAGCTGCATCTGACAATTCAGTTTAAAGAGATCATTCTGAAACTCTTTATAATCCCTTTTATCCTTAATAAACTGCTCTTTTATTTTAACCCTGCTTTTTTATTTTTATAAGCAAGCTGTTATTCATAAAAAGGCACTGTGACGTCAACTATTAAAGAGCCTAAATTTTCCTAAATTTATTCTTTCATAAGAAACTTTCTGAAAATGGTTTTGAAAATCCAAGTCTATTTACTTTTATATATTTTTTAATTATTTATAGTCAATAGCCAGCAAACTGAAGTAGACTACAGCAGTGGTGGGATTCAAATATTTTTACTACTAGATCTCTGGCCATGACTTGGTGAGCATGGCGTGGCATGGCTTGGTGGGTGTGGCTTGGTGGACGTGGCAGGGGAAGGTTACTGCAAAATCCCATTCCCTCCCTACCCCACTAACCTGCTTTCCAGCTCTGTTCCCCTGTGAGGGCAACAAAAGAAAACCCAGCCGATCAGCTGGGACTTGGGAGGCAGAGAATAGATGAGACAGGGACCAGTCAGAGGTGGTATTTGCTGGTTCTCCAAACTACTGAAAATTCTGCTACTGGCTCTCCAGAACTGGTCAGAACCTGCTGAACACCATCTCTCGATTACAGCCAATCTCTACAGTGGAATCTGATCATTCAAAACAAAATATATTTTTTGTTTACATAATCTGTAAATAACTATTTTTAAAGAACACCCAGTGTATTTCATTTTTCATGTTATTTTTTGGTTCCATGAACAGGAATGTTAAGCATGGTCTCCCATGTGCTTTAGGCAAACTATTGTTAGTAAATAGTTGCTTGAGATGTGATTGTACAATTACATTTATCGTTTACATGTCTGTGTTTCCTAGGGCCAAGATGATCATCAATTATTCTGGCTGATTTGTAGAAGGATCAGAATAACTTACCATTTATATTAAGAGATGATGGATGCTATTTTTATTTTTCCTGTCAAAAAGTATATATGTTGACTAGCTAGAGCCAAAACTGCTGAGCGTAAGGAATAGGAAGCACAATGCAGATGTACAACTTGGCTCCATAACAATCAGTCCGGATGAGGAATGAACATTGTCAGGCTATACAAAGTATCTAACTTTTTTTTGTACCGAGTCTGTTCTGATATATTCAAGTCAATTGCATGACATTTTTCATGGTTCATCAGTGAAGGTTAGAGTAAATTTTTTAAAAGTCTTAAAATAACTTGAAAAACATCCTTGCCACAATCCAGGCATAAAAGGAAATTTTCTCCACTCATAAGCAAGGTGTAACCAATGACTCTTTGCATCACTGCATGTCAAAATATCCATCCTTCCTTCAGCTTATTATATTTAGTTTCCCGTTACTAAAACGCTGACTTTAGTGATGGTATTCTACTGGTTTGGCCTGGTTCTGCCAAGCCGGTAGTGCTGATGAGTAGTGGAGACCAAACTGGTTCTCTCCACCACTCTGTAGTTGCGCCCACCTGCCTGCCCAGGCTCCCATACTAACCTTTATGTCCTGCTTTTGAAGCGCAGCTGCTTTGCGTAGCACAGCAATTGCCACGTGGCAGCTACTAAAGAAACAGGGAGAGTGCAGGCTTGCAGGAGGTGAGTTGGAATGCTTCTGCACCTGCACAAAGGCAGGTTTGGCATGCATGCCCACGCAAAGTGTGTGCATGCGCACAATGCATGCCCACCAAGCCATGCCCACTGAACCAGTGGTAAAAATCTTTGAATCCCACTACTGATTGACTTCCCTTCTTTAGATATTGTGGGATAATCAGGGTCTTTTTTAGTGGAAAAAATAGAATTCTATAGCTGACAGATGAAGAGTATAAACACACACACACATAATTTAGCAAAGGGCAGGTGTTTGTTTTTAAGTGCTATTTCCAAGAAGAAGTGTAGGTATGGTGACACTGTTTGAACCCTTAGACTTCTCAACAATTCTCCAGTTGAGTTTTCCTTGATTCAGTTTATCTCATTCTCTATCCATTGCAGGAAGCTAACCCATATTGCTTGGGGTCATCACCAATAGCAACTGTTTCCCAATTTTGGGGATATTGTCAGTGCATAAACTCACAGCAACATATGGAAAGGTAGCAATAGTTTTTCCTGCTTGAAGTAAATGTGGCAATGTTATTAACTGCAACCTTATTCCAATGTAAGCTATTGGTTCAGTTCCAATTGATTTTAACAGCACTAAATGGCAGCCTTTTATTCTTGGCCAATCTTTTTTTATCTGCAGAAAGAAATAAAAACAGTGCCTATGAACAAGTTGAAAAGGAAAAGCATCTTATTTTGCTTCCCTGAAATATATATTTTTTGTAACCACTTACAGTCGTAACATTTTTGGCTGGTGCTATTGGATGGACAAACGAGAGATACCTCAAGTCAGAGGAGTTCTATCTTTACCTCATAAATCTTTATCTTCCTAAAATATATAGTATAGGATCATAACTTTTCCCTTCTTGAATTGCAGGGACATTTAAATCTATTACTATTTATTTTATATGCAATTAAGAATAGTTATCCTGAAGTAATTGGTACCCCTGTTTCTCTTTATGGATAAGAAAAGGAATAGATTAAAACTTCTGGTTGTAAAATTCCATTTTGTTTTGTGTGTATGTGTGTGTTGAAAGAATACTGAGTAAAGGACTATTGAAGAAGAAATTAATATAATTTTAAAACTATCTCAGCAACATAGAAGAAAATACTTTGGCACTTTAGCATATCTCATATCTTTTTATTCCACAAGATCTAAAGCTTTATTGGTTTATAAATGTTTAAATGGAAATGTCCATTGATACTTGCTCACACAAAGAATAGAAACTTGCTGAAAAGCCACTGTAAATATCTTGACATGCTTGCTTCTCTTTGGCTCTCAATGCATTTTCCCCAATTATGTCTAACACAGAAATCACTTCCCATACTTCCATTTTTACTTTTTAAGCACCACACTTTAAGAGCAATATTAAAAATTTGGAGTGTATTGAGAGGAGAGCAGTAATGATAGTCAATCAGATGGAAAAAGAAGTGAAATAAGAAAAAATGAACTCTATCTGTCTGTCTGTCTGTCTGTCTGTCTGTCTGTCTGTCTGTCTGTCTGTCTGTCTGTCTATCTATCTATCTATCTATCTATCTATCTATCTATCTATCTATCTATCTATCTATCTATCTATCTACCTATCTATCTAATCATCTTATCTATGTATCATTTATCAGCTATCTGTCTAATTTATATAGCTACCTTTCCTGAAAAGGCGACTCTAAGTGGTGTATGACTACAATAAACATATAAAAACAACCATTACATATAATTAAAATTAAATTAAAATAATTTTGAATAGAGGGGGAAAGCTATAATCAGTAAGTCTCTTTTTCGATGACAAAACTTTGGAGTTGTAATCTATAAACTCAGACAATCCCTATATGGATTCAAGACTTGTATTATACAAAGGAGAACTTTCCTGTAAATGAAGTTTGATAATAGATCAATTACCTGGACAGTTGATAAGCTCCAGTTTTCGGTAGCCTAGCTTTTTATTTCCTACTTCAATCAGGCGGATTAAGCTAAGGAGATAATCCATAGCATTTCATCAATTTTCAAACAATTCCAAGATTTTTTGGTATGATGAAAACTTAATAAGAAACAAAGAATAAGACTTAATAACTCTACCTTTTATTTACATTTATTTTATTTAGCATTTTCACGATATATTATATTCAATTTTACCTTGGCTGTGGAAATTTTCCAGATAGAACTGGGAGGTGAGAAAGGACTTTGTAGGCTTAATGCTTCTCTAGTGAATGTTTCAGGACAAATGTCTCAGGAAGGAATTAGCTGATATCATTTCCTCTCTGCCATGAGTGGTGTGGTGGCTTAGAGGTGGAATTAGGGGAATGCATAAGTGCACCAATGTGCCTACCGTCCCTGCCCTATTGTTTCTTTTTTTATTTTTCTTATATGTATCCATGTATTCATAACTATGTTTTTACTTATACCTATTATCTTGTAAACAATTGACAAAATAAATAAATAAAAATAATCTCTTGCCTCACAATCAGGAGGCTGTGAGTTCGATCCTAGATAGAGGCAAATATTTCTCTCTCTGGGCATGATGATAATATATCTGCTGAATACAGCTCTGCATTGGCAACAGGAAGGGCATCCGGCCAATTAACAGCTCCATTCAATTGCTCAGACTCCACCCCACAAGGGATTATGGAGTTGTTAAAAGACTATAATGATTTCCTCTCTACCCTCCCCTCCCTTGATGTTGAAAAGACCTTATTCAGAGCAGTGAAATACCTGGAAATAAAACATTTCATATATTTTTTCCATACTATGCAGAAGGTTGACTTTACTGTAATTCTCAGTCGTATTATTCACAGTAGTATTAGTGAAGGTTTTGAGAAGCATTAATAGTGGAAGAAAACAACATATTTTAGTCGGAGAGTCCACTCTGTCCTTTTGGCTATCTAAGTTATTTTGTCATCCATGGGATTAATTTATGGGATTACTGGAAGAGAAATAAGGAAACAAAGCTGTAGTTAACAATAGACACAAAATGCCTTTGAAACCTGAGTATTGGCTCAGAAAAGACAATTGGGGAAGTATATGTTGCCGGTTTTAATCCATATATAATATAAGAATTGCAATAAACTGTTGATTGCCCAGTATTTTACATATTCTTCTAGACCTGGAAATGCATATGATCATCGTTTTTTTTTTCAGATAAGTGATTGTGATTCTTAAATTTTTAATCAAAATGGAACTATAGTTACATAAACTAGAAAGGTGATTTTCATTAAACAATTCATGTTTTTTATGATTGAAAAACACATTGATGAGTATCAAGTATGGGGATGAGATAAATAATAGAAAAAAATGAAGTTGAAATATTGACAAAATCAAAATTGAAACGCCAGTGTTATTGAAATGGATGTAATTGTATCTGAATTTAATTGTAATTGTAATGGTTAAATTAGTCTATGACTAATTTTAAAAAAACGATTGAAGATTAAAATGGACATTTCTTTTTGGGGGGTGGATTTGGAATGATAAATCTGTTTGCTATAGTTTATTCTCTTACTTCTTTCTGAAAATTCCCTTTCTTCATTTAAGTCACAGTAGTATTTTTTTTGTCTGTTTTACCCTCTGTAAACTCTATCTAAATATTCAGGGTTAATAATGGGGCATAGTCTAATTCAGAAATGGCTTTAGGTTTCTGTTTGTACATTTAGAGTTCAACTGAATGCTTGTGAAATTTTAAAACATTGTGTAGGATATACACAATTTAACTTAGCAATGTTTAGCCCCCTCGGATAACCCAGGGTGGGATACAAAATAAATATGGATACAATAAATACAGGTGAAGCCCCTTTTATTTCTTCACTTTGCTTCAAAGCTCCAAATATCCTTGACTGGAAACAAAAAACTCCCCCACAAGCAGTTATGAAAAGGTGGAAATGCCGTTTAAACTAAAAATGCCTATAAATTATAAAGAGTAAAAACAACACAAACCACACTGAAGCAATTAAGGGAACTAGGCAAGATAAGGGCTTGAAGATGTCCACAGATATCGGAACACACACTGGGAAGGATGCCAAACTTAGAGAGGAATGACAAACTAAAGATATTTCCACGCTTTGTTTCCAGCACTGGCCCATACGCATATCCATCCTTTTAACCATTTCTCACAGCTGCAGCCCGTGAAGAAGATCAAGCCCTTTCCTTCCCCATAGACCACACCATTCACATCTCTCCCTTAAACTCTCCTCCCTGCTCTTCCTTGCCAGCCTCTGCCCTTCCTCAATGTCCTCCATAACATCTGGAGCCACATTTCCACTTCTTGTCGGCTTTCCTGCTCTCCCTCGGAGTCAGTCTCCAACAGGGGCATAATACCCCCTTACTTTCTTTATCTAACATGTAAACTTCTTAGCCCTGTGTTGCAGATATATTCCGCTAGGAAAATTACAATAGATGGGAAGTTTGGAAAGGCATTTTTTTTAAGTACATTTGTAATGCTGTTAAGCAAATTTTTAAAAAACTCTGTTTTTAAGCAGCTGTTCCTTACTAGAAACTGGTGGTTAAATAAGAAAACAAACAAAAATGTTTATAACTGATTGTAAGCCTTACACAGATGGTCACAATAATATATACATTGTCGGCACTGAGATTTAAAGCCAGTGCTTTTGCTAAGGAGAATAATGATAAAGGGTAAAGTTAATAGGAGGTAAAAAAAGCCCCTGCAGATTTTACTCCACTAGTTATTACTGACTGTAGGGGATAGTGCTCATCTCTATTTCAAGGCCTTTGAGCCTCATGGTCATGAGGCCAGCATGATGCCTCGGAGTGCTGTTACCTTCTCAGTGAAGTGGTATCTATTTATCTACTCACATTTGCATGCTTTCAAACTGCTATGTTGGCAGGAACTGAAGAAAGGAGGGGAGTTCATCCTGTCATGTGGCATTTGGATATTGAACCTGGTCTGAAGAACCGGTAGTGCAAATTTTGAGTAGTTCAGAGAACTGGCAAATACCACCTCTGACTGGAGATTTTACAATATCCTTCCCCTGCCATGCCCACCAAGCCATGCCCACAGAACCGGTAGTAAAAAAAAAAAAAAAGAACCCCACCACTGCTTTTCTCTAAGATTTTGATACTTTGCAATATCATTTATTTTTAACACATCACATTAAGTTGTCCAAACAAGTATTCATGTATTTTAAACGGGTTCCCCAAAGTGCATATTATTTCTTTACCTTTTGAAACAATTATCTGAATTCAACACACAGTCCGAAGAATCATATTCCTTTTTTCTTTTAGTTTAGATATTCTATTTGTATATCTTATATTCTAGGTCAATAGTTGGTTAACTCCACAGGGAAGATTCTTCCATTATAGAAAAACATTTCTAAGCCTTCCCCATTGTCATGCTGAAGAATTATTCAATATTCTCAAAATGGTTTTAGGATGAAATTTGCTGTCTTCTATTCTGCCTTCATTGCACCTGTTTTCAAATCAGTGAAGTCATTCCAAGTAGTGAATGACAAAATCAAATAGATAAAAAATACTATAGCCCTAACAAAAATACTCTGTATGTTGCTTTGATTGATTTAAGAGTAGCTTTCAAGAGGATGCCTTTAAGAGGGTATGGAAGAAATTAGCCACCATATCCATTGAACTTCACCTTCTCAGATTGATAGTTCTGCTACATCAAAATACTGAAATCATTAATTTACAAACCTTTCGGTATATACACTTCTGAAAGCTACAATCAACATGCTCAACTTCAAGTGCCCTTGTTCAGTTAGAGCTTGGCTACATTTCTCTTGTGACTGATTGAGTCTTTGTCATCTCAGTATGGATTGAAATAAATCCTTTGGGTGAATCTCTGGTTTATTTCCCTCTAGCATGTATAAGTTTTTGTCATCCCTAGGAAGCAAATTGATTCCACCTTAGCATATTAAGGCATCCAACACCAGGCAACATTCAACTCTTAATCCAAACATAACATTAAGCTGTGACGCAGGGGTTAGAGTACAGTACTGCAGGCTACTTCTGCTGACTGTCGGCTGACTGCAATTTGGCAGTTCAAACCTCACCGGGCTCAAGGTTGACTCAGCCTTCCGAGGTGGGTAAAATGAGGAGTGAGATTGTTGGGAGTAATATGCTGACTCTGTAAACCACTTAGAGAGGGCTGTAATGCACTGTAAAGCAGTATATAAGTCTAAGTGCTATTGCTATTAATCAAACTCAGAGGATTTAGATTTATAAAATGAACCAAAATAATCCATATCTATTACGTTGAAATTACAGGTTCTCCATGGTCGGTTCTCAGCTATTTTTATAACATTCTGAATATCTAACATAGGCAACTTTTATTTTGCTTCACATTGGTGCATTACCTATAATAGTGACTACAGGCAAAGTACTCTCCCACACCATAGTGATATGTATAGAGTCAGCAATTCATGCATTGTTACAGTGGCCATTGTACCATGTTACCTTGTCCCATAAGCAGGTAGTTCTTGACTTATAAATGTAACAATGACTGCTCATTATGGATGTAGGTCATGACAGCTATAAAATAGGTAACCCACATGACTGGCCCATTTTAAAGCCTTTTTTGTGGCAGTCATTAGGTGAACCAATGGTTTGCTGTGGGCTGATTTTGGTGAAAACTGGAAGAAAATGCCACTTTTTGACAAAACAATTTGTAAAACAGTCATGTAATCTTGGGATGCTGCAAAAGGCTGGTTTCTATGCACCTGACTTGAGTTCATATGACTGAATAGGTGTGGCTGTTGTTGAAACTTTGGAACTGGGTCATAACTTTGAACAGTTGATAAGAAACTGGTGGTAAGTTGAGGACTTCAACTCTACCTAAAGCTTAAGATCATTTACAAGCACCCAACCAAGTTGGCCCTTAGAAGGAGGAGAATTTTTTATGTGGTGGGGTCCCATTTATGAAATTTCTTTCCTAGAGAAGATTGACTGCCATCCATATTAGCATAAGTTCAAGGCCCAGTTAAGACCTACTTATCTCACCACACTTTTAAATTGTCTTCTAATTGGCTTTTAATTCTTAGATTTGCATATGCAGTGCCACTGCCTAGTTTATTAGTATTATTGTTTTGATTTAATTCTTTAATCCTATGTGTCTTTATTCAGACTGTGTTTTTAATGTGTTTCATTGTATACCGCCCAGAGAGCTTGGACTATTGGGTCATTTCAATAATTAAATAGCATAAACATGTAGTTACAGAAACAGAAAAAAAATGCAGTTACTTGTCCAAGGAAGCTTATGAGTTAAATGTAGGCAGAAAAAACACCAAGGAAGCAAGGCAGCAGATGGAAAAGGATCTTCTAAAGTTAGCAGGAATTTGCTGTCTCATTCAGCTTTAAAGATTAAGAATATGTAAATAACTGAAAGCAAAGATGAACTATAACTTAATTAAGCATAATCAAATCATTCTGGTTTATCCATCTTGGCAGCTAAAATAAACTGTGCCTTTTTTATGATATGATGATTTCCTTTAACACTTTTGCTAAGCTTCTTTAATAAAGACATTGTTTCTAATGGCCTTCCCCTGCTTTTGTTCAAGATATTTCCTTTTATTTCCCTTCATGTTATTCATATTTTCAGGATTATTCCTCAGTGAAAGAAAAAAGTTGGACAGCTAGTCAATGAGAGAAGTTGAATAAAACAGGTGACTTTATCAGTATTACTCCAATCACTGAAAAAAATAATTTTAATCCCAATCTATTTTTATTTAAAAGTTGAAGAACTATATTTATATCCACTGAATTGTACAATCTTATTCTAGAATTAAAATAACAGGTAAATTGTTTCCATATAGATCTATCCATATCCATATCCATATCAGGTTCGCCTCATGCACCAGTTGCAGCCCTTTCTCGATCGGGACACCTTACGCACGGTCACTCATGCCCTGATCACCTCCCGCCTGGATTACTGTAATGCCCTCTACATGGGGCTCCCTATGGGGAGCACCCGAGGCTTCAACTGGTACAAAATGTGGCCACGCGGGTGGTTATGGGGGTGTCTAGAAGCTCTCATGTGACGCCACTCCTGCGCGAGCTGCATTGGTTGCCAGTGGCCTTCCGGGTGTGCTTTAAGGTTCTGGTTTTGACCTTTAAAGCGCTCCATGGCTTTGGACCAGGTTATTTGCAAGACTGCCAGTAGTCTCCCACCGTCCTGTGCGCTCCCACAGGGAGGGCCTCCTCTGGGTCCCGATGGCCTCCATGTGCCGCCTGGTGACCCCGAGGAATAGGGCCTTCTCTGTGGGAGCATCTGCTTTCTGGAATGGGCTCCCCCCAGAGTTGAGAACGACCACCAACCTGAGGGTATTAAGGTGTGATTTGAAGACCTGGCTCTTTGAGCAGGCCGGCCTGGGCTGATTTTAAATTGATTTTAAATTGGGTTTTAATTATGGTTTTAGATTGGGGATTTTTGATCTGGGAGCAGCCCATATTTAATTCTGTTTTAACTTTTTTATATGTATTGTTTTAGTTGGCTGTTCACCACCCTAAGGGCGGTATATAAATTTAATAAATAAATATCTATCTATCTATCTATCTATCTATCTATCTATCTATCTATCTATCTATCTATCTATCTATCTATCTATCTACCAGTGTGTGTGTGTGTGTGTGTGTGTGTGTGCGTGTGTGTATAACGTAAAGAGCCAGAAGACAAGATGAAAACTTTTTAATTTCACAACACACGAACAGATTCAAACATGAGGCATCAATACCCCAAACCCACAAATGAGGGCAACAATAACCCATAAAGAAAGAGCTATATACAACCAGGAGCTACATAAATACTATGTGTAGAATAGACCAAAGCACACATTCTGCTAAACAGAAGTTCCCTGAGGAATGGGCTCCAGCATGTGTCTGAAAACTCACAACACTAAACCTCTGGTCCTGGTGACTGACCCTGATCAGATCCTGCAGACTCAACCATAGTTTCAGCTGGGAAATTGTGACCATCCTTTACCATGCCAAGTCCAAAAACACTAGAGAGTTCCTAGAAACTTGGCATTCTGACAAGTCAGACCTCAATAGGCACATAGAGATTTAACAACATCCAGATACCATGCAAAGAGACAATGAACAAGCGAAAGGAGGAACAAAAAGACCCAGCCATCTCACCAGCAACCAACCCAGATTAGCATAGATCAGGGGTGTTAAACTCACATCATCATAGTGGTGTCATATGGTATTGGGACTTTTTCCCCCTTTGTTAAATTAGGTGTGAGCATGGGAAGCGTATGTTTAACATCAGATCAACAAAAAAGAAGTAAATAATACTCCCATAAGAAACTGACAAATATACTAACAATAAACAAATCAATCAAAGATCCACCAAGACCATTCCCACCAACACGGAGAGGGTAAGCCACTAGAACATAAACTGAGAGCTAACCCCATTCTCTACTACCAGTAACATTGATGATGTTAGTTTGGGTAAAGAAATGTCTGTGGCAACTCATAAAACATTCCTGTGCTTGTTTTAGTAGTTGCCATAAAAAGGGAGATAAGGAAGGAAATCTGCAGCAGTTTGAAAACGAAAGTACATTCCAACTCTTATCTTTAAAAGATTGTAATTGAAATACCAAAGCTTTTGCCTGTGAATATATTTAATTGGAGAACATGAATGATGACACCCAGTCCGTGAATGTGCTCAATTGGAGAATCTGGTTTATGGGACTCCTAGGGGTGAAGGGGGAAAAACAGGGTCACGAGTGATTATAAATTACGTATGCCAGAGTTGGCTTCATACAGGGCAGTACCAGTATGTCGCCTGTAATAAATCCTTTGAAGTTTTTGAAGTTTGGCTCGAGAATCATGATTTAATTAGGGCGTTTGCTGGAATCCTGACAGCCTGCAAAGAAACAACCACGCTCATAGAGCAGAGGTGTCAAACTCACATTGTCACAGCAGCATCACATGATGTATCAAGACTATTCCCCCCATTGCTAAACTGGATGTGGGTGTGGCTAGGGCGTGACACATTCAGCCTGTGGACCGCAAGTTTGACAGCCATATCATAGAGCATAAAAAAACTCTCAACCCGGAGCTACAAATATTCTTTTCTGTGGTTTTGTTGATTGCTAGATAGTAAAATCCCCAACAGTTGTTTGATTCTGTTTCCCTGAGACAATATTCAGATGCTTAGATGTAGTGTGCACATCTGGCTTAATACTATAGAAGCATTGGCACATGGCAGAGAAATATATGAATTCAGGGAAAGGAAATAAACTACTAGCAATCTCTCCCTCAGTATTTATTTTTATTTTATTTATTTATTTGTCAAGCGGTTATAAGATAACAGGTATGAGTATAAACATAGTTATGAATACATGAAATTGATACATACAGTATAAGAGAAATAAAAAGAAACAATAGGACAGGGACAGTAGGCACATTGGTGCGCTTAGGCACTTGGTGGACAGGGTAGATTTTTGTAAGTTCAAAGAATGAATATACCCATATATACATAATAAGGACATGCAAAGGAAGACATAAGCATTTACAATGATGAATTGGCCATACATTGATGAATTGGAGGCATATAGTCAAACACATGGTCAAATATTGGGAAAGTAAGGCTAGAAACACGAAAATAGACATCTCTAAAGTAATTTGATTATATTTAACCTTTCCTTACAAAGGTTGGGAGAACAATTGTGTTGGCCATCTGGAAAGGTTCACAGTTTGTTTTGCTAGTATGCTAAGGCATCTGTCATATGATTTTTCACCTTATCTTAATATGCCTCATTTTTAATACAAAAAATCCACATATGATACCTACACTCAAGAAGGCTGGATTGAAGATGTCATTCCAAAACTTCTGAAAGTTTTAATAAAAGAATCATTAATTTAATATTATTAAAATCTTAGTTTATGTGCTGTAGAAAAACAGTCTAAATCCATATTATTCTCATTCTTGTAATGACTATTCAACTATAAGTATCACATTTTGCCAGAGAGTTGCTTCCTGACAAGGTGGGTAGTAAACAAATTTAATTAATAATAAACATAAATAAAATAACAGTTACAAAGCAAAATACAAATAGCCAAATGGTAAAAATATACCGAATTACAAAAATACACACAAAATTATGTAAATTGGCTTCTTTTTTGCAGTGAATGGTTGAATAGATTTCAGAGTTATGTAGACAGGTAAATTGGCTTATATAATGCCTTCTGGTTCAGCCTATTGTCTCTGTTGTGGTAGATTGATGTTGGTTATCAAAAATAAACTTCTTTTCCTTATTTAAAAAGTCATTCATTCTGCTTCATCTCAACAGTATCAGAGTCAGATTTAGAGTTGAGAAGAACTAAGGCATTATGCATAAGCTTTGGCATTCAGAAAAAGTAATGTGTACTATCCATAAACCAAAAATCCACACTATGAAACCTAATGGAAAATGATATATCAACATTCTGCAGGATCAGCTAATCCTGCAGAATGCTGGTAATTTGTTAAAATGTGTTTATTGTTGAATGTCATTATTTTTTTTTAAAGACTAAAGACAATGCCTGTTATATCTTGTTATTGATCTTTTCTTTTTAGCACGTCACTTTCTGGGAATAAATTTCCCTTGAATATCATTCTGGAATTTTTACTTGTGCATTCACTAATTTATATTATTCACATGCTAACCACATACACACTAATATCCAATGTACGACACAGATATTTTAACTGGGAAATGTAGGGCAAATTTAATAAAATATATTACACACCCACACACCTCATTTTAAGGAACGATTAAAATGCTATTTTGTATTTCCTTCCAAAATATAGAGAGAGAATGAGAGAGAATTCTTATTGGCCAAGTGTGATTGGACACACAAGGAATTTCTTTTGGTGCATATGCTCTCAGTGTACACAAAAGAAAAGATACATTCATCAAGAGTCAAGAATCATAAGGTACAACACTTAATAGTAGTCATAGGGTACAATAAGCAATCAAATCATACTAGGAAACAGTCAACACAAATTGTAAGGATACAATTGCAAGCGAGAAAGTTACAGTCACACTGTCACAAGTGGGAGGGGGTGGGTGAAAGGAAGGCTGGGAGGATTAATAGCAATAGTGCAGACTTAGTAAATAGTTGGACAGTGTTGGGGGAATTATTTGTTTAACAGAGAGATGGTGTTCGGGAAAAAACTGTCCTTGTGTCTAGTTGTTCTGGTGTGCAGAGCTCTATAGGGTCGTTTTGAGGGTAAGTGTTGAAACAGTTTATGTCCAGGATGTGAGGGGTCTGTAAATATTTCCACATCCCTCTTTTTGACTCGTGCAGTATACAGGTCCTCAATGGAAGGCAAGTTGGTAGTAATTGTTTTTTCTGCAGTCCTAATTACTCTCTAAAGTCTGTGTCTGTCTTGTTGGGTTGCAGAGCCAAACCAGACAGTTATAGAGATGCAAATGACAGACTCAATAATTCCTCTATAGAACTGTATCAGCGGCTCCTTGGACAGTTTGAGCTTTCTGAGTTGGCGCAGAAAGAACATTCTTTGTTGGGCTTTTTGATGACGTTTTTGATGCTAGGTGTCTATTTTAGGTCTTGTGATATGATAGAACCTAAAAATTTGAAGGTCTCTACTGTTGATACTGTGTTGTCTAGTATTGTAAGAGGTGGTAGTATGGAAAAGTGTTTCTTAAGTCTACCACTATTTCTACAGTTTTGAGTGAATTCAGTTCCAGATTGTTCCATGAGGCAAGTGTAACCTCCCATTTGTATGCGGATTCATCATTGTCTTGAATGAGACCAATCGCTGTTGTATCAACTGCAAACTTCAGTATTTTAACAGATGGATCGTTTGAGATGCAGTCATTGGTATATAGACAGAAGAGAAGTGGAGAAAGCACACAGCCTTGGGGGGGGGGGGGGGCTGTGCTAATTGTACAGGTATCAGATGTGATTCTGCCTAGCTTCACTTGCTGCTTCCTGTCTGTTAGGAAAGCATTAAAAAAGCATAAGTACATACACTAAAAATAAATGTTATATTCCATAATTATTAGCATTTTCTTCTCTATCTAATAAATTTGCTAGCAAAAGTCTTGTAAACAGCTAGCAGCTAAAATTTCATACCCATCTTAGTAGATGAATCAATGGATACTTTTCAATAAAAAAATGTGACAGCAATTGCATGTAATTGCTGTGGAGGATCTAATTAGGCTTAATAGGAAATAAACCTAATGGTATTATGTTTTGCTGTATTTCTTTTCCAAGTGTATATTATATTAGTTTTTTTTTAAAGATGGGAGTCATGCTAATAAATACATTTTCTTTCCCAGGCTCCAATTTCAACAAAAGAATCTTTTAAAACAGTACCTCACATTCCATGTGTTTTTCACTAAATTGTTGTTCAATTATATATATATGTGTGTGTGTGGGTGTGTGTGTGTGTATGTACGTGTATATGAATTATTTGAAAGCTCCATATCTTTTTAAACTAGATGACAAACAGGGGAAATGTTACAATGATGTAGAACAGGACTGTGAAATTCCTGACCTATGGACTGGATACATCAGATAACAGATCATCAGAGTTGGAAGGGACCTTATAGGTCATCTAGTCCAACCCCCCACCCAAGCGAGAGACCCTACAGCATTTCTGACAAATGGCAGTCCAATCTCTTCTTGAAGGTCTCAAGTGATGACGCTCCCACAACTTCCCAGCTGTTCCATTGGTAGATTGTTCTCACTGTCAGAAAATTTCTCCTTATTTCCAGGTTAAATCTCTCCTTGTTCAGTTTCTATCCATTATTCCTTGTCTGGTCTACAGACACTTTAGAAAATAGCTTGACCCCTTCCTCTCTGTGGCAGCCCCTCAAATATTGGAAGACTGCTATCATGTTTCCCCTGGTCCTTCTCTTTACTAGACTAGCCATGCCCAGTTCTTGCAACCGTTCTTCATATGTTTTAGTCTCCAGCTCCCTAATCATTCTGATTGCTCTTCTCTGTACTTTTTCTACAGTCTCAACATCTTTTTTTATAATGTGGTGACCAAAACTGAATGCAGTACTCTAGGATTAGTCTTACTAAGGCTTTACAGAGTGTTATTAGTACCTCCTTGATCTTGATTGCATCATGCACTGGCCACACCCATGCCCAGTTTAGCAATGCATCACATGAGGCCACCATGACGACATGAGTTTGACACCCCTGTTGTAGAGTTTACTTTTTTGAATAAAATTAACATGATGTAATTGCTGATGATGATTATCATGATAAAAGCAACAACAAGATACTTTATTTTTTTCTTCATTTCTTATTTTTTTGAAATGGAGATGATAGGTAGGTTGTTTGGTTCAATCAATTCTTCCTCTAAATAAATAGTGGTAATTTATTCCCAGCTTTCAGGTTTCTTTTAAACTCAATTGCCTTTTAATTTTCTTTTCTGAAGAACCATGTGGATGCTTTATTTATTTATTTTTAAGGGGGAGACTAACTCAGGATTTGACCTAAAGACCTAGAAAATTCCTTGCAGTGCAGAAGGATTTAACTTGATCAGCAGTTTATGCTTATCTACATGCACGGTAATTTGTTTAAAGATTATATTTAGATGAGCTAATTAATGCATCTTCATTTATTAAATTAATTTATTTCCATAGTTAAAGTGCAGTAGCTTATAACATGATTGAATTGTTCAGGTCATACTATTAACTAAGGGCTAATTAGATTTAATGAGACTCTCCGGGGTTCCATTTATTTGTGTCTGATTAATTTTAACCAACAGGACATTTTTACAAGGGGAAACAGCCCAGCCCCAAACAATCGAGTTCTGGTTTTGCTCATTAACATGAATTGACTTTAGGTAAATAGCTCTGCAGAGGACTTTCCTGAATTAAACTTATTTTATTAATTAATAATTCTGCAGATAATGTGCAAACTACATAAGTCGCAAAAGTCCAGTATTTCAAGCCCATGTCCCTGTTTGGGAATGGGATAGGAACAAAGACCTGAGTTTCCCATGACTACAAACTATTGCCACTTTCTTAAATTATCCTGAGTGCTAGACCGAAGCAGAGTATCAACATAAATAGTTGATTTCTATTACAAAGATGTGAAGATATATCTAGTGAGAACATGATCATCATGGTGGGCTCCTAGGAGAACTTGTCCATAGTCAATGCAGACATTTTGACAATGCACAGGTTTTCTAAGTGCCATCCAAGATTTTTTGGTATGGCTAACGTTGTGCCAATAACCATGGGACTGCCATAGCTGGTTTATGACATAATCTTTCAATCTCAATTTTCAGATCTTGATAGTTGATGATCTTCTGCAATTATTTGTTTTCTGATCTACTACCCCCTGGTATTGCCACATCAATTATTCACACTTCCCTTTTAAACTACAGTTATACTGTATATAATGTGTTATGGGTTAAGATTTTATCAGTTTCTATTCAGAAATCCCAGAATATTTTAACCTGCTCATTTTTAACTAGTTTTTTTTTTTTTTAATTCAATGTTTCCAGCAATTGCTGGTACCTGACAACTTTTGCAGATATTCCAGTGAATTATTTTGATGATTGTGTTACATTGTTGATTATAATCAGTTTGTGTGATCTTCTCGCTCAAGCTATGGTTTATTATTTACGGTTTCTTCTGATTCTTTCTACATTTTGCACCTTGAATCATTTGATGATTTTTTTTATTCTGGCCTTGATTGCATTTGTTCACACAGCTTGCTCTTAACCATCCAAAATCAAGCCTCAAGTTACTTTTTTAATGTTCTACTTGTAAGCCACATTATTCTTATGTAACTAGTATTACTGTGGATATTTTAACATATTGTGGGTATTATATGTTGCCTAGGATAATTTGAATGTAGCAGGAAATATATGCAATAATAAAAAAAATAGTCAAATGCAATCCAAACAAAATAATTTTAAAAAGAATAACATTTGATATGTACTGTATAAAAAAGAAGTTTGAATCTATGCACCTAAAATTCACCTTCCAAATTACAGAGTTGTCTAATTTTTTTTAAAAAAGTGAATACAATTTTCTTAGGCTTTATCAGAAATAGACTATTACTTATTTTTTGAATGTATTTTTATGCACCAGTAACATCATTTTAGAATAACCAGCAGATAATATACCAGGAATATAATTACAAGAGGGAAGCTAATGAATCTTAGAAGACTTTCTATTTATGAAACTCTGTTTAATCCAGATATGCATTATAAATGTGTGTATTTCATAGATAAGAATTGTATGTAAATACAGTTCCCACAGTAAACATGAGTTAAGATAATACACATAAATTCAGTTTAATGAAACTCACAAGAATTTGTAAGAGAAAATGATCTTCCGTAGAATGAATTTAAAACAATCAAGCGACTGGGTGGGATGTAAATCAATGTAAGTAACAAGCATAAGAAAATTAATCTTCCTACAGAAAGATGTTTTAAATTGTTTTCATGCTGTGTATACTAACTCAGGAATAAACCATTTTGTCACTTATAAAAAGTATAAAATAAAAATACCACCCAGAATTGGGATCTCTTAGTTCAGCAACTATCCAAAAGGATACTGCTGGCTTTGTTGAGTTTGTTGTGCTACTCAGTTTCAGAACAGGAACACTGCAAACATATGGTTCCTATGGGCCATGTCCCTTGCTTCCTTGCCTCAAATAAAAGGAGTTATCATTAAATAATCAAAGACTAGAATAATCAAAGAATAAGATCTACATAGTGGAATCATATGCGATCAAGTGATCTTTAAAAGTGATACTGTATTAGAAAAAAATATTGGGATTTAGCAATTGTTCACTAATTAAATTTAGTTTACTTTATTGTCATTGCACTTGGTACAATGAAATCAAACACCATCTTCAGTGCACATCATGACCATGAAAATAAACACAAACACACATCTTTCACACTCCACATATTGAACTGAAAATTTAAGTTGAAAACAGTGCAATATACAAAGTGATGTGAATGAAAAGTCTTGGAACATATCAGTTAAACTAAAAACTTTACCCACATTAATATAATTCAACATGAATATATATGTTGGGCTGATTTCTTTTATGAATCAGGTATACATTGGGGGTGGGGGGATAATGAATTTATCTGTAGAATTTCTACTGGAGCCTTGGTGGCATAGTGGTTTAAATGCAGCATTTCGGGCTAGCTGTCCCCATAGCCTGGAGGTTGAAAGGCTGAAGGTTGACTCGGAGTTCCATCCCTCCGAGGTTGGTAAACATGGGGACCCATATTGTGGGGAGAAAGAGTGGTGCAGTGGCCTAGAGGTGGAGCTCTCATCTCACAATCAGGAGGCTATGAGTTCAATCCTATGTAGAGGCAGATATTTCTCTCTCTGGTACACTGAGAATATATCTGCTGAAAAAAAAAACCTCTGCAATGGTGACAGGAAAGGCATCTGGCCAGTAAACACTCAGCTCCATTCAGTTGCCCTGACTCCACCCCGATGCAAGGGATCATGGGGTCATTAAAAGAAGATGAAGATATTGTTGGGGGCAACATGCTGAGATAGTAAACTGCCCAAAAGGTACTCTAAAGCACTATGGGTTGGTATATAAGTTTAAGTGTTATTGCTACTGCTATTATTAATGACACTTTCTGAAATACCAAATGGCCGCCTGGAATTTCCAGCCTTGGGAGACTCCATTATCACCAAACACTTATATTTAGTGAATCTTGCTTTTGTCTTCAAACACCTTGTGAATAATACGATCGCTATTTGTTTATTTACAGTCCAAGGCCTATATGTAAATGAAGACAATATTACAATACATAATATTCATTGTATCCAAGTCATAAGGAAATTAAAATTAATTTATAGAAAACTGGCTTATTTTCTTCTGCAGATTCCACCCACACACCTTGGTTTATATATATTTATACTGTGGTCTGCTAAATATTGTTCACATACACATGTATGCATGTATGTATTCTGAAACATGTAGTTAGAGAGGTCTGGCCTGGAAACCTGGAAATAGACATTCATTTAGTTATATGACAGATGAATTATTTGTAACTGTTAAACATCAATGTATTAGCACTCATTAAAGTAGGCTTTATTTTATATCTTAATGGTGGTGGCTCACTCATGCTAAGGTCTAGTTTCCAAAAGGTAGTGTTCTGACCAAGGCTTCCTGAGACCATAATTAATCACACACATTTAGTCCAAACAACCCTGTTTTTATTTCTATGGCTAGTAATTCTGTTCATTCCCAGCCCGTAATGAGTCCCAAACACCCACCTTTATCTCCTTTGAATTGCTGTCAACAACTAAAGTGTCAAATTAACTGTAAAAAGCCAAATGGAGTACAAAGTCCACACAGAGCTTCAAGGTTTAATCCAAACAGAGTTGAACAAAGTTGCTTCCTGCAACGGTTCCTGTCCCTTTGCTCCTCCTTTATGTCTTATGGGAGGCCCAATCACCTCCAAGCCTTACTCCCAAGTCTCCTTTCTCTCTTAACTGTTCTTGCCTTCTGGCAGCTCTGCACATGTGTGCACTGGGAACAGGCTCCCCTTGTTCCTCTGCCTCGCTGCTGTCAGATTCTGGAGGTTCCAGGGTCAGCACATAACTGCCAGATGGCCCTGGCCCCATCTCTGTATCAGACGCAGGACCCTCGTTCAAGTCTTCTCCAGACTCCCAGACTGACCCATGTTTCTCCCCACTCTCTGACTCTACTGCTGTCTCTGCAGGAGAGATAGGATAAATAAAGTGTTAGGGCTGTAACAGCAACAATAATGGGTTAAATTGATACTATCCATTTGAAGCACTTTCACTCTTGTCAGATTAAAATTGGGAACTTCAGGGTGGTCCCCAAAATTTTCAGAGCCTTCATGCAACAGTGGAATTTCAGCATAGTTTCCCCTGTGATGCGGGAACATTTAAAACAGATCTCCAAGTCTTACAACTCAAAATGTGTTAAGCTAAGAAATGCAACAATTCTCAGTCAGTAACTGATGGCTATGCTAGCTAGAAATCCTATGAAACATGGCGCCTGCACATTTGAGTAATCTATAATAGTTGGGAAGGATAATTTATATAGCTGTTGATATAATATGAATGAGATTTCCAATAGATTTCAGATTAGATGTTGCAGACTGGCTGACTTCTAATACCTTTGCTTCTTTTCCTTTATCCTGTGACTATGTATTCAAAAAAATAAATAAATAGACAATCAACTTTTTCTGCTATTATAAGGTATGCAGTTTATCTTTCAAACAGAGCTGGCCACTAAAATATTTCCTTCATTAACATGCTTATCACAAGCTTCTAAAGAGATAGAACAAATCATTGTGTTTGGGCTAGAGACTTCAACTAATACAAAGAGGCCAACCTGCATGGCTTTGAAAGTACCTAAGTCACATGCTATTTAAAATCAATAGCATCATTCATAAGAATGAGGAAGTATAATTTTATACTTCGTGTTTGCCTTAATTTTACTTATGGGAGTTTAAATAGTACTTACTTTGCCTATGTAACAGAAGCAAAACAAAGGCAAGAGAGTGGCAGAGATAATTTTGTGAGGACATTGTGTAAGAACACCAATAATCTTATAAAGATCATTTTATTAGAGTTGTTTTGTCTATCTGTGTATCATCTATATTCTATCTATCTATCATCTATCCATCTACCATCTATCTATCATCTATCCCTCTATCCCCCCTCTCTCTTTCTATTATCTATCATCTCTCTCTATCTATCATATCTCTCTCTCCCATCTATCATTTCTCTTACAACCTTATTAAGATTAACACTGATACAGAGTAAGTTTCTAAAACCTTACACATAGTTTTAGGGAAAAAATCTCTTGAGACTCAATAATTTTGTTTTGTTAATTTTTGTCTTGTTTTGTATATGGCTTTAAATATGTCTCTGCAGTATATCCATTCACCTGTTTGGTTATTTGTTGATGCTATGAATAAGAAACATAGAACAGCAAGAAAGTGTATTGACATCTGAGAAAAAAAAATGGAATCTGATCCCAGATACTGTCAGCAATGAACCAAATATATTAGAACCAAGCCCATTTGATACTGAATTAAGTGGAGCCTTAATAAAGGGTGTATTGTGTTTGCAAGAAGCTAAGGAGGCATGTTTCTATCCAAGTGAAAATCATTGATTTGGAAAAAAATAAGGCTGAAATATTAATAATTTGTCAAAGAGCTTTGATAGATAATAAACACAGAACTCTTCTAGACAGTGAGATTTTTGAACTCTGAAGCAGTCATGAGAGCTAAGATGTGAAACTTGCATTTTATAACCCCAATTAAAAATATGAAATTTCCATCTGATTATCGTACCCTATCTGACCATTGAAGAACACAGACCATATTAAAAATAAAACTAAGAAGTAGAAATATGCCAATGAAGAATTTAAACTTTCTTTTGTTAATAACATTTTGTTAATTGTTGCAATGATTTTTCCCCTTCTAGCATATCACTTCATTGTCATATAGTCCTCTGTTACAAAGGAAAAGGTTTTCTTTTTTAAAAAGAAGAGCTAAGAGAAATGTGATTTGATTTTAAATTATCTACTGGTAGTTACAAATCTGGAAATTGGTGTTATCTCATTAGCTACAGTGTGTGTGAAAGAAATTCCCTAAGGATGGGTTCCAGCATGAATCCAAAAAACTCAGAAAACGAAACTTCTGGTCTGGTGACTGACCCAGACTGGAACTGCAACATTATCCTGGGACACATACAGTATATTTCCCTTCATTCATGAGTAGCAATATTCTCAGAGGTGGTATTCAACAGGTTCTGACCAGTTCTGGAGAACTGGTAGCAGAAATTTTGAGGAGTTCGAGAACTGGTAGTGGAAATTTTGAGTAGTTCAGAATACCACTTGTGACTGGCCCCACCCCCATCTTTTCTCTGCGTCCCGAGTCCCAGCTGATCGACTAGGTCTTCTTTTGTTGCCCTACACAGGAGAATGGAGCTGGAAAGCAGGTTAGTGGGGTGGGGTGGGAATGGGGATTTTACAGCATCCTTCCCCTGCCATGCCCACCAAGCCACGCCCACCAAGCCATGCCCACAGAAGCAGTAGCAAAAAAATTTGAATCCCACCACTGAATATTCTCCCAAGAAAACACATGCTTGAATTCATGTGGTGCTAAGGAGATAACAGCAGGTGAATCCAGGACAAGGAGAGAAGTGTGAGCAGGACAGCACATTTGGTGAAGAAGCAGACAACTTATATTATTTTTCAAGGAAGTTTCTAAGTTAGAGATCAAATCTTGCACAAAATAGAATACATTGTGCTTTGACAATTTGCCAAAAATATGTCCAAAATAAACACTAGGAGATTATAATTAAGGAGAGTCTGCATGATGTGGGGATGGGATATAACTAAGATGAAGTTCTATCTTTGTAAAAGCTATCAAAAGAGTGCCTTAGATGATTGATATTATTATGAATAATCAGTACCAATGGAACTATCTGGTGATAACCATGACATAATGAGCTTTAGGATATAAGAGAAGAAAATGGTAAACAGGTGGAAATACTTAAGTCTATGCTGAAGAACAGATCTCCTGGAGCAGATCCAATGAATGCACAGCAAAAAGTGAATATATACATTTAGTTTTGTGTGAATGGACTAAAATCAATGTTTCAATTATCTTACCTGGATTATTCTGGTATAGAATCCTTGGCACTTTCTGAGCTTAACAAGAAGGGAAGGGAGGTCTTTTCCTCTATATGATTTTTTTTGGGAAATCCAGTCTACATATTGGAAACAGTCCTGGCTACTTGTAAGATTTTGTGTTTGTTTCATTTGAAATTAATTCACATAGAATAGAATAGAATAGAATAGAATAGAATAGAATAGAATAGAATAGAATAGAATGGAATGGAATGGAATGGAATGGAATGGAATGGAATGGAATGGAGTGGAGTGGAGTGGAGTGGAGTGGAGTGGAGTGGAGTGGAATGGAATGGAATGGAATGGAATGGAATGGAATAGAATAGAATAGAATAGAATAGAATAGAATAGAATAGAATAGAATAGAATAGAATAGAATAGAATAGAATTCTTTATTGGCCAAGTTTGATTGGACACACAAGGAATTTGTCTTGGTGCAAATGCTCTCAGTATACATAAAGGAAAAGATACATTCGTCAAGAATCATACGGTACAACACTTAATGATAGTCATAGAGCACAATAAGTAATCAAATCATACTAGGAAACAGTCAATATAAATTGTAAGGATGCAAGTGACAAAGTTACAGTCATACAGTCATACGTGGGAGGGAATGGGTGATAAGGAGTGGTGAGAAGATTAACAGTAATAGTAGTGAGACTTTGTAAATAGTTGAACAGTGTTGAGGGAATTATTTGTTTAACAGAGTGATGGCTTTCATGAAAAAACTGTTCTTGTGTCTAGTTGTTCTGGTGTGCAGTGCTCTATAGCGTCATTTTAAGAGAATGAGTTGAAACAATTTATGTCTGGGACATGAGGGGTCTGTAAATATTTTCACAGCCCTCTTTTTGACTTGTGCAGTATACAGGTCCTCCAGGTCCACATTTGAGGAAAATTGTAGAAATATTATTTTGTCTAGCATACTGTGTTTTTTTTTTAATTTAAGAGGTTTCTTCATGAGTTTTATTTAAGAAATTCAAGAAAAAAGAAAGAAAGAAAGCCAAGCAAAACTTAGATATTAGATTGAATATCTAAGGCAGAAATAGATTTTCAGATAAAAAAAAACCCAACCCTGAACTTTCAGATAAATAGTTTTACAGATTATTTGAGACTTTATTATTACTATTTGCTGAATAAAGGAGAGGGCTGAGTAGGCTATAAATCACTTTATCAAACAATTGTTTTGAACTTCTAACAGTTCTGTCCAGTTTTAACAGTTCAGCTGACTGAGGTACTTCAGTGCAATTTGTGTTTAACCAAGCTTGATGTATTAAGCTTGTGATGTAATTTTTTTTTTCTGTAAAAATGCCTTACAATTAATTTTTAAACTGAGGTGTTTTCCATTTACAATAAACATGTATCTAAGGAGCATATTTTAATCCTGCAGCTTGCAACTGGTCATTAAACAGGAATAATTCTAACTATTAGTACTTACATTAATATTACTTTTGTGTAGTTTTGTGGTATAATATTTTTCCCATTCTAGCATATCAGTCTGTTGACATACTGTACTCTTAAAGAATTTATGTATTCTCAGTGTTGAACATTATGAAGTATTTCATGAAGACTCATAGCCAATTTCTTAATTTTTTTTTTTAGTGGACCACTACAATAAGAAAAAAACACTTATTGTAGTGGTTCACTGTGTAGGAGTTGAAAGTCCAGATGCTGATCAGAGTGAGAATTTGTCACATATGGTAGATTAAAGGATTGTACCGAGTAATAGAACAAACAATTTGCATTCAAAAAAAAAAATCACTGATTCAAAAACATTTTTTTAGATACTGCTGAGATGGTTCCTATTTGGAAACTGAAGAACTATTGTGTATCACACACACACTGACATAGATTAGAAATTATTTATCTCTATTAATTTTTTAAAAATATTTTTTTCAAATTGCAAATAAAACAAAAATATGAAAACACCATTATATCAGAACATGCACAAAGTCATGAAATAAAAAATAGAAATCAAAGAAAAGATTAAAAGATTTAAAAAAAAAAAGACCAAAGAAAGGGGGAAAAAAAAACCCACCTTCCATTTTAAACTACTCATTAATCATTTCTTCCCTAATAAATTCCATACCATATAGCCAATTCAAAACAATACTGCAAAATATCACAAACTTTCTGCTGATAATCACTCTGTTAATAAGAGCTAAACGTATTTTATCGTTATTTATATTTGTGGATTTATAGTACACCTTTCTACCTATAGAGAGCTTTTTTGATCAAAGAAACTACCAATCTACAATAAAATAACAACACTTAAAAACAAAACTGATAGGAACAGATACTATACTTGATTATAGGCAAAAAGCCAAGTAAACAGGACAGGATACTTGGGGGGCTTAATGCCACCACCTGTTTGTTGGACCCGTGTCCCTCCTGGCTGGTTTTGGCCACTCGGGAGGTGACATGAGGCTGGTTCCAGGGCATTATAAACGCTTCCTTGAGAGAGGGGCTGCTGCCTGCTGCCTTGAAAGAGGCGGTGGTGCGGCCCCTCCTCAAGAAACCGTCCCTGGACCCAGCATTGCTATCTAATTATCGTCCTGTCTCCAACCTTCGTTTTGTTGCGAAGGTTGTTGAGAGTGTGGTGGCACGTCAGTTCCCGCAGTACCTGGATGAAGCGAGTTATCTTGACCCCCTCCAATTGGGTTTCAGGCCCGGGCACAGCACGGAGACGGCTTTGGTCGCGTTGGTTGATGATCTCTGGAGGGCTCGGGACAGGGGTTGTTCCTCTGTCCTGGTCCTGTTAGATCTCTCAGCGGCTTTTGATACTGTCGACCACAGTATCTTATTGCAGCGGTTGGAGGGGTTGGGGGTGGGGGGCACCATGTTGCGGTGGTTCACTTCCTTCCTCTCCGACCGTTCGCAATTCGTGTTGACAGGAGGGCAGAGGTCGGCCCCGAGGCCCCTACTGTGTGGGGTGCCTCAGGGGTCGGTGCTCTCGCCCCTGCTGTTTAACATTTATGTGAAGCCGCTGGGCGAGATCATCCGTGGCTTCGGGGTGGAGTTCCATCAGTATGCTGATGACACTCAGCTGTACATCTCCACCCCGGGCCACCCCAACGAAGCCGTCGAAGTGATGTCCCGGTGCCTGGAGGCCGTGCGGAGTTGGATGGGTCGTAACAGGCTTCGACTCAACCCGACAAAACCGAGTGGCTGTGGTTTCCTGCGCCCAGATACAGCCAGCTGGTTCCTTCGCTGGCCGTGGGGGGAGAGGTTTTGACCCCCGTGGAAAGGGCGCGTAATCTGGGTGTCCTCCTGGATGTACGGCTGTCTTTAGAAGAGCACATTGCGGCCGTCGCCAGGGGGGCTTTTTATCAGATTCGTCTGATCCACCAGTTGCGGCCCTTTCTGGATCTGGGCGCACTTCGCACAGTCACTTCCGCCCTCGTTATCTCCCGCCTGGATTATTGCAATGCTCTCTACATGGGGCTCCCCTTGAAGAGTCTCCGGAGGTTACAGTTGGTCCAGAATGCAGCCGCGCGGGTGATTGTGGGTGCCCCTCGGAGCTCCCACGTTACACCGCTTCTCCGCAGGCTGCACTGGCTTCCTGTGGCCTACCGGATTCGATTCAAGGTGGTACTGATGGTATTTAAAGTGCTCCATGGCTCGGGACCTGGGTACTTACGGGACCGCCTACTGCCATCGTCAACCTCCCACCACCCAGTACGCTCCCACAGGGTTGCCCTTCTTGGGGTACCGCCGTCTGGCCATTGTCGGCTGACGGCCCCGAGAGTTCAGGCTTTCTCTGTGGGAGCTCCCTCCCTATGGAATGATCTCCCCCCGGAGATACGGGCTATGACGGATATCCTGACCTTCCGGCGCGCAGTGAAAACCCTATTTTTTAAACAGGCTGGCCTGGCCCAGTAATTGTGTCTCGGTTTTAATTCAATTTTAATTGGGGTTTTATTAGTTTTAATTTTTAATTGATTCCCTTGGATGGACACAGCCGGATCAAATTGTTTAATGTATTTTTAATAGTATTTATTGTATAATTATTGTGGGGTTTTAGTAGGCTGTACACCGCCCCGAGTCCCTTTTTGGGAGAGGGAGCGGTATAAAAGTTTAATAAATAAATAAATAAATAAATAAATAAACAACAAACAAACCAACAAAAAGAAACTATTAATATTAACCAACGGTTACTGGCTAAAAAGGACATTTTTGATATTTTGGTAACAAAAAGTGTATGTTAGGGAAACCATGACTGATGATGTATGTACTGTATTTTACTGCTATTTTTACTATGGAGGAGAAGAAGGAGGAATTGCTTTTCTACAACTTTAAAAATAGATAATACAAACATTACATTGGTAGTTCTTGATTTATGACCAGGGGTGGGATTCTACTGATTTGGGCCACTTCGCCCGAACTAAGATGTCAATATTACATCCAGTTTGGTGAACCAGTAGTTCTGAAGAACTGGCCCTGCCCACCCATCCTCTCCCAGGAGTCCCCATGAGGCTCCCAGGTAAATGGGGACCTCGGAAGTCATCTAGCCCAACGCCACTTCAAGCGCAATGTTAAAGTGTTAAAGCCAGTTACGTGACCACCAAGCCACACCAGCCAGTCGCGTGACCACCAAGCTATGCTCAGCCAGTCATGTGACCACACCCACAAAATAGGCCACACCCCCACTTAGGACCATTATTGGGACCAAAATTTCCATGGTTAAGCCAAGGGGTTGTTATATGAGTTGTGCCGTGCTTGTTCTTCATCATTAAAACACATTATCATTAAGCAAATCCAGCTTCCTCCATTGACTTTGCTGGTTGGAAGCCGAAGGTGTAGTTCACAAATGGTGATCACATGACCCCAGGATAGTGCAACCATCCTAAATACATGCTGGCTGCCAAGTGCCAAATAGAATAGAATAACAGAGTTGGAAGGGACCTTGGAGGTCTTCTAATCCAATCCCTGCTTAGGCAGGAAACCCTACATCACTTCAGACAAATGGTTATCCAATCCCTTCTTAAAAACCTCCAGTGTTGGAGCATTTGCAGCTTCTGGAGGCAAGTTGTTCCACTGATTAATTGTTCTAACTGTCAAGAAATTTCTCCTTAGTTCTAGGTTGGTTCTTTCCTTGATTAACTTCCACCCATTGCTTCATGTCCTGCCTTCAGGTGCTCTGGAGAATAGCTTGACCCCCTCTTCTTATGGCAGCCCTTCAAATATTGGAACACTGCTAACATGTCAACCCTGGTCATTCTTTTAATTAAACTAGACGTACCCAATTCCTGCAAGTATTCTTCGTATGTTTTAGCCTCCAGTCCCCTAATCGTCTTTGTTGCTGTTCTCTGAACTCTTTCTAGAGTCTTCACAGATTTTTTACATCATGGCAACCAAAACTGGATGCAATATTCCAAGTGTGGCTTTACCAAGGCATTATAAAGTGGTATTAACACTTCACATGATCTTGATTCTATCCCTCTATTTATGCAGCCTAGAACTATGTTGGCTTATTTTGGCAGCTGTTGCACACTGCTGGCTCATATTTAAATGGTTGTCCACTAGGAGTCTAAGATCCCTCTCACAGTTACTACTGTTGAGCAGGGTACCACATATAATGTATCTGTGCATTTTGTTTTTCTTGCCTAAATGTAGAACCTCACTTTTTTCACCATTGAATTTTCATTTTGTCAGATAGTGCTCAAAATCGTTCTGTCAAGATCCTTCTGTATCTTAAGCCTATCTTCTGGAGTGTTGGCTATTCCTGCTAGCTTGGTGTCGTTTGCAAATTTGATGAGATCCCCATCTATCCCTCTGTCCAAATAATTGATGAAGAGGTTGAAGAGTACTGGGCCTAAAACAGAGCCTTGTGATACCCCACTGCATACTTCCCTCCATGTAGATGCAATTCCATTGAGGACTACACATTGAGTGTGGTTGGTCAGCCAGTGAGGAATCCATCTGGTGGTGATGCTGTCTAACCCACATTTTTCTATTTTATCAAGTAGTAGGTTATGGTCTAGTTTATCAAATGCCTTATTGAAGTCCAAGTAAATTCTGGCTGCCACAGTCACATGATTTGATCATGTGACTGTGAAAATGTTGCAGCTGGTCATAAGTTTATTTATTTATTTATTTTATTTAATTTATATACCGCCCCCTCTCCCAAATTGGGACTCGGGACGGTGCACAGCCCAACTAAAAACAATACAATGACAAATATAAAATTTAAAAATAAATTAAAAATGAAATAAATATGTGACTGAGTTTAATCAGTTACTAAAAGCAGGGTAAAAAATTACAGAATTAAAACCTTCCAATAAAAACTAGGCCAGACCGGCTTGTTGGAAAAGATAGATCTTCAATGCGCGCTGGCAGGTTCGCAGGTCAGGGATAGTCTGCATCTCTGGGGGTAACTCATTCCAAAGGGACGGTGCTCCCACAGAGAAGGCCCACACCCTCGGGGCCACCAGCCGGCATCGTCCAGCTAGCGGCACCCCAAGGAGGCCAACCCTGTGAGAGAGCACTGGCTAGCGGGAGGCCGATGGTGGCAGCAGGTGGTCCCATATGTACCCGGGTCCCAAGCCATTGAGTGCTTTAAAGATGACACCAACACCTTTAATCACACCTGGAAGGCCACCAGAAGCCAATGTAGCTCACGCAGGAGCAGTGTAACCCAGGAGCTCCGAGGAGCCCCTAAAATCACCCACGCGGTCTCACTCTGCACCAGCTGAAGCCTCCGGATGCTCTTCAAGGGGAGCCCCATGTAGAGAGCATTACAATAATCCAGACAGGAAATAACGAGGGCAGAGGTGACTGTGTGAAGTGCGTCCCGATCCAGAAAGGGCCGCAATTGGCATATCCTACAGACCTGATAAAAAGCCCCCCTGGCGATGGCTGTTATATGATCTTCCAATGACAGCCATATATCCAGGAGGACACCAAGATTGCGGGCCCTCTCTTGGGAGTCAAGATTTCTCCCCCCACAGCCAGCGATGGAATAAGCTGGCTGTATCTGGGCGCAAGAAACCACAGCCACTCGGTCTTGATCGGGTTGAGTTGAAGCCTGTTTAGACCCATCCATCTCCGCACGGCCTCCAGGCACCGGGTCATCACTTCAATGGCTTCGTTGGGGTGGCCTGGGATAGAAATGTATAACTGAGTATCGTCAGCATACTGATGGAACTCTACCCCAAAACCACAGATGATCTCACCCAGTGGCTTCACATAAATGTTGAATAGCAGGGGCGAGAGCACCGACCCCTGAGGTACCCCACAAATCAAGGGCCTCGGGGTTGACCTCTGCCCCCCTGCCAACACAAATTGTGAATGGTCAGAGAGGAAGGAGGAGAACCACCATAACATGGTGCCTCCCACTCCCAACCCCCGCAACCGCTGCAATAAGATACTGTGGTCGACAGTATCAAAAGCTGCTGAGAGATCTAACAGGATCAAGACAGAGGAACAACCCCTGTCACAGGCCCTCCAGAGATCATCCATCAACGCGACCAATGCTGTCTCCGTGCTGTGCCCGGGCCTGAAACCCGATTGGAGCAGATCTAAGTAAACAGCTTCATCCAGGTGCCAAGAGAGCTGTCGTGCCACCACACTTTTACTTTTTTAAATGCCACTGTAATATTGAACAATTACTAACTGAATGGTTTTAAGTTGGTGACTATCCGAAAGGTGCTTTTTCAAGAGGCAACTGGACTTTCTGGTTTTTCTTTGAAGATGTTTCACTTCTCATACAAGAATCTTCTTCATCTCAGAACTGAAGAAGCTTCTTGGATGAAAAGCAAAATGTCTTCAAAGAAAAACCAGAAAGTCCAGTTGCCTCTTGAAAAAGCACCTTTAGGACCACTGTGACCTGGATGACAGGTTGATGCATTGAACACATCCATTACCTCTCTGTTACTCTAAGCATGTTGGATGCACAGAATCCAGCATCAACAATGAAACCAATGATTTACAGCCATCACTGATGATGATGGATGTGAGGGCAATGTAAGCTCTGACATCTGTCACTCCCTTGATTGCCATGATTGATTCAGCTGATTGGGATGGGTTGTTAACTTAATTTGGTACTGATTGGTCAAGAAATGTTTAGGAAGAAAAATAAATGAACAATTGATTTTTTTTTCTTACTGTACTTGCATTACAGAATCTTTCATTTTCCATCTGTCCTTATTGATGTGTCTCTCCTTATTAATTTACCTGTACCTGTATATCTCCCTCTCTTTCCTTTCTTTCTTCTTCTCTCTAACTCTATCTCACTTTCTATCTGCATCCTATAAATATGGATACAGTTTGGCATAGTTCTTGCATTACTTTTTAATAAACAGGGAGCTTTAACGAATAATTTTTTCCCTGTGTTTTTACAAAAAAAAATAAAAAATCAGAGCACTGCTATTGCAAAGTTGATAGATGGAAATATATGGTAATTTAATGTTGATTTGATTTGGTTAAGATTCTGCCTACGCCCGTCAGTTGAAGCAATCATTTCAGGTACAGCATTGCTTATTAGAAAAGAGCAGATGAAGGAATTGACTCATTATAGAAAATTAACCAGTCCAATTAAAATGATTCCTTGGAGCTCCAAGTCATCAGAGGTCAGGTTCATAAATTCCAGTTAGACAGCAGGTGTTTATATCTTAAATTATTTAAACAAATCACAGAAATATTTTCCATAAAGTACAAGATGGATGGTTTTGATTATACAATGTTTGCTGCAAAGACATACAGTGATAAGTATTCAGGAAAGTTCAGTGATTCAATTAACCATATAGATTCCATTAGCATATATGGCTGGTGCCCTGCACATTCTGCTGAATAGTCACCCTGCAGAGTTTAATTAGAAAACCGCCAAGCTTGTAATAAAATGTCTGAAATAGACACTGGGCAGGCAACAGCTGAAAAAAGAGCGCTCGAGATGGTTTAAAACAGTATCCTGTCTGTAGACTGAATACGGGGTAGATATTTGTATTATTTTTCTAAACAAAAAATGAATTACAAAACAACAGGAAGGAAGGAAGAAGGAAGGGAGGGACAGAAGGAGACAAGGGAGGGAGGAGGGAGGGAGAAAAGGAAGGAAGGTAAGAAGGTAGGTAAATAGGAAGGAAAGAAGGAAGGAAGGAAGGAAGGAAGGAAGGAAGGAAGGAAGGAAGGAAGGAAGGAAGGAAGGAAGGAAGGAAGGAAGGAAAGAAGGAAGGAAGGAAGACAATAGAAGACAGTTTCAAAATGAGTAGATGGAAGGGGAGGAAGGGCAAAAAAAAGTATTCTGTCTGTAGACAGGGGAAATATTTGTGTTATTTTTCTAAAAAAAAGGAATTAGAAAACAACAGGAAGGAAGGAAGAAGGAAGGGAGGGACAAAGGGAGACAAGGGAGGGAGGGAGGAGGGAGGGAGAAAAGGAAGTAAGTAAGAAGGTAGGTAGATAAGAAGGAAGGAAGGAAAGAAGGAAGGAAGGAAGGAAGGAAGACAATAGAAGACAGTTTCAAAATGAGTGGATGGAAGGGGAGGAAGGGCAAAAAAAAGTATTCTGTCTGTAGACAGGGGGAGATATTTGTGTTATTTTTCTAAACAAAAAATGTCTTATGAAACAATTAATAGGAAGGAAGGAAGGAAGGAAGGAAGGAAGGAAGGAAGGAAGGAAGGAAGGAAGGAAGGAAGGAAGACAGTAGAAGACAGTTCCAAAATGAGTGGAAGGAAGTAATAGGAGGAAGGGCAAAAAGCACAGAATAATTCAAAATATGATATATAGGCTTCACATTTTCTATCTCAGTTGGATGTGCATTGTTATGGAAGCTGAAGGGAAATAAAAAGAGAGACCATAAACCTTGACTTTTCCACAAAGCCCAGAGCAGCTAATTTCTTCAGCATCAGTGGCTTTTTCACCCCCCACCCTCACCTTTAGTATCCCAGAGTTGAAAGGCTGCTGCAAAAATATGCGGGTAGCATGTGCATAATATGAGCTAAGTGGGCATGTTTTGAAACTGATTCAAGGGAAGTGCTTTAAATGACCCCAGCTAGTCATTAAAATAGTAAAAAAAAATTAAAATGTTGTTTTGTGTGGGATAGAGGACTTCCAAATAAGTCTGCAATCCGTTCATTAAAGTTCAGGTGGGACTTTTGTTGTTGTTCATATCAGAATGATAGCAGCCATACATGTATTGTTTGAAGTTCGAAGCACTTTTGAATCAGTTTCAAAACATTCATGGTCATTGTTAAGTGTTGAGTTTGAGCTTGATACACATATTGTGATCTTGCTACAGTTTGATGCTTCTGCAAATGCATTTCATTTTCAAGTGGAAACTTCAAACAATATTTTTTTTTCTTCCTAAGCCCATTCACTAAGCATGTATGGTGATCCTGTCCGCTCACCATGGGACAATTTAATAATTCTATTTAAATATTTAAAATAAATTTAAATAATGTTTTGATTTTTGTCATTCACATTTCATTCTGTCCCTCCTTTTGCATCCTTTATTCATTATTCTATTCTACCATTTCTTTGATATTAGTATAACTCTTGTCCCACAGTGTGTTGTCCCACAGCAAGTTGGCTGTGGCAAATTGTCATAGGCCCTCATTCCATACGGCAGCAGAATGTAATAGACAAAAGAATGGAATGGAATAGAATCCTGTTCTCTTCTCTTCCCTTCTCTTCTCTTCTCTTCTCTTCTCTTCTCTTCTCTTCTCTTCTCTTCTCTTCTCTTCTCTTCTCTTCTATTCTATTCTATTCTATTCTATTCTTGTGGTAGCTACTGAGATCCTATAGATGGCACTAGATGCTAGCAGCAAACTGCAGCGTTTAGCTATGTGGGCCTCTTTTGTTACTGCATGATCTCACCCTCTATGTGTTGGGTTGGAAAGTCCCGGACTTTCCAGACTTATAGATGAACTAATTTAGTAACATCACCACTAGTCTTAAGGATTGGTTGAGAGGATGTACCAATGTGGTTGGGAGGTTTCATCCATGTGGTATCTATTCTCCAATCCAAATGCTGTATCTATGCTATTTTTCCTTGCTTGTAAAAATTGTATAAAAGAGTAAACGCTACCCAGGCAGTGAGACATCTTGGCACCCTGCACAATGACTGACCTTTGAAATCCATCCTATTCTATTCTATTCTATTCTATTCTATTCTATTCTATTCTATTCTATTCTATTCTATTCTATTCTATTCTAGAATAGAATAGAATAGAATAGAATAGAATAGAATAGAATAGAATAGAATTCTTTATTGGCCAAGTGTGATTGGACACAAGGAATTTGTCTTGGTAAAAATGCTCTCAGAAAAGGTACATTCGTCAAGAGTCAAGAATCATAAGGTACACACTTAATAATAGTCATAGGGTACAATAAGCAATCAAATCATACTAGGAAACAGTCAATAAAAATCATTAGGATACAAAAAACAAAGTTACAGTCATACAGTCACAAGTGGGAGGGGATGGGTGATAAAGAATAATGAGAAGATTAATAGTAATAGTAGTGCAGACTTTGTAAATAGTTGGACAGTGTTGAGGGAATTATTTGTTTAGCAGAGTTATGGCATTCAGGGAAAAACTGTCCTTGTGTCTAGTTGTTCTGGTGTGCAGTGCTCTATAGCATCGTTTTGATGCTAAGAGTTAAAACAGTTTATGTCCGGGATGTGAGGAGTTTGTAAATATTTTCACAGCTCTCTTTTTGACTCATGCAGTATACAGGTCCTCAATGGAAGGCAGGTTGGTAGTAATTGTTTTTTCTGCAGTCCTAATTACTCTCTGAAGTCTGTGTCTGTCCTGTTGGGTTGCAGAACCAAACCAGACAGCTATAGAGGTACAGATGATAGACTCAATAATTCCTCTGTAGAACTGTATCAGCAGCTCCTTGGGCAGTTTGAGCTTCTGAGTTGGTGCAGAAAGAACATTCTTTGTTGTGCTTTTTTGATGACGTTTTTGATGTTTGGTGTCCATCTTAGGTCTTGTGATATGATAGAACCTAGAAATTTGAAGGTCTCTACTGTTGATACTGTGTTGTCTAGTATTGTAAGAGGTGGTAGTATGGGAGAAAAGAGATCATTTTCTCTACTAAAAGCAAGATGGAAGATTGCCCAGACTTGCAACTTTTAACTCACACATTTGTTGTGTGGCCTCAAAAGTTAAAATTCCACGAATAACTATACAACAACTTCTAACAGTTATTAGTTCCTTTTAAGTTTTATATTGGTATACAAAAAAAAAATGTCAGATGCTAGGCATCTAAAATGAAAATGTTTTATACAGCTGACTGCAACATAAAAGTGGGATATTTATAAATTAAGGGAAAATGATTTATCTCCTGTCATGCATTTTACAATCTGCCAGACATTTGTAATACCTTGATAAAAATGGTTGCATCAGCAACACTTACAATGAGACACACCATGGAATTTCATATCTAAAATTCAATCTTGCTTGGGCTATATGATGGTCATCAGCCAATATCCTACCAGAAAATAAGCAGCACATCATAATGCTTCAAGGAAAGTATGCATCTGGACTATTTAATTTAAGTTGCTGAGGAAATAAAACCAAGAATGGCTTGTTTGTTAGGGTTGTGCACAGCACCTCATTCAAAGGGCAAAATATGTGCAGATGTTCAAGTAGAACCTGCCAGGAACATCTTCAAATAACTTTGCCTTTTTCAGAATAACAGAATTGAAAGGAACTTTGGAGGTCTTTTATTCCAACCCTGTGCCAAGAAACTCTATACCATTTCAGACAAATGGTTATCCAGTCTCTTCTTAAAAACTTCCAGTGTTGGAGCACCCACAACTTTTGAAGGCAAGTCGTCCTACTGATTAATTGTTCTCACTGTCAGAAAATTTAGTTGGTTCTCTCCTTGATTATTTTGCCTCCTTGTTTCTTGTCTTGCCTTCTTGTGCTTCGGAGAATAGGTCGACTGCTTCTTTGTGGCAGTTTCTTAGATATTGGAACACTGCTGTTATGTCATGAATACCTTTTTCCATGAATGCCTTTTGCAGTTTCCAAGTAATCTTGGGCAAAGACAAATTTTGTTTCAAGTATCTGCACAATGGTGGTATTCAGCTGGTTTGCACCGGTTCTACTGAACCGGTAGCAAGGATTTGGCATGGGTTGCTGAACTGGTAGTAACTTCTCACTGGCCACGCCCCCGACCCACCCGCTTGGTCACTGCTCGCTCACTTGCCCCACCCACCTGATGCTCGCTCACCCTGCCTGCCTGATACTAGCCTGCCCAGTCACTCTTTAGGGTATTTCTTTTTTCTCCTCTGACAAACAGCTATTCCTATAATCAGCTGTGCCAGGATTTCCCTGGATTACTTACTGCTTCACCCGGGAGGCTTCCCTGAGGCCCATTTTTTTGCCTTTCTGGGCCCCATTGAGGCCCCAAAACAGAGCATGGGGGGGTGCAGCATGCCCCCTCAGCTCAGTATTCTGCCTTCCTAGGCCCCAGGGAAGCCTTCTGGGAGCAAAAATGCCCCCCAAGAAGGTTTGCCTGAGGCCCAGAAGGCCCAAAAAACAGGGGGAGTTGCTGCAAAAAAAAAGAGACATGCCCATCTAGTAACATGGCCACACCCCCTAGCCACATCCACATAACCAATAGTAAAAAAAAAATGAATCCCACCATTGTGTCTGTAGTAAGTGCTACACGTGTTCACATTTTATTTATTTATTCAATAAATAAATACATTCCTATTTATTTATTTATTTATTTAATATTTATCCAATTTCTATAGCTTTCCAACTCAAACAAATAACTCTGGGCAGCAAACAATATTAAAACAATAAACAATAGTTACAATATATTACAAAATAAATATACATATGGCAGCCAAGAAAAAAAAATCATCATAGATGTCAATATATCCAGAAAATTGGGCCCATCAAACTTTTGGGGGCCCAGGCCTGAGCACAAAGTCAGGTCTACAAAGACTAACATGGTTGGGCTCATTCTCAACATTGAAGGGGGGATATTGCAGCAAGGAGAGGCTATGGTAAAAAAGCATGTCTCTGTTCTGATCCAAACCCTTTTCCAATAAAACAAACCTGAACCAAAGGGAACAGAAACCTTTTAATGATTCTTATGAATCCCCACTTAAAAGGCTGCTGAAAACTAATTAATTTTGATAAGCACGAGCCTTGGCAAAACTCTCCGAGGCTGCCAAGAATTACAGATAAGGTTATCTAAAAATATTTTACAACACAAGAGTCTTCAAATACCAACTAAGATACTGCAAAGTCCATGAGGCTCGAGTTTCAAAATGTCTTTGCTTCCTGCAAAGACCATCCGATTCACAGCTGACTTTTATCTTCTTGAAGGAGCAGCCATTACCTTACTCCTGAGTCGCCCATGCTGCTGCAGCTGCTCTTTCCTGCTGCAGCTGCTCTTTCCTGAGGAGCCTGTGCCAAATGCACACTTGGCACAGACTCCTCAGGAACCTCCTCATCGCTGCTGCCAGCCCCCGCAATCTCTGAAGGCAGCAGTCCACTCCCTAATGGTCCTGGCCCCTCATCTGAGTCCTCGCTCTCCTCAGTCATGCATACCTACTGACGGCTAACCACAACAGTCTCCTAATCCATCCCACATGATGTACTTGTCTGATGGAACCTGTAGCATGCCTCAAGTTGAGAGACAGTGAGTGGCCAAAATCATCCAGATGGCTTTCTCCCTAAGGCAGAATTAAAACTTTTGAAAAGCAATTTAGAAAGAGATATGAACTCAAAGCTAACCACAAACAGTGCATCTGCTCTAGGAGAAAATGCTTGTGATAATTCCTCAAACAAGTACCGTAGAAGGATGAAAGCACATGTAAAGGCTGATAAAAAAATATAGCTCAAACTTAAGCCGAAAATCATTAAAAGGTTTTATAAAGTTTCTTTTAATGTTTATATTACAGCTTTCCTTCCTTGTGAGGAACATGACAGTTCACTTTCCTTGACATTTCTGCCCTTTTGTTTCTTTTGTATGTCAATTCTCAGGGTCATTGTGCATTTTTTTTTATTTTTTTTAAAGAAAACTTTATTAAAGATTAAAAAAGAAAAACACTATGTACAATACATCGAATACAACTTTACATTGCAGACAAAATCTATATATACATATACATAATGGATAAACATATAAAACATATGCTTCTGATCAACTAAGACAGTGTATTTTTTTCTTGGTAATAATTTTACTACTATTCGTTTCTTAATTTGATGAACATTCTTAATTTAACCACTCCATTCATCAAAACCATATCTTTTAATTTCCTGGTTTTTTCTCTTTAGTCCACTTATACCATTTATCCCAAACTGTAATATATCTTGAGTCTTCCTTATTCCTAATTTTTTGTGTGAGTAGGTCCATTTCAGCACAGTCAAATATTTTCTGAGTAGTCAAATTATTTGTTGGCATTTGTTCACCCTTCCAACATTGTGCCAATGCAATTCTTGCCGCTGTGATTATATAGAGAATTAAATATTTCATTTCATTTGGGGGTCATTGTGCAATTTGATTGGTTAGTTTTTCATGCAAACATATTTTTTTTTTGTTAGTAAATTTGACTTAAAGGTCTAGGATGAAAGATTGTATTATTCACTGTTTCATGAGTGCACTTGAGTGACACCAATGGCATTTTCATATACAATTAGATTTCCAATATCCCCAAGTTTGTGGATAAAGTAAATAATGTCCCAGTGCAGGAAATCCAGCCTCAAAGGAGAGAAGGTATGTCTCTTTCCTTTAAGCAACTTTTCATTAGCAGAACAAGAAACAGAATTTTGTACTGTGTTGTTGAGGATTAGAAGTTCTGTTGTTGTTTAATGTATTTCTATCTGAAAGATCACTTTCTACACAGATTGGAATAGAATAAAGGTGTGGCATTCCCCCCCCCCAATTCATACTAATTGGGTCCATTTGGAATAGCATTCTGATAATCAAGCAAGTAGCTGATATGTAAAAAATATGCTGCGCTGAGTTGCTTTCTACATTTACTTTTTTATATTGTAGGAGAACAATTGTAACAGAACAATGGCCTGATCTGGGCTGTGATCAACACAGAGGATAAGAGTAGGCTACTAATTAGTCATTCATTATTTTGGAAAATCTGTTCATAACATTATGTAAATGCTTTTAAAAACTCAGAAAGTCTAGAATTTTTACTAATATAAAAAAAATTGGCACCTGGGTTGTGGTATAGACGGAGAGTAAGTGGATTTATGCTTATTGTAACCTCATTAAACAGTATTCATAATCCAGATTGTTTTACAAGACTTTTACAATTTAGAAAAAGAAGTATAAAGACAGTGAATAATTTTATTTTTCATTTCCAAAAAGAATCACTTCCTTTGCCTCATTCTGTCTCACTGAGCCTGTACACATCAGATCTGTGGTAGTTCGGCATTTTTAGTCTGATTCTCCTTAGTTCTCCTTAGTTACAGGGCAAGCTATCGTATACAAACAAGGGGAAATCTGCACACCTAGTAGCATTGATGATGTCACCTAGTCAGGTAATGAAACATCTGCAAGAAAGCAGCCTCGGAGCGTACCAAGGATTCTGCAGTTGAACCCTGAATTACATATTACTCTTTATTGATCTCCTTGCTTTGCTGGAAAATTTGAATAGCGGTTCCCTCCACGGAGAAGAAGGTCCTTTGTTTCAACCTGCTTATTAGGAAGATGATTATTTGAAAGAAACAAATATTAAACAAGTATTAAAAACTTCTGTCTGAAGGTTTTTAGAAAAATAATATCCCACGAGTAAGAAATGCTTATGTTGACTTGATAAATATCTTTTCTTTCTATGACTCTATAATCCCTTCTTTCTGGGTGGGTCAGGGTGATGGAGTGGACCTGTGCTTGACCGGATGCCCTTCCTGATGCCTATGCTGGGTTCACAGCATATATTTTCTCTTTGTGCATTGATAGAGAAGCATCTGTTGTTCCCTAGGATTGAATTCTCAATTTTTCAAGGGGGAGGCGAATGTCTTCACCTCTAGGCCACTGCACCACTTGACTGGATAAATATCATTAAGGTGACTAAAAATGCACTCAAGAGTTGATAAAATCACATTAGTCCACCTCCCAGAGGGGGGGGGAATAAAACAAATCTTGACAAAAAAATGAAACATATGCTATTATGAGATAAGGATTAAAACCAAGGATAAATCAGCAATATATGTAGACCTATGGGTAAGTACAGTATCTGGGAAATAAAACTATGGTTAATATCTTGACATCTTTAGTTGTCAGGATCTAACAATGGAAGTCCATTGCAGAGATGGACTAAACTTTTACTGAGTCTTTCTTTTCTTTTCTTTTTAAACAAGTTTTATTCAGTTTTCCAAATTTTGACATCTCTTTTTAGTGAACAGCATGATTATAGGTTTCACATACAAATATGACTGTGGTTACATATTCAATTTTTGTATCCAGTTTCTTATCTTATCAATGCTCTTATACATTTTCTATTTTATTGTATTATTCCAAATATTTATCTCATTATTTAATTCACTTATGTTAACTTCATAATCATTATACTTTAGTACTTTCAACTTGTATATTTCATCTTAAATTTTAGTTAAAAAAATAATTCTTCTATAAATTGGTTTCCCCTCTGAAATATCAATATAAGTGTGCCACCTCTAAGTTACGTATTCATTAATTTTCACTCCTTTTAAATACCGCTAACATTTAGCATTATTACCTAAAACATTAAACTTAATAATCCCTTTAAAACTAAATAGTGTATATAAATCAGATCCTGCATGGTTTTTCCCATTTTTAGTTTCATTAAATTTTTCAAAAGAGAAGGACACATTAATCTACTCATTCAAACAGTAAAACAATCCTAAACCCTAAGGTTAATTCCATTTCAGTTCTCCTCCTATATCATTTCATTTATTTCAGTATATTGAATATACATATTCCATTAATTATTCAGGTTCATATTTAAATAAAAAATAAAGCCAACATTCCAATCCTAAAAATATTTCAATACATTTAATAAGCTTATTCTATTATTTATTACAATTAACTCTATGCATAAAAAAGAAGAGCATTAGATTCCATTATCAAAAAAATAACAATTCTATTTTCCATTTTATCAATCTATATATCCCTATTTCATAACTATACATTTATTTATATTACCCCCAATACCTCACAGAATCCCCTTTGTAAATATTGATCACCCATTATTTCTATGTCTAATTAAGCAATTTTTCCCATTTTTTTATAATTCCCATATTTCTTTGTTCCCAAATCCTGTTTCTTGTCTGTTCTTTCCCCTTGTCTTTTCTCCTTTATTCTTTCACTGCAGTTTTTATCCCATCTCTATTTATAGTTTCCTTCCGTCCTTCAAATTTCTGCTGACTCTTTTTCCCTTTTTTAATTTTTTTGGATATTCCCCTTTTTATTGAATTTCTCGAATCTCCTATATTTATTTCCAACTGTTTTCCTCTTTCTTTTCAGAGTTCTTTGTTCTAAATGATCACTAAAGGTGGCCCCTTTTATAATTCACGCCACCTCCTCTTCTGTCTTCTGTCTTTGTTGTTCATATTTTGCAATTGCATTTTCAATGAATTTTGAAGCAAAACCCAGTGATTCACCTCGTTTTTGTAGTATTTATTTCATTTTTCTAAGTTCCATTTTTAATGCTAGAAGAGATATTGCTATTTTACTACTTTCTAATTAGCAATTTAATCCAAATGGTGTTTTTAAAGTTTATTTCCAACAGTCAAATTTTATTTTTTTCCTCTCAAGTTTTAAGCCCCCGCTAATCCAATGCCAAGTCCATATCAGTTAATCAAGTTTACTTAGACGGCACTCTTTGTTATGCTAAATCTTCACCTCCTCTTTTCTTTTTTCTTCTCTATTATTCAGAGCTTTTTAAACCACAGTTTTCCCAAAAAAAGATCAAATCCAATTGATATTAAATTTCCTCTTTAACAATCTATAGTTCAGCTTTATTAGTGCCTATATAGAATCAAAATATACTTATCCAAATTGATTCTATGATTCTTTCTCCAGCTTCTATCTTCACAGTTCAAAGACCTGCCACTGTCAAAAGCAATTCATACATTTTTTTTCTCTTTCTCTTCGCAGCTTTAAATCCTTTCTTAAAAATTCTCTGAAATGTTAATCCTGGGAGTATCTTCCATTTGATTATATCGTCCCATTCCTCCTGCTGTTTGCTTTTCTCTCTCTCTCCTGCACAATCTTATTCCAATCTAATCTTCCTCTTCAGAATGGCCATTTTAGACCACTGCTTCAGGCATCTTTGGGAGGGAGTAATTGCCAAGCCGGGGAGGGAATTTGCGACTCCCCTCTACCCAGCTGATGGTCTCCCCTTCCTCTGCCATTCCATGAGGTGGCTTCTGCCCCAAATCCAAAGGATTGGGGCTCCCTTACCAAAGCCACGCACGATTGCAGTCAGCCATCCATCTTTGGGGAAGCTCAAAACCGGAAGCCCTGAGTCTTTCTTGACAGCAGCAGATCCCAGTTGAGTTTTAGCCAAATTTAAATCCTTTAAATTCCACACCAAGTGTAAAAGATCCACATATTGTTTCTAATGCTTCTTTGAATATTATATTGATTTTAGCTTTCCCAGTCAATATTCACAGATCTAACCTCAGTATTAAAGCTATAGACCATGGAATTAAAGTTTCTAACCCTAATGGTTATAGTCTATTTCATGTATCTGTATCATCTTCCTGCACAGAGGTGGAAGAGAAAGAAAGGTCAAGTGATAATGTGAGAGATGAAAAATGCCCTAGAGAACCAGATGTTCCAGCTAATTCACCTTCCTTTCTCTCCCACAAACAGACTTCATCAAACAGTTTGGATTATTGGATTTCACTGAGAAGGAACAGCATACATCAAACCTAGGAGCAGAATGAAATTGGAAACGAGAAGAAAGAAATGTGATTGGATTAAATAAACCAAATTAAATAATGAACCAAAGCAAGGCAACTTCTTATCTTGTATTCAGGTTTTCTAAGGGCAGATTTCACATATGATTTTCAATGTATATGCAGAGAGAGAGTGGGTCACATCTCAATATTAAAATATTAAATGTTAAAATATAATCCTATTTTATTGTCTCATAAACAGAGAGAGAGAGGGAGCAAGGGAGGGAGAGAGGTCAGAGAGAGACAGTGTCAGAGAGAGAGAGTCAGAGTTTGTGTGTGTGTGTGTGTGTGAGAGAGAGAGAGAGAGAGAGAGACTATATCTGAGTAACCAGGACTCAATTCAAGTTCACCTAGCTCATGTTCTCCAGTTTTCTAACCTGGTGTTTAACCATTACACCAACTTCCTCTTTATAATATGCATACTAGCATGACTATAATATAATAATTTTAATTCATGTAAATACTGAAAAGGTAGCAAAGTAGATAGGTAGAGGATCATACAGAGAATGGTGAAAAATACTGTGGCTTCCCTTAATAAGAATAATATTTGCAAGCACATACTGGTGGAATCAGGAAACAGACAAAGTGATAGAAAATAAAGATGCTAAAATGTTCTGGGACTTTAGAATTTAAACAGACAAGCACCTGTCACACAAGACACCAAACTTAACAATTGCTGATAAAAAGGTCAAAAATAGTCTAGATAGTGGACATGGCAGTGCCTGGAGGCAGCAGAATAAAACGGAAGGTGGATAAAAATCACAAAATATAAAAATCTGCAAATAGAAGTAGGAAGATGGTAGCAAAATAAAATAATAATAGAATCAATAATAATAGCTGCCTTGGGTGCAATACCAAAACATCTGGAGCACCATTTGAATGCCATCGGCATTGACAAATTCACCATCTGTCAATTGGCAAAAAGCAGCTTTACTTGGAACAGCTTACATCCTGCAACATGATCAACCAACACCATCTGCCTAATCCAGATAGTTGGGAAAGACTCCATAGGTGGATAAAAATGCCTAAACATCTAGTCTAAACATCTGGCTGACTATGCAATCAAACAACAACAATAACAACAACAATATAAAAAAATAGCTCAATTGTTTGAAATTTTCCTTTTTCAGGATAGTTTTCTGTTCCTGATTTTTGAGAATCTGTAACCAATTTCTTGGGTTTAGGTCCATGAAAGTATATCAGTAATAAAAGTGGGGGGGGAGGGAAACCACATTTCTTATAACTTTACTTTTCATTTGGGCAGGGTGAATACAGCTTTCATTACCTAGTATTCTGTCAAATGTGAATGTGTCATTCACCTCAGAATATCATTTTGCTATTGCTGGGCCAACATGTCATATTGCTGCTATGGGTTTGACATTCTTGACATACTGAAGATTGATGTGCTTGAGTACATGATTTTCTTGAGTTGCTACAACCTATTAGTATGGCAATGTTATTTCACCTTGATTTTTGCCTTTCATGTTACTTTGCAAAAACCTACTTAGTTTTGGGATGTACAGTATGCCTTGGCAGAGGAGACATTTTTCAGTTTTACTTGACCATTGAGACCAGGGATTTTAGAATTGTTTTAAAGAACATAAGCAAAACAAACGTAGCAGTATGATCAGCTCTAACCTCAGTTATGTCTCACAAATAAATTTCACAATTTAAATGACTAACTTCCTCTTCCTCCTCCTCCCATAATACATTATATTACTAGCATAGAATGTCAGCTGCTGCCCTTGCTTGTGCTTCGTAACCATGTGGTGACAGTCTTCCATGGACTCTGGGGAGGGTGAATGAGAGGGATGTATTTGGGGGAAAATGAAAGTCATGGGAAAGTGAAAGTCATTTCTATACCTCCCCAAGATGCTGCTTCAAGGTTGTCCAACTGAGAGAACATAGCTGCGTATAACCTATGCTTGAAGTGACCATTCTAAAAATATCAGATCTTGAATTTGATTGGTCATTGATGGGGGAATATCAGTGATTGGAGGCAGTTAAGGGAGGGAAAAATTGAACGTAGTGATTTTGGCATGCAATTTTCAGTTCTGGCTATGCACTACTGCAGTGCACTTGACTTCTAATTAAACTATACCTTTCTCAACAAATGGAGCCAAGCATCATTTTTATTAAATGGGGTAGGTACCATTTAGATCTTTCTATTAAGTGGGGCAGGTGTGACATAGAGTGAGTTTTGCATAGTATTTTCTAAGTAGTATTATCACTGAATACCACTGAAGATAAAATAAGAAATGTTGCATCAACATTAATTATGATTTAAAGTATCAGTATTTCTAAGCGTAAGATTATTTTATTGAATAATTTTCCTTCTTTACATTTACAACTGCCTGATAAATTGTTGTTGCGGCCAGGGGTGACACCTTGTTTTGGATGAGCCTTGACCACCGTGACTGTCGTGGGTGGAGCCGTGGTGGCCACGGGTGGTGCCGGGGCAACTACGAAGGAGATGGCCTTGTTTTGGCTGCCGGGGTGACCGTGAGTGACATCGCGGTTGTCGCGGTTGCCAAGGATGACCCCCCTGTGGGGGAAGCATCTACGGGCCTGACCCGGTTGGCGGCGTCAACCCAGATGCTGGTGTCCCCAATAATGGTGCCCCTGATAGCGGCGGCCTTGGCAGTTGTGGTGGCCTCCTTGGTGGTGACAGTGAGGTCAATGGCTCGGAGGCCTCAACGAGGGACATCAGCCTCAGTGGTGGTGGTCCCAACGTCGGAGGCCTCGGCGGTGCCAGTGTTGCGGCCACCTCGTTGGCGGTGGTTGAGATGGAGATGGTGGCTGAATGGGTGCAGACATCAGTTGGACGTTTTCGAGCCCACCCCCGGTTTTGGCCCAGGGGGCCCCCACATCGCCAGCATCGGACTCTGGAGGCATGGCCGAAGGGGCTGTTTAGATACTCCTCGAAGGATCTTTGGGCCTTGAGAAATGTCCCCCTTTCTTTCAAGTGGCCCTCCGGACTTTCAAAGGCATATCTTGATGATGGATCCTGGGATCCTGAGAGATGGCATGGCCGCAAGAAACGTCTGGGGGAGGGTTCCCGACTGCATTTGTTTTTATCTAGGTTCTTATTGGGGTTAGGGAGAGTAGTCGGGGCAGGGGTTGGGGGACAACCCGCTTGAGACTGGGGCCGGGCCGAGGGTTGAGCATAGCCGGGAGGTGCAGGATTTGGTGGGGTCATATTGAGGATAGGGGGTTGTTTCCAGGAGGGAGAAATACAGTCCATCAGCACGGTGAGCGGGAGAGGCAGATTTGGTGGTTACAGGGGGCCATATCCAGTATTGGGAGTGCGCCCCCGCTGCTTGCACGTGGTGGTGCGCTCCGACCCCCTAGTCACTTCCTGTTCCCTGGGTGGTCTGAGTCATCAGGCCCCGGGCCTTCGGCTAATGTTGTGTAACGCCAGGTCCGTAGTCAATAAGGCTCCCCTTATACATGATTTGATTTGGGAGTGGGGAGCGGACCTGGCGGGTGTTACCAAAACCTGGTTGGGCCAAGAGGGGAGTGTTCCCCTGGTGGAGATGTGCCCATCTGGGTTTCAGGTCTTTCATCAGCCAAGGGCTCAGTGGAGGGGTGGGGGGGTTGCGGTGGTTATTAAGGAAGTTCTGTGTTCTAGAATATCCACTGTTCCTCAGACGACCAGTTGTGAGTCCCTTTTTGTGAAGTTTGGTTCCGGGGTTCAGATGGGCCTGTTGATCACATACCTGGCTCCCTGCTATGTGACATCAGCCCTGCCTGTGTTCCTTGAAGTTATAGCCAGCTTGGCAGTTGGGACCCCCAGGCTTATGGTCATGGGGGATTTCAACCTACCCACTGCTGGCGGGACCTCAGGGATTGCTCAGGAGTTCATGGCTTTCATGACAGCCTTGGGCCTGACCCAATTAATTCGGGACCCTACTCACTCTGGGATGTCACATCCTGGATCTGGTTTTTGTCTCTGATCAGTGGCAGGATGATCTAGGTATAGGGGATGTTTTTGTAGAACCCCTGTCATGGACGGATCATTCGCTCCTTAGACTCAACTTCCATTCTGCACCCCCTAGTCGCAGGAGGTGGCGCCAATAAAATGGTACCGCCCCAAGCACCTGATGGACACAGATAGGTTCCTGATGGAGCTTGGGCCGCTTCCCGAGACTCACACACACGACTCGATTGATGACTTGGTGGCTGCCTGGGATAGGGTGGTGGCCGAGGCCCTTGACCGGGTTGTGCCCTTGCGGCCTCTGACCCGGTGCCGATCCCAAGTGGCTCCTTAGTTTTCTGAGGAGCTGAGGGAGATGAAGCACCAGAAAAGACACCTAGAGAGTGGTTGGAGGACCAGCCGCTCCAAGATCTGACCGAACACTATTGCGGTCCCATATTAGGGTGTATTTAGTGGTGATAAGTGGCAAAACGATCTTACTTTTCCACCCTTATTGCGTCCACAGAGAATCACCCGGCCACCCTTTTCAGGGTGACCCGCTCCCTTTTGGATGTGGAAGCGCAGGAGGATCCCTTGCAAGGACGGGCCGAGGATTTTTCCAGATATCTGCAGGACAAAATCACTCTGATCCGGGATGGGCTGGACTCTGACTGGGCATCTCTGGGTGGGGGGGCGGGGGCGGATTTTGGTCAGGTCATTTGGGAGGAGTTCGATCCTGTTATCCTTGAGGACATGGACAGGATACTGGATGGGCTTAATGCCACTACATGTTTATTGGACCCGTATCCCTCCTGGCTGGTCTTGGCCACTCGGGAGGTGATGCGAGGCTGGTTCCAGGGGATTATTAACACTTCCTTGAGAGAGCGGCTTCTACCTGCCGCCTTGAAAGAGGCGGTGGTGCAGCCCCTCCTCAAGAAACCGTCCTTGGATCCGGCATTATTGTCGAACTATCGTCCAGTCTCCAACCTTTGCTTCATGGCAGAAAGTTGTTGAGAGTGTGGTGGCACGATAGCTCCCTCAGTACCTGGATCAGTATCCTCCAATCGGGTTTCAGGCCCGGATACAACACGGAGATGGCGTTGGTCATGTTGGTGGATGATCTCTGGAAGGCCTGAGACAGGGGTTGTTCCTCTGTCTTGGTCCTGTTAGATCTCTCAGCGGCTTTTGATACTGTCGACTACAGTATCTTATTGCGGCGGTTGGGCGGGTTGGGAGTGGGAGGCACCGTACTGCGGTGGTTCTCCTCCTTCCTCTCTGACTGTTCACAATTTGTGTTGACAGGGGGGCAGAGGTCGACCCCGAGGCCCTTGTTCTGTGGGGTGCCTCAGGGATCTGTGCTCTCACCCCTGTTGTTCAACATTTATGTGAAGCCGCTGGGTGAGATCATCCATGGCTTTGGGGTAGAGTTCCATCAGTACACTGATGATACTCAGCTGTACATCTCTACCCCGGGCCACCCTAACGAACCCATCAAAGTGATGACCCGGTGCCTGGAAACCGTGCGGAACTGGATGGGTCTTAACAGGCTTCGTCTCAACCCGACCAAAACCGAGTGGCTGTGGTTTCCTGTGCCCAGATACAGCCAGCTTACTCCGTTGCTGGCCATGGGGGGAGAAATCTTGCCCCCCACGGAAAGAGCTCGCAATCTGGGTATTCTCCTGGATGTACGGCTGTCGTTAGAAGATCACATCATGGCCGTCACCAGGGGGGCTTTTTGTCAGATCCGTCGGATCTACCAGTTGCGGCCCTTTCTGGATTGGGGAGCACTTCGCATGGTCACTTCCGCCCTCGTCATCTCCTGCCTAGATTACTGCAATGTTCTCTACATGCGGCTCCCCTTGAAGAGCATCCGGAGGCTGTAGTTGGTCCAGAATGCTGCTGCGCGGGTGATCTTGGGAGCTTCTCGGAGCTCCCATGTTACACCGCTCCTGCGCAAGCTGCACTGGCTCCCTGTGGCCTTCTGGGTGCGATTCAAGGTGGTAGTGATCATCTTCAAAGTGCTCCATGGCTTGGGACCTGGGTACCTATGGGACCACCTTCTGCCACCAACGGCCTCCTGCTGCCCAGTGCACTCTCATAGCATCGGCCTCCTCGGGGTGCCGTCAGTTGGACGATGCCGGCTGGCAGCCCCGAGGGTACGGGCCTTCTCTGCAGGGGCTCTCCCCCTCTGGAACTGACTTACCCCCGGAGATATGGGCCATCACCAACCTTCTAACCTTCCGGCGCGCAGTCAAAACCCACTTTTTCCAACAGGGTGGCCTGACCCAGTAATAATTGTGGGGTTTTTAATTGGTATTAATCTTTATTTGTTTTTTATGTGTTTTATAAAATTTTATCTTTCAGCCACTAATTTAATTATTTTAAATTGCTTTTTAACTTTTGTAACTTTTATAACTTGTACGTTTTTTATCTGGCTGTGAACCGCCCCGAGTCCCGCTTTTGGGAGAGAGCACGGTATAAAAATCTGAATAATAAATAAATAAATAAATAGAAACTAAAATAATTATTCATCACTAGGATTTGAGTACATGATCAATTTAGGACAATTTAAAAGTTAAAGTCTTCCTTGAGTTCACTTCATTTTAGGACACATTCATGCAGAGGTAGTATCTGAGTGGTGTAACTACTGGTTCGGTGATTTTACATTTTGCTGCACTCACGTGTATATCGTCGTCAGCTTGCTGCCTGAACAGCTGAGCAGCACTGCGCGTGAGTCCACAGTGGTTGAAAAAGCCCTTTTTTCCTGCTTTTTCAACTGCAGCTGTGCCACGCAAAGCAGCTGAGGTTGAAAAAGCAGGAAATAAAGGTCAGGTAAGAGCCCAGGCGGGCGTGTGGGCCAAAACAGAGCTACCGGTTCTACAGAGGTGGACAGAACCAGTAGAATCCCACCCCTGCATTCATGACAGTAAAGCCACATAATTTCAGGAAAATCTACATCTAAACTGATGTGTTATGTGACTATTCTAGACACAAAGCAATTGGCACACTTTGTGATAGTGTAACCTGGTTCCAACAATACAACTAGACTTTTTGGTCTCATACCCATACTTTTTACTAATGTGCCTGGCAGCACCCAGTTCCATTAATTTGATCAAAAGTCACACTTGACAATATATAGTAGATTCCCCATATATTTAATTCATAAATGATTTAGCAATTCTTTTTCTTGGATTTTATGCAAAAGATCTGTGATTTGGATGGTATCAGTTTAATCCACTGTCTCACAGAGACTCTTTAGGGTTAAATGTCACTCAAACAAGGATTGAGTTAAGTTCAGGACAATCCATTAATTTAGGCCACATTTTTCTTGCTAGGTTTCAGCATGGATTCCTACTTCTTAGCTGAATTGGGTTATTGTGTATAATCCCCTAAATGCATTAAATGTTATCGCAACTGTCCAGATGAAAATGAGGAAATAGAGCTGCTGGTATCATATCCTTGGACTGGACATTTAAGACAAAATTACAAATCTATAGGTTTTTCTATTTTTTTTTTTTAAATACAACCCAGTTCTTGCAATATTTGAAAGCACAATTTTACACTTCATTCAAATTGTTCTCTGTGTGTCACATTTTCCCATGACTGAAATCAACTGTATTTTTGTTGGAGAAAATCTTTTAAATATATATCATTAACTATATATCCTGGGCTTATTTTAATGTCTATGTAAAATCATTTAATAAATTTTAAACTGGATTTTCTCCAATATGATAGTCCTCAAATAATGACCTCAGCTGAGCTCAGAATTTCTGTTGTTAGTGAGACATTTAGTAAGTGAATTTTGCCCCATTTTATGACTTTCTTTGTCATGACCATTAAGTGAATCACTGTAGTTGTTAAGTTAGTAACATAGTTGTTAAGTGAATCTGGATTTCCCATTGACTTTGCTTGTTAGAGGGTTGCAAAAAGTGATCACATGACCCAGAGACACTGAAATCATCATAAATATGAATCAGTTGCCAAACACTTTAATTTTGATCTCATGATCATGGTCATGTTGCAATGGTCGTAAGTGTGAAAAACAGTCATAAGTCATTTTTTTCAGCACCGTTGTAACTTCAAATGGTCACTAAATGAACTGTTGTAAGTTGAGGATTACCTGTACTCTGTTCAGTTTAACAATGTGCTGTTATTACTAGAAGGATAGTAACCATTAATACTAAAATTGTGTGTGAATAATTTGAATTGCAGTTAAATATCATATTCTTTAATTCTCGGCAAGCCAGAAAACTGACAATCAATTTATTCTGTATGAGTCCAAAAATAAACCAAAAAAGGTCACTTATCAAGTAATGTTTTAAAAAACCAGTGGAAAAAAAAACATTTCTAAAACATGGTCCATGAAAATTCTGTCTATCACCAGGATAGCAAAAGTTGAAAAAAAACATACTTTTTTATACTGAAACTGCTGTGATAGTTGATTATGATGTGAAGTAACTTATTTTGCCTTCAGAAACCTCCTCCTTCATCTCCTTCTTAAATTTTATTAAATTATAACAAACCAAATCAAACCTATATTGTACTTATGAATACTTTGGTTAGGTACCTACAAACCAGTAAGTCATAACACGGTTGTATGTCCTTATACTGCTTTTAGAATCATACAATTGCATTCAGTAGGCGAAACTTCAGTATTTTAGGATTGCTAGTTGTCTCCATCATTCAGAGATCCCTTGTTTACCCTAAGCCAAGAGGCTAGAAGCATACAAGCAAAACATTGTTATATCACTTTTTTCATTAGCTAGGCAAGGAGATGAGACAGGGATCTTGAAGCCAATTTATGTGTGGGTTATAAGTTCAGTAGAGCCAGTGACAGATATTTTGTCTGAATTCTTTGTATCCATGCAATGTCAGGAACTATAATGCATAAAAATGACCAATACACCAATATAAAAAAAGACTCTCTTTTTTGGAAGATAGTGGCCTACCTAAATCACTTTGTCCAGATCTATTTGTGAAAGTTCAACATTCTTCCTGAGTAATAAAGAAATGTCTTCTGGTGTGACCCTCAAACTCATTCCATAATAGTGGTTTCAAAGCCTTTATCCATCCTTACGCATCTGAATTTCATCCTGGCCATAGCAATAAAATTACTCATTCTATCAGTTTAACATAGATGATTTAAGGACAAGAATTGAACAGAAAAATGGCTTTCATTGCAGATGCAAAATAATTCTGATAAAAACCAGCTACTGGAGAATCTTCAGGATTTAAGCCCAGGTCTCATTCTCCAACTTGCCCATGGTAAGAGACACTTTGCCATCAAGTTCTTGGTTTTAATCATTGAAGGGAATTACCTATTCTGGTCTTGTTGGTTTAAACTTTCCTACTGAAATATTAAACACGGACAGACACACTAACACTGTTGATTTTTATTCTTAGTCAATTGAATCTGAACTCAGTTACTACAAATGACTTGACTTCTTCCAAAGGAACACTTTCCAAAGCTGATAATCTCTACTTCATGGAAACTAGATGATGTGAAAGTGAAGATGAGAATGCTAATACTTCCTTTCCCAGTTGTATCATATTTCTCAGCTGCCACTCTTATATTATCAATCATGATGTAAGGAGGTCAAGCAGTCTTTGGATAATGGGCTGCATGAAATATTTGGTTCAACGTTTCTTTTTAACTCTGCTGCAGTCTGATCCTCATTTTCAGAAATACTACTTTTTTGGGGGTGATGGTAATATAAGTACATGTAGTCCTCGATTTATGGCAGTAATTAAGCCAGGAATTACGGATGTAAATCATGTCGATTGTTAAGTTGTCCCTCATGTGATCGATCTAATTTTACAACTTTTTTGTAAGTCATGAAGTGAAGTAGTGGTTGTAATAGCAATAGCAGTAGCACCTAGACTTATCTACTGCTTCATAGTGCTTTACAGACTTTTCTAAGCAGTTTACAGAGTCAGCATATATTGCCTCCAACAATATGGGTCCTCATTTTATTTACCTCAGAAGGATGGAAGGCTGAGTCAACCCTGAGCTGTTCAGAATCGAATTCCTGGCAGTGGGCAGAGTTAGCCTGCAATACTGCATTCTAACCACTGTGCTGCCTCAAACATGATAGTCAATAAGCAAACAACATGATCGTTAAGCAAACACATTGTCTGCAATGGGAGTTTTTGTTTTTGTTTTGGCTGCAAACCAGAAGCAAGAGAAGTAAACACTGATTTCTGACCCAAAAAACCCCCACCTTTGTAAATCTTGTTCACATAACTTCAAGATGCAGCAAAATTGCTAAAATTTCTTACCAACTGACAAGTGCCCAAAATGTGGTTTGGTGACTCTGAGGGTGGGATGGTGATTGTCAGAACTTCAAATCCAGATTGTAAGTAGCTTTTTGAGATCAGTTATAACTTGGACAGTCCCTAAGAGACTGGGCATTAAGCAAGGATTACCTGTAGTGAAATTTTGCAACTGTTTAAAGACTAGCAAGTATTCTGAACTCTTAAAAAGAATAACTACACATCAATCAGCCTGACAACCATGCCTAGAGAAGTTTCTAAAACAGATCATTAATAGATCAATTCAAATAAATTGTAAGAGCAATGAAGAAATTATAAGAACTCAGCAGGGATTTGTCAAGAAAAATATCCTCACATTTAAAAAAAAAATCAGGTAAGCCCCTGAGTAGATTGTGGGAATGATGTAGTAAAGCATTTACAAGGTTCACCATGACATTCTAATTAAGGATTTGTTAAGTGTGAGCTAGAGGCCATGACAATTAAATGGGCACAGAGATATTTCAAAAAATATACTATAGCAAACCAGAGAGATATATTGAATGGGGTGTTACAAGGTTCAGACATGGATCCAGTGTTCTTCAATATTTTTTCTTAATAACTTGGATGAAGAGGTAAAGAAAATGTCTATCAGATTTTCTGAACATACAGATTTTAGTATAATTCCCCAGAAAAAATTCAAATGATCTTGACAGGTTAGAGAAATGCGATTAAATCAGCAGAATGAAATCTAACATAGAAATGCAAATATCCTTATTTAAGAAACAGTACAGTTTAATGGAATGGTGTCTTGGGAATAGTACTTTGGGAAAAGAAATTTAAATAATATCTAATTGCAGATTGAATTGGCAGCATGATGCATCTAGAAAACAAGCAAATATAATCTTGGGCTGCATAATCTATAAATATATTTTTCAAAATCTTATAATAGTACTGATTTATTCTGCATTGTTCAGATGTCATGTCATGTGTTGAGTCCAGTTTTCATAGCACAGTTTTAAAGGTCAAGACATACTGAAACAGGTTGAGATAATGAACAGGAACTAGAAGCAAAATTCTATGAAGAGGATTTGGTTATATTTATCCTTGATGAAAGGATGAAAGGCTTTAAATAAATGGAAGGTCAAGTTCTGTTATCTATCATTCCATTGTGTGTGTGTGTGTGAAACCATGGCTTACCTCTAAACTTTCATTGACTTATCTCTCCTCCATAAGAAAAGGGTTTGAAACATAGAAGATCTCAAGATAAGACAACGGAGTGGAAGAAAGAATTAGATAACTCCTGTGCTAAGCAATATAAAGAGATAAAAATTATTTAAAATTCAGAGGAACGGCCACAGGGGTGGAATTCAAAATTTTTAACAACCGGTTCTTTGGACGTGGCTTAGGTGGTGGGTGTGGCTTGGTGGTTATGTGACTGGGTGGACATGGCTTGGTGGTCATGTTATTGGCTGGGTGTGGCCAACTCAATATTACTCACATCGAGGGATGCATCTCCTCGTCTGGCCTCTCATAACTGTGGGATGCTGCAACAGTCGTAAGTGTGAAAAATGGTCATAAGTCACTTTTTTCAGTGCCATTGTAACTTTGAATGGTCACTCCACACAAGCAAAGGAGGGGGGAAAAACTCCAAAGAAGTTCCTGAAACAGGAAGTCTAGTTCTGCCAAGAATGTAGTAAAGGTTAATGGAAGAGGCAGTTTCTGTAAGCAACACCAGAATGTTTCCTTCCTGCCTTCCTTACAGGATTAGGCCAGTAATTTCTTCTAACACCGGTTCTCTGAACTGCTTAGAATGTTAACAACTGGTTCTAGCGAATAGGTGAGAACTGGTAGAATCCCACCCCTGGCTGGCCATTATATTAAAAGTCATTTTGTGTATTTTTTACCAGAAAATTTGGAGAAATTATCTTAAATGGCTGAATGAAAATGAATGAATGAATGAACGAATGAAAAAATCAATATGGTTGTACAATTTTATTCAAGTATGGAACAATATTCAGCTTAATTGAGTTTGTCCATATGATTTCTTTAGGCCTTTCATAGTTAGTCAATTATAATGCTAGAAGAAAAATAAAACTCAGAATGGGCAATCTTGTCAATTGAAGGCAGTCAATAGGGAATTATGTTTTCAGAGAAATGCCTTAATGTCCCTATTTTAAACTGCAAATCTGATTTTAAACTTTAAACTAAAAATGGAAAATGGAGAAATGAAACTATATAATTTTACAATGTTGACTACTTTCATTTGTTTTCCTTTGTTAATAATGAAGTAATAAAAGTGTATTGTATCACAGTAGTGGAACACTGCCTAATAGTAAATACAATGTTGGGTTATTAATCCTTTGTTGAAAGATATGAAATAATGTTCTCTTTTATGCAGATGTTATCCATATTTTACTTCCCCTCAAATTTAGAAGCAAGTAAACTAGTCACCATAGTTTATAGTGATCAATATCATGTTTATACATAAGGTGTTCAAGAGAAAGAATTATCTTGTATCACGCTGACAGTTAATTGTTCAGTAGCAATGGTTATTTAACAAGGTTATTTCTTGTTAAAATCTTTCCTAAAACAAAGAGGAAAATTAACTCCCTTTTGAGTCAGATATTAGCTGACTTTCAACTAAGAACAATATTGATTAGTTGATGGTAGAGAAGAGAGCAGCTTGAATATTTCAGAGGTCATTATAGTCAGTAGACCTCAACCTATTTCATTTTCTTTCATTTACCTGCATTTGAATTTCTATTTGAAATGTAAATTACTCCTCCCCATAATCTAAAGAAAATAGAACATGAAATGATTCTAGAGAGAGAAAAAGAAATATTGGGAGATCAATACGTTAAGAGGTAGATAACTATTGTAACAAATTATTCTTAACTTGCTGAAAATCCACATGTGGAATATGGTGGGTAGAAGATCTCCAATACGCAATTGTTTTAAATACAATTAGTAACTATTACACTGGAATCTCAGGATCTAACCTATTACTTGTGTTGTGTTAACAGAGAATATCCCTGCACACAGTTTATTTTAGTACTATGCAGCTCTGCTTTATTTTTTCTGTCAGAATTCCTATCTAGAAAGTAATGTGTTAAAAAACAGGAAGAGATAGCTTTTGTTAGACAAGCCCTTGCAAAATTTCTTCTCCAGAGGCTAAAGATAACCATACCTTTTCTTATTCAGCCATGTGGAAAATTAGCAGTCAGACTGTCAGACAAAAGTCAAATGTGCCCATTGAAGTAGCACTACTTATGGTTTTAAAAATATTCAGAAGTTTCAGGGGTGGGCTTGAGGGCAAGGGATACCCATAGAGATAGCAGTATTGCTGCTGGGAAAGATAGCAAAGAAATGTGACACTCTTTCTGATTTAAATTCCAGGTTGTAAGAACAAGGTCACTGTGCAAGAGGGTTAGACCAAATAAGCACAAGCGAAAACATCTTAAGATGTCTCACTCAATTTTCAAAAGCTGCAATGTGTTACACGAGTAATTACTTTCATTTTCCCATGGCTAAACATGAATAATAGAAAGTTTAAAATGAATTCTCGGTAGTGTTATGATTTCTGGTGACGGTATGTAGATTAATTCTTGCCCTTGAATAGGGTGGAGTAAGTTGGAGAAAAAAAAAAAAAACTCAAAGGACTGTAGAATATCTCCTCTATTTCTTATAATCAGAAATGATGACAAGGAACTTCATTAGTCCTAGCCAGCATGGCTGATATACAGGGAACATTGGATTGGTGGCCGAACATATTTGAAGCAATCAGATTCTCTGCCCTATTGTAGAATATTGCCTAGGAAAAATGGAATGAATACTGTATTTTTTGGTGTGTAAGATGCACTTCCCCCCCCAAAAAAAGTGGTTGGAAATGTCTGTGCATCTTATACAGCAAATATTGCCTAAGCCCTGCCCACCTACTGGCCCCCACCCTTCGGCCTTTGCCTCCCAAGCAATTTGCCTCCTTGCAGCAAACAGCAAACAACCTGGTCAGTTTCAACACAGCCTGATTTAGCACAAGCATCTGATTGTCAGCTGGATCTGCCTCCTGACGATTAGCTGTTTCAGGCTGCAGGGATCATTGCCTATTGCTGCCTCCGTGAGCCCCATTTTTGGCCTCCATATTCCATTTTCTGCCTCCGCAGACCCCGTTTTCAGTCTCTGCGTGCCCCATTTTTGGACCATTCTGATCCCCACCACCTGGAATGGGCTGAAAATGGGTCACATGGAGGCCAAAAACAGGATACAGAGACCCAAAATGGGATGTGCAGAGGCAGCAACAGGTGGTGGTGATCCATGCAGCCTGAAACAGCTGATCATTGGGAGGTCGATCCAGCCAACAATCAGCTGCTTGTGTGAATCAGGCTGTGCTGAAACTGACCAGGCTGTTTGCTGTTTGCTTCAAGGAGACAAATTGCTGGGAGGCAGAGGCAGAAGCAGATTTTTTTCCTTGTTAGAAAAACTAACATCTTACACTTCAGAGTGTCTTATAATCTGAAAAATATGGTATTTGATTCTAACTCCTCTTGAACTGCATTGCTAAGCTTTTGGTAATTGGCTTGGGCATGGTTACCAATATTTAAAAAATCCAGCCACCAACTGAAATGATATCTTGGACTGCATTAGATGCTGTTACATGGCCAGCTATGGAAGGTGCTATTCCTTTTCTATGTTAAACAGAGATCCACAAATCAGCTGAACTAGGCACACAAAGAACCATCATTCTGCACCTGAGGTTTACCTATGGAAATACCCATTTCTTGGCAGTCTACTGATCATGCGATGGTAGAGCTTTTTGGAAACTGAGGAGCATGGGGTTTTTTTGTAGCAAAGAAGGTCACTGAGATGAAGGACAAAGTAGGAAAGCTTAGAGCAATTCTGTTAAACATTGTTTAAAGCAGGAATTCTGTTAAGCATTGTTTGAAATGGCTAATAAGTCCATCTGGAAACTAGTCTAGAATTCAGAAGCTTTGCAGTTTACATGGTTTTCTCATAGTACACTGCTACTAAGTAAGTGTCACTGGTTTTCAAATTCCTTACAGGTGATGAAAAGATGCCAAATAGCATATTAAAAGCCCCAAATGGCACAGATTCAGGTTATTTGTGGGATTAAGTCTTTTGGAGGGTATCTGTCCCAATTGACCAGGTCAAATAGGTTGGATGCATTCCAGGTTCTTTCCCTTAAGGATAATCATCTTATGGGACTTAGGAAGCACAACTTCACAGTGGTCCCTGCCCTGTGGAATAGGCTTTTCCCTGAGATCTGGCAGGTTCTCAGGCTCTTAACTTTCCAGAAAGAAGACCTGAAAGCGCTGGCTTTTCTACAAGCATTGTTGCAATTGACCCATAGGGCAGAAAAAGAGAGAGGGAGAGGGAAGGAGGAAGGAATAGGGAAAGAGAGAGGGAGAAGGAGAGGAGAGAGAGTGGTATTTTAATATTCACTTTTTTGATGCATTTTAATTTAAAAAAAAACAGATCTTTTTCATTCAAATTGACTCCCTGTCCTCCATCAATTAAAAAAAAAGATTAAAATAAAATGTTGCTGGTTAGTTTCATTAGAGGGAAGTATATTTTCATTTGAGAACCATGCCAGGACAACAAAATCTATTGCTTAAGTTCAATACCTTGTCTCATTATGCTGCATTTCACACTCCATATACAGTTTTGCTTCAATTGAGCTGGAAATGCCCTTTTAGTCTTACTACTGTCATCTCAATTGCCACATTCTTGAGTAAGTTGTCTCCTGGGTAGATCTCTGAATCTCTTGCTTGGCAAAAGAACAGAAGTGCTATAGAAAAGAGGATAAAATATAGCCTACATAACACTCCAATATTTGGGAGGTAAGTTGGAATGTCTCCAAGTTCCCACAACACTCTTCTCCTGTCTTGACATCTAAGTGACAAGGTTTACATTTATCACTCTACTCAACCCTGACAAAATTGGTGTCATTTCAAATACCTTTATGGTATTAGGAATCTGTAGAGTCTGGACAAACATGCTTGACCATGATTCTTTGGGAAGGACCTGAAGTACATGGGTGATAAAGATTATATAGATGATTTACATGCAAGGAAATATATTAAAAAGTGCATTAGATATTAGAAACATCTAGTCAATTTCATTTATTCCTGTGTTACTAAAAGACTTATATTTGTGGTTGTAGCTGCTAACAGTTTTTGAGGAATTGAACTAGTGGCTAGTGCTTGGTTCTAATAGTAATTGCACTTAGTTAGACTTATACACAGCTTCACAGCCCTTTTGAGTGGTTTACAAAGTCAACATATTACCCCCAGGAATCTGAATCCTCATTTTACTGACCTTAGAAGGATGGAAGGCTGAGTCAACCTTGAGCCTGATTTGAACTGCCAAATTGCAGGCAGCCGAAGTAGCCTGCAGTACTGCACTCTAACTACTGCACCACTGTGGCTCCTAATATTAGCCACATTCTGCCATAGCATGGATAGACAGTTTGTTCTAGTGGGTTAAGGCACCAGGCTAGAAAGCAGAAGATCATGAATTCAAGTCCTTAGCTATGAAAGCCTGCTGGGTGACCTCTCTCAGCTCAACCCACCTCACAGAACTGTTGTAGGGGGAGGAATAGGAGGAGGAATGTGTGTTGAATATGTTGGCACCTTGGGCAATTTGTAAATAAACATAAATAAACAAATAAATCTTAACCTTGTACTATGCCTGTAAGTAATCAACTTCATCTGCAGAAGAAATTGAATCAGGATAATTAACTAGGATTCTATCTGTGACTTAACCCCATACATGTCTCAAAGATGCTTTTCCAAAAAGCAACTGGACTTTCTTCGTTTTTCCTTGAAATCATTTAGCTTCTCATACAAGAAGCTTCTGTGGTGGAGAATGGAAGCATTTACAGTATATGCCTTGCAGTCATCTGGTCATTAGCACTCTTCCTGAGAGTTGTTGAGGCCACTTGGAGGTTTATATGTGCCCTCAGGGTCACCTGAATTTGAGTGCAAATGTGAAATTTTCTTGGAACTGCTGAAAGGACTGGCTTGTAAGCAAGAGATAAGTGGTGTCATGCCCCTCCCCCTTGAAGAAACGTCTTCAAGGAAAAACAAAAAAAGTCCAGTTGCCTTTTGAAAAAACACATTTGAGACAAACATGACCTAGATGACTGAAAATCTCCATAGACATAACCCCATACATCTTTCATACTCCCAAATCGTGGATGAGATACAATTTTTTAAACATCCGGTTCTAGATGGGTGAGGCCATGTGACTGGGTGGGCATGGCTGCTTCTTCTTCTTCTTCTTCTTCTTCTTCTTCTTCTTCTTCTTCTTCTTCTTCTTCTTCTTCTTCTTCTTCTTCTTCTTCTTCTTCTTCTTCTACTACTATTACTACTACTACTATTACTATTACTACTTCTACTTCTTCTTTTGCAGCACCCCTCTGTGCTCCATTTCTGGGACTTCTGGCCTCAGGGAAGCCTTCTGGAGGGGTGCTATGAAGCTTCCCAGGGGCCCAGGAAGGCAAAAATGGAGCACAGGGGGGTGCAGCACCCACCCCCCGCATGTCCCCTTTTGCCTCCTGGGCCTCAGGAGAGCCTGCTGGGCAAAGCAGTAAGACAGCGAGGGGGATCCAGGTGCAGCTGATCATCAGGACATCTGATCATCAGGAGGGAAAGAAACAAAGAAATACCTTAAGGAGCGACTGGGCGTGGGACAATGCAGTCAGCAATGTCGCACATGCACGATAAGAACTGACTGGGCAGGGAGGGGAGGGGTGGGCAGAGAGGGGTGGGGCCAGCCAGGGGCACGATTTGCCGGTTCTCCAAATTGCGCAGAATCATAATAACCAGTTCTATAGAACTGGTCTGAACTGGTAGAATCCCACCCCTGTCCCAAATGAAAATTAACTTCTAAACTGCCTCATTGGCTGTCTCATAATTTAGCAAAGGATAATTAGGACTGCAGAAAAATCTTCAATCAAGGACCTGTATACTTTTATGAGTCAAAAAGAGGACTGTGAAAATATTTACAGACCCCCTCACATCCCAGACATAAACTGTTTCAACTCCTTCCCTCAAAACGACGCTACAGAGCACTGCACACCAGAACAACTAGACACAAGGACAGTTTTTTCCCACAAAAGCCATCACTCTGCTAAACAAATAATTCCCTCAACACTGTTCAACTATTACAAAGTCTGCACTACTATTACTATTAATCTTCTCATCACTCCTTATCACCCATCCTCTCCCACTTGTGATTGTAGGACTGTAACTTTGTCGCTTGTATCCTTACGATTTGTATTGACTGTTTGCTAGTATGATTTGATTGTTAATCAATTGTTTGACTGATTATATCCTATGACTATCATTAAGTGTTGTATGTTATGATTCTTGATTCTTAATGGAAGTATCTTTTCTTTATGTATACTGAGAGTATTTACAGCAAAACAAATTCTTTGTGTGTCCAATCACACTTGGCCAATAAAGTATTCTATCTATCTATCAATCAAAGTTTCATTGTAATAATTTTGTGGGATTGAAAAAAAATCAATGAAATATCTGGCTTAGAATTCTTAAAAAAATAAATCCAAGAGATGTAAGTGATAATCACTGGTGTATTTGGCATTCACAAATCAAATAAAGGTCCTAACACAATAGTGGAAAAATGATACCATCTTTAATTGCACAAGTGAAAATGCATACATAACCAATTCAGTTTCTTCGTTTCTTTCTTCCATCCTACTCTGAGGACGTTATTTCAAAAAATCTCACATGACGGTCATCAAGGCAAGAGCCCTTTGAGAACTTACTAAGTCTTTCCTGAAAATCAAGCGATACAACAAATCAGAAAATAAGGAAGATTTTTTTTTCCTGTCCCACCTTTAATACACCTTACCACTACTGTCAGGTTTTGAGCAATCATTGTGGCCATTGACCCTTGACCATAATCATACATGTAGTCCTTGATTTACAATGGTTTGTTTAGTGACTGTTCAGAGTTAGAATGGTACTGAAAAAGAGACTTATGACCATTTGTCATGCCCCTAGTGGAGACTGACTCTGAGGGAGAGGAGGAACAGCCGACAGGCAGTGGAAGTGTGGCTCTGGAGGTTGTGGAGGAGGCTGGGGAAGGGCAGAGGCCAGCTGATCAGCCAGAGGAGGACCTTGACCCATCCCCTATTCATCCTAGGGCATGCAGGGAGAAGAGGATAAGGGAGAGGCATGGTCTATTCGGGAGGAGAGGGCCTTGATACTCTTCATGGGCTGCAGCTGTGACAACTGAATAAGAATAATGGACCTGCATATTGGTGAATGCTGGAAACAAAGCATGTAAATATTTTTAGTTTATAGTTCCTCTGAGTTTGGCGTCCTTCCCAGTGTGTGTTATTTGTGGACATCCTCCAGCCCTTATCTTGCCTGGTTTGTGTTGCTTTATTCCTTCTTTGTGTAACTGTGTGGGAGGTTTTTTTTTTTTGTCTTCTGTCAAAGATATTTGGAGCTTGGAAGCAAAATGAAGGAATAACCTGTTTTCTGTGACTGTGTTTGTTTTGTATCCCACCCTGGGTCATCACACGATTGTTCACACTTACAACCATTGTACCATCCCAGAAGCATGTGAATCAAAATTTGAACTCTTGGCAACTGGTTCATATTCATGACGGTTGCAGTGTCTCAGGGTCATATGATCACCTTTTGCAACTTTTTGACAAGCAAATTCAATGGGGAAGCCAGTTAACAACTATGGCAGTATCTCAACAACTGCAGCGATTCACTTAACAACTAGGTCAAGAAAGGTCATTAAATGGGGGGAAATTCACTTAAAATGTTTCACTTCACAACATAAATGTTGGGCTCCTGTGTGGTCATAAGTCAAGGACTACATGTATTCATGTACTTTTGTGGTTTTACTTTGGTAAAGCTGCAGGAAAGAAATCCAGCACTTTACTAAATGTTAGCACCTTTTCAATATTTTTTTTCTCAAGTGAATAATTCTTGTTTGCTTAGAGCTGTGGTATAATAATAAACACAACAATCAAGATGTCTCAGCAAGAGATGTAGTTTTGCTTTTAAGCATTGCAAAATTAAGTTACTATTAAAGGTGTAAATGATTGACTGTGCGTGACTTCATTCTATTGTCTCTAAGGATTGTGACAATTTTCAGTAAAGCTCTCTTGCTATAATATTGATGCAGAAGATTTCAGTTGTAAAATAGGTGTGCATTTGATGAAAATGGCAGATCTTGCTCATTTGTTCTGTTCAGATCATCCAGCTTCATAAATCTGAAAATATTGATTTGAAATGATAGTGAAAGCTTTTTATTGATCTTTGTTTTCCTTTTTAAAAAAATCTGAACCATGTAATAGCAAAGGAGACAATCTGGAAATAGAGATCTCTGCAAAACATACACATACACACACATTTATAAATATCCCATGATTATTTTTAGCAGCACTGAAAACTCCTTTAGCAATTATTTATTTGCAAAATGTATGTTCCTCCCCTATCTACGACTGGGAGGCCAATTTGCCTAATCAAAAAGCAACCCTTATTTCAAAATTGCCTTTTCTGTCTTTAAGTAGTGTCAGCATATAAATAGGTTTCACTGATTACTTAGCATAAATGAGTCCTCTTCTTCACTGTTCATTCTCTCTAATCATTCATGCAAATAGATCAGGAAGTGGTGATGGTTCAAATGGCTTTGTTTGCTCCTATGAGTTTTGGGAATTGGATGTAACTTCCGAATGCATAATAGGGCTATGCAGAGCTTCAAACGAGGGCTTTACTTTGATGGAACTTTGAATAAATTCTTCCAGCCAAATGTCTGCTTTACTTCTTTGGAACAGTCTGCTTTTCTTCTAACTGAGAAGTAGCTAACGGAGTTGTACTAAGATATAAAATTAAGAGGAGTGAGAAATAGAGAAATCTCTAGTTGTAGAGAAATTTGAACAAACATTTCTCCTAAGGCCCAAATGAAGAGATTTCTTAGGCAGGACATCAGCCATAACATGTAACAGCTCCAGCATGGATGGTGGGATTTCTGGAGTCATCCCAAAGATAATGTGGACATAATATACTTAATTTCAGCAAGCCATTCAACAAAGTAGACCATAACCTACTTTTTGGTAAGCTGGAAAAAAGTGGGATAGATAGCACCACCACCAGATGGATTCGCAACTGGCTGAAAAACCATATTCAATAAGTAGTCCTTAATGGGTCTAAGTCTACATGGAAGTAAGTAAGCCGTGGGGTGCCACAAGATTCTGTCTTAGGCTTAGTACTCTTCAATATCTTCATTAATGACATAGATGAGGGAATAGAAGGGGAACTTACCAAATTTGCAGATGATACTAAGCTGGCAGGAATAGCTAACACTCAAGAAGATAGGCTCAAGCTCCAGATGAATCTTGACAGACTAGAACACTGGGCCTTATCTAACAAAATGAAATTCAATGTAGAGAAAAGTAAAGTCCTACATTTAGGCAAGAAAAACCAAAAGTACACATATAAACTGGGTGAAACCAGGCTCAATAGCAGTAACTGTGAGAGGGATCTTGGAGTCTTAGTGGACAGCCAGCTAAATATAAATCAGCAGTGTTCAGCAGCAGCCAAAAGAGCTAATGCAATCCTAAACTGCATTAACAGAGGGATACAATCAAGATCAAGTGAGGTACTAATACCACTCTATAAAGTCTTAGTAAGACCACACCAACTGCATCCAATTTTGGTCACCACACTATAAAAAAGATGTTGAGACTCTAGAAAAAGTACAGAGAAGAGCAACCAAGATGATTAGGGGACTGGAGACTAAAACATATGAAGAATGGTTATAGGAACTGAACATGGCTAGTCTAGTGAAGAGAAGGACCAGGGGAGACATGAAAGCAATGTTCCAATATTTGAGGTGCTGACAGAGACAAGGGGTCAAGCTATTTTCTAAAGCACCTGAAGGCCAGAGAATGAATAATGGATGGAAACTGAACAAGGAGAGATTTATCCTGGAAATAAGGAGAAACTTTCTAACAATGAGAAAAATCAACCCATGGAACAACTTGCCCTCGGAAGTTGTGGGAACGCCATCACTTGAGACTTTCAAGAACAGATTGGACTGCCATTTGTCAGAAATGGTATAGGGTCTCCTGCTTGGGCAGGGAGTTGGACTAGATGACCTACAAGGTCTCTTCCAATTCTGATTATCTGTTATCTGTTATCAAAGTGCTCTTTTGAGAGGCAACTGGACTTTCTTTGGTTTTCCTTAAAGATGTTTCTTCAGTTCTGAAGCAACTTTAGGTTAACCATGATCTGGATGATTGTGAATCTCCATAGACCTTCTGGAGTCATATCACTCAAATTCTGGCTATGCAGCTGCAGAATCCATAAGATGACACAAATTTGGGAATAACAAGCCTGTATAGAAATATTTCTCAGGTATTTTGCTGGTGATCTTGAGAAAGCAAGTAACGCCAAAGGATTTTCTGTTGCTTGAACTGAAGTTGGTTAGCTCTAGTTTTTCCCTGTGCATGTTAAGGGATCCTTGTAAATGTCTCCTCTGAAAGATGCTATCTATGCTGAAATCTTCAATTTCATCTCTTTATTATGATTACCTCACCATCTGTTGCATTTTGACATGTGATGGACACATCCTGCTTGACACCTTGACTACATTGTAGCTGCAGGGTGGGCTCTAAAAGCCTGTAGCTGAAGGATGGCACCCAAAGCAGCAAGACAGGAACATCGAAAATCTCATTTCACACTCTCCCAACCAGTGGCAGCTGACATGCAGTTGAGAAGAGTCAAGAGGTATGAAACAAACCCAATTTTCTGCTTTTATCAGTTGAGAAATGATGCCAAGTGAAACCTTCTGCAACAGTGGTTCAGAATGATTCAAAGCCACATGACTCAGTTTGTCAAAACAAATCAGGTGTGTTTCTTTGCTTCAGTGAAGTGAATAACGTTATCCCCAAAGTTTAAATAACTTTATGAAAAGGAAACCACTAAGCATATCATGTGGGCCTAATGTTATTTTTTTTTTTCATCTCCCTAGCATTTCCCTGAAAGTTCAGGGTACCCTTTATTTTTTGGATCAACAGAGGGTGTGACAAGAATTGACTGACTGGTTTGTCACCTGAGTTTGACATCAGAGAGAGAGAGCGGGGGGGGGGGGGGGGGGGGGCAACCAGACTTTCTGGTTTTTCTTTGAAGACATTTTGCTTCTCATTCCCTTCGGAGCTGAAGAAGCTTCATGGATGAGTAGTGAAACATCTTCAAAGAAAAACCAAAAAGTCCAGTTGTCCTTTGAGAAAGCACATTTGGGACAACCATGAGCTGGATGACTGAGAATCTGGATAGACATGTCTCTTGTCTACAACATAGTCTTTTCAGCAGTCCCAAAAGAGTTCTACACTTATTTGTACTATGATTCAAGTGACTCTGAAGACACAGATAAACTCAGTGTTGCAATTCAACTGGTGTAACAATCAGTTCAGTGAGTGCGCATTTTGCATGCATGCTCTACATTTTACTTACATTCTGCTGCATTCCCAGTGAGTAAAACAGCTGATGCTGTGAGAATAAGTTGTGCTAAGAAACCCAGGAAATAAAGCACAGGAAAAAGCAGGGGCAAGTGCTCACGGAACTACCAGTTCGCCTGAACCAGTCTAAACGGGTAGAATCCACCCCTGGATAAGCCTCTCCAAGTAGCCTCCATCACTCTCAGAGAGCCAACAGCTGACCTTTAGAGTGCTAATGACCAGATAACTACAAATAATATAAAACCTTCTGTTTCCCCATCAGTCATCTGGAACTGAAGAAGCTTCTTGAAGGAGAAGCAAAATATTTTCAAGGAAAAAAAACCAAGAGAGTCCAGTTGCTTTCCAGTAAAGTACTCTGTGACCTGCTGGCTTTTATGCCTAAGGCAGAACTAGAAATCATAGTGACTTGATTTCCAACCTGATGCCTTAACCACCAAACCACACTCGCACATATGTGAACATGATCTATGTCATTATAATTATAGGAAAAGACCTGTCTTTATAAAGCCATGTTAGTGTATGACAATGTTAGGAGTGGACATTTTAGAGATAGCTATAGTGAGGTTAGAAAAATGTTATAGAGAGAAAATGGCAAAAGGAAAACAAAAATCAAATGCAAGGTCAATGAAAAGAAACAGAAAGTGATTTCAAGCACTGTATGGAATGTCAACAAAATGTGATGAATATCTACACCAAATATCATGCTCCTGAAACAGTATGCCTATAAGAAAACAGAACCAATCAGATTAAAAGAGACAGCCACAATATAACAGGATGCCCTAGTCAGCAAATGCCATACTATGAAAGGTTGAAGTACCACGACTACAAAGGGAATGCAATTGAAAGCAACTTTTCTAATTATGAGATAAGCTAACAGTGAAAATATTGTAAAAATGACATCATTATGTGACAATGGAAGAGTATCCTAATTATAATAAACAAGGGTGGAGCATCGCCTCTTCCTAAACCTGAAACCCAAAAAGACAAAATACATTTTTTTTGGCATAGGAAAGCATAGGAGTGCAATAGCTAAACAGTCAAGATGTCAAATTTAGCCACACTGCCAACAACAGGAAAGGAAGGGAGGGAGGGAGATAGGAAGAAAGTAATGAAGGAAAGAAGGAAGGAAGGAAAGGAGGGAGGAAAGGAAGGAAGGAAGGAAGGAAGGAAGGAAGGAAGGAAGGAAGGAAGGAAGGAAGGAAGGAAGGAAGGAAGGAAGGAAGGAAGGAAGGAAGGAGAGAGGGAGGGAGGGAGGGCAAAAATCCAGCATGATTTTCAAGCGTTTTGGGTGCCTTGTCTTTGTGAAAATATAATTAGGAATGATATTGGTGGGATAACTCAACATAGCCAACTTACTGTGGGGCAAGTTGGCCATGGCAAATTGTCACAGACCTGAAAATGACCAATTGTCACAGATCTGAAAGTGGGTACTCCTGTCTTGTTCCTTTCTATCTTTCAAAAGTCTTGATCAATGTTCCGTTCACAATTATTTGTGCTTGTTTTGAAAAACATATTTGCATCCATGTCATTCTTGCCAAAATCCATATCTTCCAAAATTTGAATCAGATAAATTCAGTTTAAATTGTTAAAAGCTTTCTCTGCATCAAGAAATATTAAAACAAGCTATTTTTAATTGTGCACTTCCAAGTACTCTAGTACATTAATAACATCTCTAATACTATCTATTAATTGTCTCTTAAGTAAAAATAAACAAAACACATTAGTCTTTGTGGATAAAAAATTGTAAAATATTTTCCAGGCTTTCAGTTTGAATCATTGTGAATACATTATAATCACTTTTCAGTAATGATATTGGTCTATATTTTTTGCCAAAGTAAAATCCTGTACCTTCTGTCATCTAAAATGGAGTTCAACTTTTTGTTGCAAAGGTAACAAAAGCTCATCTTCCAAATATAGTATATTAATTCACCTTATATAGTATCTCTATCTTTATTTGTTACTACACATTACATTTTAATAGCATCAAAAATGCTCTTATTTTAATGATCCATTCTTCATTCATCTTTGGGCATCTGTTAACTTTGGTAGATTTTGTTTCTTTAAATATTCATCTGCCCTCACAGGTTGCTATAATTTCCTCATTTTGTATTTTAATACCATTTTCTTTTTATTATTTTTTCCCAGTCTATAAGCAAGCTATTTCCCTGGTTTATTTGCTGACATAAAGCTCCTTTGTTTAACAAATTCAGTTTTATTTCCATTGCTCTCACCATTAGCACAGAAAGTTATGCTGTAGAAGTTTAATTTGCTATGAGATATTTTTCCTCCCCAGAGATCTCATTAGTTCCTCCTCTTTTATCTTTGTATCATTTAGAATCTTTTGCATATTTTCTTTTCTTGTTCAATTTATTGTTCTGCTGAATAAATTGTCCTCACATGAGTGCATTGCTGGCATTCCATATCATTTAATATCTGTAACTTTATTGAGATTATTCTCAAAAATCCTATAAGATTGTTTTTACATTCTTCCACTATTATTTCACATTGGAATAATATTTCATTTCAACTCATCTGCACGTTTCAGCTTTCTTCTTGCATATGTATTAAAGTCACTGGATTATGAACAGAGAAAGACGTTGGCAATATTCCAACTTTGTTAGCACCAGTGGCCAAACCTTTGGAAATCCAAAATGTATCTGTTCTGGAGTAAGAGCTGTATCCTTCTGAAATATCAGTATAAGTAAATAGCAATAACAATAGCACTTAGACTTATATACCATTTCACAGTGCTTTACAGCCCTCTCTAACTGGTTTACAGAGTCAGCATATTGCCTCCAACAATCTGGGTCCTCATTTTACCCACCTCAGAAAGATGGAAGGCTGAGTCAACCTTGAGCCTTGTGAGATTCAATCTGCCAAATTGAAGGCAGCCAGAAGTCAGCAGAAGTAGCCTGCAGTACTGCGGTCTAACCACTGCACCACCAAGGTCCAGTGTTACCAAGTAAATATAAGTATAAATTACCTTTCAATTCATTCAGTTGACATATGGAGAAAATATTGATCATTTGCAGTATATTTTTGGTAACTTCTTTTTCATCATGTTAATCCCTTTCGCTGATGTTTTGTTCTGTTGCAGGCAAACTGTTCCATTTCAGTTTTCCATTGGGCACCACTTTTCATATGACAGCCCCAATAACTTTCTGATATGTTGAAAGAAAAGCACAATTTATTTTCACTTGGAGGATGAATTTCCATTAAAAGGCTCTTATTTTTATTAAAGGTAATCTCTGCCCCCCTGCAACATATCTGATAGATATAATCATTTTTTGTTGCAGCTCCATTTTTTTCTTTATTTAAAGCAGCAGACATAAATTTTTTTCTTAACAGAAAATTGCAATGATGCCGAAGTGACAATGCATGTACAGTAACACGATCCCATAAATGCAGTGATCGACTATTTGCATCCCGACTTGTAATAACATTACAGTAGGTTCTGGAATTTGTAAGTTTATATCATTGCCTATGCTTCATCATTTGCCTTCTCTTGATCTCCTAGGAAACACTTATATAAACCAAATGTTGGCCAAAAAGGCATTAAGAGTTGTTAACCTAATCCTACGTAGATTTTTGTCTGGTAATATTATATTACTAACTAGAGCATACAAAACATTTGCTAGACCAATACTTGAATACAGCTGTATGGAACCCACATTATGTATCTAATATTAACACAGTTGAGAAAGTCCAGAAATATTTTACAAGAAGAGTTCTCCACTCCTCTACTTGTTGCAGAATACCTTATGCACCAGACTTAAAATTCTAGACCTAGAAAATCTAGAACTACGTCGCCTTCGGTCCGATCTAAGTATAGTATATAAAATCATACATTGCAATGGCCTACCTGTCAATGAATACTTCAGCTTCAACCATAATAATACAAGAGCAAACAACAGATACAAACTCAAGGTTAATTGCACCAAACTTGATTGCAGGAAATACGACTTCAGCATCAGAGTGATCAATGTCTGGAATATTCTATCTGACTCTGTGGTTTCTTCCCTAAAACCCAAAAACTTTAACCTTAGACTTTCTACTATTGACCTCACCCCTTTCCTAAGAGGTCTGTAGGGAGCGTGCATAAGTGCACCAACGTGCCTACTGTCCCTGTCCTGTTTTTTTTTTTTTTTTTTTTCTTATATGTATCCATGTATTCATAACTATGTTTTTACTTATACCTATTATCTTGTAAGCAATTGACAAATCGAATAAAATAAAATAAATAAATAAAAATATTCCCAGAATCCTTTGTGATGTATGTCATGCCCTAGTATATAACTTTTATATACTGTTGTTGATCTCTAGCCTCATCTAGTGGCTGGAGAGACAAATATCAAGTATATTGTTTGAAGTTGACCCCACCTGTTTACCCATCATCCCGCACTCTCAAAACAAATGTACTCTGGGAAGCCAGACTCCATTTCCTTTAGTATTTGGAGAATGCAAAAGCACAAAGAAGAATCCATCTTAATCTGTACCACATGGTCATCCAAAGACACAAAGCATCACTGGGATATCACATGGTATCCCACACACAAAGCATCACTGGTGAGATTTAAATTACTTGTATTTATTAATTGTTATGTTTGCAGTAACTCAGTACTGTCTATCTTGTATTTTGTCCTCAGTTCAACCATATCCTATTCTTTCAATAAAGCATTAGATCTATACACACAGTCTGTTTTAAGAGCTGCAGTGGGACAGCAATTAGAATTCAGTACTGTGGGCTACTTCTGCTAACTTCTGGCTGGCTGCAATTTGTCAGTTCAAATCACATTAGGCTCAAGGTTGACTCAAGTCTTCCATCCTTCCAAGGTGGGCAAAATGAGAACCCAGATTTTGGGGGGCAATATACTGACTCTGTAAACTGCTTAAAGAGGACTGTAAAGAACTGTGAATTGGTTTATAAGTCTAAATGCTATTGCTGTTGGAGGATTAGGTGGGTTTAGCTGCATGTTGAGCTGCACAGAGACTAACATATAGTGAGGACAGAACAATGTATATATTTTCATTAATTTCAACTTGATGAAGGATATTTGTTCTCCAGTTAGGAATTATAAAATCCACTGAATTTCTAAAGCAAAAGGATTCCTTGAGTGAAACTTGATTCTCAGTTACCGCTCCAGAATTTTTTATTGGAAATAATGTGAAAATTTCTATTGTTTTATTTAGGTTTCTTTTTAAGTTATTACTCTACCCTTTTCATCTGTTCTTTTCATCTGTTCAGCTGTGTCCAATTCTCAGAGATAGCCTACAAGAATTCCTGCAGTTTTCTTGACAAGGTTTTTCAGAAGTGGTTTGCCATTGATTCCTCCCTACAGCTGAGAAAAAGTGACCAATTCAAGGTCAGTCAGCTGGCTTTCAGCCTAAGATGGGACTAAAATGCATGGCCGTCAGATTTCTAAAGGTAAAGGTAAAGGTTCCCCTCGCACATACACGCTAGTCATTCTCAATTCTAGGGGGCGGTGCTCTTCTCCGTTACAAAGCCAAAGAGCCAGTGCTGTCCAAAGACATCTTCATGGTCATGTGGCCGGCATGACTAAACACCGAAGGCACACGGAACACTGTTATTTCCAAGCAAAGGTGGTCCCTATTTTTCTACTTGCATTTTTTACGTGCTTTCGAAATGCTAGATTGGCAGAAGCTGGGACAAGTAAGGGAGCTCACTCCATTATGTGGCGCTAGGGATTCGAACCACCAAACTGCTGACCTTTCTGATCATTAGCTGCTGAGCCACCACATTCCTATTTCTAGCCTGTCTTAAACACTGCAGCAAATGGACTTTCTTACTTAGTAGAGTCCATCAAAATGAAAATCAGATGGATTTAGCTTTGCTTTTGTTTTTGAGAGTTCAGGCAAAATTGTCTGTGGTTACTTTCATTCCTTTTTCTTTGACCATTTCATGCTTTCTAAAACATCAGATGGTTTATAGGAGAGAAACTAGAGAGAGGCACTCTAAGTAATTTCCCCTTGCTTCCGTGTTCTTCATCATGCATGAGATGAAACATGAATGTTGGCTTGTCTTATGATGATCCTACGGGATGTATTACTCTGACACTTTAGGATTATAAATCATATCAAAAGTCCACAATAGCTGATTCTCTGTTGTCAACATTTGCTTTTCAATTCCTTGGAGGGGAGACAAGGTTATTGCTCATCCCCTCCTTCTCCCCTGTGATTTTAATTGTTTGGGGGATTAGAATACTTGAATGGAATGCCTGAAGTAGGCTGAGGAGTTCTATAAAGGCGTTCCAGTATATCAGCTTGTGTTAGATGAGCTGCCTTAAATAATAACAAGCTTTGTAGAACAGCGATCTCTATCTTTTCAGAGTGTAGCTCATTCTTTCTCCCACTCTCTTTCTTTCTCCTTCCATGCTCTCCCCACCCCCCTCCACACAGACACATGAAGAATTTGCATTTTATAACTTAATTTAGGTGAATAATTATCTGAGATTTAAATTATCTAGTTTTAATTATCTGATATTATCTGAGATTTAAATTATTTGAAAAATCTGTTGAAAAGTGAATATGGTGGTTTTGTAACATTAATATAAGAGATAGGTAGACGAACAGACTGGAGAAATAGGAATGCATAGGTGCATTCCTTTCCTGATAAACTGAGCAATTTTAAACTTAGAATTAATTGTCTCAAGGATAATCAAAATCTGGAAACAGATATTGTCTCTTCAGCAAATAACAGGGACATAGCCTTCCATCTGTGACTTTACTGATGAGATAGGTACCTGTATTTTATACAATGAAAAAGTTATGCCATTCCTAATGTGACTTGGTGCTTAAATAAGCTGTGAGAATGACTCTAATTTCAAGTCAGATAGTTGCTGGGCCTCTTGGACTTTGTGAGAAATGATGAATCATCTTCAAACATATTAGCAATTCTACATATAAAAAAGAGAGAGTGAAATTATAGTAGAAAGTCTCTATGAAAGATGCATTTTGCAATTACCTTAACAATAATATTCTATAGATGTAATCCTGAATTGATTTACGGTAATAAGTTCTACTGAACAAAATAAAATGTTTTTTTCTGGGCATAAGTTATCAGAGAAACTTAATTTCAAGTTTTGAAGAAAATAAGGTACCACAATTCAGAAGGCAGAAAGCTATATGCTTTCATTAAGATTTCAGTTAATTAATCATTAATCTCTTCATTTTCTGCATATTCCATTGAACTGCTAAGTTAGCTTTTGAGTCATTTATCATTTTGTAGAATAGAAAGAAAACTGCTAATCCCAGGCACAAGGAAAGATGCAATCCATCAGTTAAATCAGCCCATCACAAATACATCATGGTTCTGTAATTCTGAATTCAAATTTTTCCATTCAAAACAAGATAATGATACTGGAAAGCCAAATTGTCATGCCCATTTGTAGGTTTGACAAAGTGATTTCATTTTAAATTTATACAATGTCCTTTTGTTTTTTTCCAATACCATTAAAGTGTCATTTTCTTTTTTTGTAAGGTCAGTCAACCAGTTATTTTCTGTTCTTCCTTTTTTGAGTGGTATTTTTCTCATTCTGTTTTGAATAGAACCCAGCACCCTTCTGCTTTAACAGATGAGTGGTTTTTTTCTCTCTCCCTCAACAGAGATTAACAGGGATTAATATTAGTGGTATAGAGTTTAATAGTTTCTGCTCACTTCAGACATTTTAAAAGATTAAAGCAGCCACTAATGTATTTCCACCGTGCTAATGTCTTGAAGCTAATGTTTTGATCAAAAATTGAAATGGGATTTAAAAAGTTGAAATGGATTGTGGATTTGGAGTTATATTCAGCATATGAATTTACCATCCATTCAGAACATAAAATGTGAAAAAAGCATATAACTTAGCATATATATGTAGTTATTTCTAGAGAATCATCATACATCATAAGGAAACACATTAAAACTAAAGTTTTTCTCACAGTATGGAGACTTCTGGACAAGCATCACATATGTGTCAGCAGTTCTGGAGAACCGGTAATGGAAATTTTGAGTAGTTCAGAGAACTGGCAAATACAACCTCTGACTGGCCCCACCCCCATCTATTTTCTGCCTCCTGAGTCCCAGCTGATTGGCTGGGTCTCCTTTTGTTGCTCTGCACAGGAGAAGGGAGTGGAAAGCAGGTTAGTGGGGTGGGGAGGGAATGGGATTTTGCAGTATCCTTCCCCTGACATGCCCACCAAGCCAGGCCCATAGAACTGGTAGTAAAAAAAATTGGAATCCCACCACTGGTTTTGCTCCATTGTATGACCTTGCTGGCTACAGCTGTTAAGTGAATCACTACAGGTGTTAAGTTAGTAACACGGTTGTGAAGTGAATCTGGCTTCCCCATTGACTTGGTTTATCTGTTAGTCGCAAAAGGGGACCATGTGATCCTGGAATTATCATAAATATGAGCTGGCTGCCGAGCAACTGAATTTTGATCGTGTGTCCACGGGGATCCTGCAACGGCCGTAAGTGTGAAAAATGGTCCCATTTTTCAGTGACGGTTGTAATTTTGAAAGGCCCCGAAACAAAGGATTGTCCCAAAAATACATTTTCCAAAGGGCAACTGAGCTTTCGTTTTTCCTTTAAGACGTTTTGCTTCTCATCCCAGAAGCTTCTTCCCTTCTGAAGAAGAAGGGAAAGGCTTCTTCAGGCAGAACTGAAGAAACTCAGAAGAAGTATAAAGCAGTGACTAGTTAGATTTAAATTAGGATTAGAGTTCACTATTGCTACAATGTAGTATTGCTAATACAGAATGCACAAAGAAATTGCAATCAATGTAATAAGATTAGATGAGGATGAGACAGAGAAGCAATTAGTATAGATCAGTACTGGCATATGATTATTTGATTATCTGCAATTTTAATCTTGTTAATATATTCTTGACAATCTAAAAGCTTAATAAATTATCACAAATAACCCAGAAAACTTCCAGGAGGTGCTGATTTATCACCTGTTCATCTTTTGTCCTAATTATATTCACACCTAATAATAGGGATTTTTCAAAAGTACAATAGGAAGACTAGAACTCAGAGTCATAGATAAGAACCAAATTCTAGGAAAAAGTTACAAAGAAATGTCTTTATGGAGTGAAGCCTTCATCAATTAAACCAAGACTGGACCACAATCACTAATTTAATTCTAGCTCTCTGACTTGATACAAGAACAGAGGCAAATATTCAGCACACCAGAGCAAGAAATCGAAAAGGTCAATCAACAGAACAAGCCCACTATCTAATATTGTGAATGAAGATGTATATAATATTACAGGAAAGGTAACATTTTAAAAAGTTATGTGCATCAACTGGTCTGCTCATCCAATCTGATTTGGCAGAATGGGTGTGCTCAATGCATATCCATATCTAGACACTAGAAGCACATTTTCTCTATAGCATTCCCTGCTTTCTGGAATGAGGTTCCCCAAAACATCCAAGCTGCTGCATCCATCTGGTGTTTTGAAAGATCTTGAAAAATCTGGCTATTCAGCAAGTAGTCTCTTCCTCCTCCTCCCTTTTCACTTCTTCCATTTATTTATTTATTTGTATCCCACCTGTATTATTTTTTACAAATAATGTTTACTAATAATTTTTTACAAATAATACAGAATCACCCACCTGGCTTTCATAGCTAAGGTGGAACTAAAACACATCATCATCATCATCATCATCATCCTCTTTTAACAACTCCATAATTCCTTGAGGAATGGAGTCTTGGCAACTGAATGGAGCTGAGTTTTACTGACTGGATGCCCTTCCTGTCACCAATGCAGAGTTTTTTTCAGCAGATATATTCCCAGCTTGTCCAGAGAGAGAAATATCTGCCTCTACCTAGGATCAAACTCACAGCCTCCTGATTGTGAGGCGAGAGCTCCACCTCTTGGGACTAGAACTCATTATCTCCTATATTCTAGCCTATTGTCTTAATCATTAGTCCAAACTGGCTCTCTGTCCAGGCAATAAATCATCCTAATTCTCTGTAACCCAATCCAATTGTCTATATTTGGAGAAGTGCAATGGTAAAATGATTGTGAGTAACAACAACTTCAGTAAATAAATGAAAATAAAGTAGATAGGGGAATGTGATATATTGGTGAGGGAGAATTGTCTTCATGTCATTTCACATCTTTCCAATGCATATAAATCTTCTAGGAAATCTTTCAGGTCTGAATGAGGGGATCCAAATCATTCAAGGAAATATCCATCTCTTTCAAGCAGAAATAAACATGTTTTACATTTAATCCCCCATGGCAAGAATCAGATTAATTAAACATTGTTTTTCCCTGCAGCAGCATGAAAAGGATCAGGTGGGAAATTATGAGAATTTTTTTTATTTGCTTACTGGTTTTGGCAAAAGTGGTTCCTCGACACTCATCCATCAGGTTCTGAAACTTCACAAACCAGCTGAAGGAATGACATTCAGAGGAAAGTACAAACTGGAGATTCTATTAAGGTGGAAATTAAAGAAAAACAAAGAATGCATACATTTTTAAAATCACATTGTTGTACTTTTGACACATAATCCATCCTTAAGTCAGCAGAATGCAAAGTGTAGTCATGTTCAGCAGAGTTCCAATCTCCCAGCAAACACAGCAATAATCATAATTTGATAACATGAGGAGTTCTAGCAAACATAACATATGGTTAGAAGAAATGTCCACCTGCATTCAATTCCAAGTGGGAAGAAAGACACTGTAAACATGGAGGCTGATTGGAAAGGCCGTTTAATGGTGGACAGGACCACATGATTTGAAATTCTGGGTAGCTGACCATGTGAGAGCGAGATAAACTCTGTTGGGCTTTGAACTTGCTTCCTGTTCCTGTGGCAAAAAAATGTATCCTGATTGGTTGTCAGACTCCCATGGGGCCACGCAGGACTAACTTTGTAGGTTGTCTTGAGTCCCAGGCTTGCTTGAATCTTGCTGGGTGATGTAATGAAGTGGCTTGGGGCAATTCCTATTATGGCTTAATGGCTTTATCCTTGTTTGGATCTGAGTGAGGGCTAATCCCATCAACCTGGAGCTGAAGGTCTTTTGTCTTGTAGATAAGATGTCTTTTTCTTTCTGGGGCTATTAACAAAGGTGGGGTTTGTTTTGCAAGAGCATCTTTCTCCTTTTCTCATCCAGGGAGGTATAATATTCTGCCTTTTAAATATTTCCTAGAATATTTCATTTTTCTAGGAGAAGGGTCGATGCTAACTTTCTACCATATCAAAGTATAAATATTTTGCTGTATATTTGTTTCCTCTATCTTTGATCTGGATGTTTTTTTTAATCTGTATCTAGCCTTGGTCTTCAATTTTCATTTTGTTTACAGTGCTGCCTCCATAAATGGTACAAAAATGAAGTAACATACTAGAGATTAAAAAAAAAAAGATTCAGTTGAATAACTCACCCATTCCAAATATAAATTCCTTGATGTGAAGAGGTTTCTACACGATAGTTATTTAGGCCATGAATATCTCAAATTATATATTTATTTATTTATTTATTTATTTATTATTTATTTATTTATTGAATTTTTATACCGCCCCCTCTCCCAAAAAGGGACTCGGGGCGGTGTACAGCCTACTAAAAACGAACAATATATACAATTAAAAACAGATTAAACAAATTAATCCAGCCGAAATCCCATTTAAATACAAAAATATAACTAATAAATTTAAAATTTAAGAATTATATTAAAATTTAAAACCTAGTTAATTTAAAACCCCCCAAAAAACCGTTTACTGGGCCAGGCCGGCCTGTTGAAAGAACAGGGTCTTTACTGCGCGCCGGAAGGTCTGGATGCCGGTAATGGCCTGTATCTCCGGGGGCAAATCATTCCACAGGGAGGGGGCCCCCACAGAGTGGCCCACACCCTCGGGGTTGCCAACCGGCAATGATCAGGTGGCGGAACCCCGAGGAGGCCAATCCTGTGGGAGCGCACTGGGCGGCGGGAGGCTGTTGATGGCAGCAGGCGGTCCCGTAAGTACCCAGGTCCCAAGCCATGGAGCGCTTTGAAAACGATCAATACCACCTTGAATCGGATCCAGAAGGCCATAGGAAGCCAATGCAGCCTGCGGAGAAGTGGTGTTACATGGGAACTCTGAGGGACTCCCAAGATCACCCGCACGGCCGCATTCTGGACCAACTGCAGCCTCCGGACACTCTTCAAGGGGAGCCCCATGTAGAGAGCGTTGCAATAGTCCAAGCGGGAGATGACGATATATATTTGTTTTTGGGGGTTTTCGCGGGTATTTGTATGTGGATCTTTGGTTCTTCAGCTTTTCTCCCGTGTAGAATTGGAAATATCTAGGCGACGTTTCGATGAAGTCTCATTCATCATCTTCAGGCTTGTGTCTTCGGCCTTGTGCTTCTTGGAGTAATGTGAGCTTGCAGCTGCTTCTTCCTTTTAACTACTAGTGGGGGTGTGACTTGATTGGTTGGGGGTTTGGCTGTGTTCTGATTGGTTGGAGGGTTGGCTGTGTTCTGATTGGCTGGGGGTGTGTTCTGTTCTGGTGGGGGTTTGGTTGTACTCAGGTTAGTCTCAGTTGCTGGGGGATTTGAGCTGGTGAGCTGTGATCCTGTTGTTTGGCTTCGTGTTCGTGGTCGTGCCACATCTTCATGGTGGGCGTCAGTTCCCTTCATGTATGGGTTGGCGGGGGTTGAAGCAGGTAGTGATGCAGCTGCGGTACGACTTCTGGTCCGTGTCGTGTTTCATCTTCTGTGTGGGTGTGAGTCTGCTTTCTGCGTGGAAGTGTGGTGGTAGTTTCTTGTGTGGCCCTCATGGGTGTGGGTCTGGTGTCCTTCTTTATGTTAGGTACTCATTTGTTAATGAGGGCGGGTTTCCAAATGGCTGGTAGGCGGGAGGTGTCATCTCGTTTATTCATGCTGTGTGGGCATTTTTCTATCTCTATGGCTTCTCTGATTATTCTGTTGTTGAAGTGTTCAGTTTTGGCGATAGTTCTGGTATTTTTAAAGTCAATCTTATGTCCTGTGACTTTGAGGTGTTGGACCAGGGAAGAGGTCGGCTCTTCTTTTTTGATTGAGTTCTTGTGTTCTTCAATGCGTGCACTTATTCTTCTGTTAGTTTGTCCAATGTATGTGGTGGGGCAAGAATAAGTGCACGCATTTGCCTCTTGCAGCAAACAGCCAACAGCCTGGTCAGCACAATCTGATTTAGCAGGAGCAGCTGATTTTTGGTTGGATGTGCGTCCCGGAATACCGATGATCAGGTGTTCCAGTCTGCAGGGATTACCATTGCTTATCATTGTCTCTGAGTGCCCCATTTTCAGCCTCCGCACATCCTGTGGGGCACATGGAGGCCAGAAAAAGGGCATGCGGAGGCAGCAATAGGCGATGGCGACCCCTGCAGACTGGAACAGCTGATTGTCAGTATTCTGAGAGGCACATCCAACCCACGATCAGCTGCTCGTGCTAAATCAGGCTGTGCTGAAGCTGACCCGGTTGTTTGCTGTTTGCTGCAAGGAGGCAAATGGCTGAGAGGCAAGAAGCCAAAAGGTGAGCAGAGCTTCAGCAACATTCATTGTATAAGATGCACAGACATTTCTACCCACTTCTTTTGGGAGGGCAAGTGCATCTTATACACTGAAAAATATGGTACTTATTCCAGGAGCAATTTGATACAGAAGCTTGTTCATTACTGAACCTGTGGATATGGCTCCTTCAATGGTCTGTTTATTTTTAAAAAAACTTCAGCAATAACAACCCAACATTCATTTGACTGATATGATCTGCAGATCTCTGTTGCACTTTATTAGTGCAAGTGAAAACCCAAGGCTTCCTTATCTTGCAATTATAGTTAGTTATAGCTTAGTTATAGTTTTGTTTCTACTTTCCTATGTAGCATTAATTTCTGCATTTCTGAACTGTTGTAAAACACAGGCATTTTTTGTAATGTTATTGCATAGTTAACCATAGAAAAGATTATCTTTGGTTGTTAAATATTTTATCTGACTGCCTGAATTCTAGAACAAAGGGAAAAACAAATACTTTTATCAAGGTGGTTTACTTGGAGTCATACACTGAAGACTGTAGAATTAGTGGAAGAGAGAAAAATAAAAGATTCTATCTTTAAACTAACACTCTGCATATATATGTATATATATTCCCAAAAGGGCAAAGATTAGTTTATGTGTATGAAAAGAAAAACAGATCTCTTGCTTACTGAACAGAGTCAGAATGCTTCCTGAGAAAATAGCAAATGGCTTCAAATTTATGGTGAAGAAAATTTCACTCTCTCTGTTTCTCTGTTGTTAAGAGATATTTACTAAGTTCCGTAAATAAGCTCAGACATGCTTGACACTTGTATGGTTCATTCACTGCATCACAAAATACCTTGAAAAATAACTTCAAGCAGAGGCTCTGAGCCACAGGCAGGGAAACACTTTCCATTTTGAAAATCCTTAACAAGCCTCTGGCAAAATCGGACTGATACAGTGCCAACAATACCTGTGGTAGAAATCATGAGAAAGAAAGAAAAAACAAACAAACCCATAATCTGTATCTTTGTTTTTGATATGGCAGAAAATAATGATTTTTCATTGGTCTTCAATTAGCCCTGCTTATAATGATGAGCTGCGGTGGGACAGTGGTTAGAGTGCAATACTGCAGGCTACTTCTGTTGACTGCCAGCTGCCTGCAATTTGGCAGTTCAGAGCTCACCAGACTTAAGGTTGACACATCCCTCCATTCTTCCGAGGTGGATAAAATGAGGACCCAAATTGTTGGGGGCAATAGGCTGACTCTGTAAACCACTTAGAGAGAGCTGTAAAGTTCAAAGTCTTTGTTGTCATTGTACATCATGTATACAATGAAATTGGTTTACCCTCTACAGATGCAGTCCATACAAGTATGCATGACAACATGAATAATATAAAGAATAATCCTTATAATAGTAGTTAAGAAAAAGAAAAAATAGTAATACATTTCCATATGTACATCATATTCTGTGCAACATGCATATTTCTCTGGTGTATTGTCTTAAATCATGGTATATACATATAAAGCAGAGGTGGTATTCAGCAAGTTCTGACCACTTCTGGAGAACCGGTAGCAGAAATTTTGAGTACTTTGGAGAACCGGCAAATCCCACCCCTGACTGGAGATTTTACAGTATCCTTCCCCTGCTATGTCCACCAAGCCACGCCCACAGAACCAGTAGTACAAAAATTTGAATCCCATCACTGATATAAAGCACTGTAAAGCAGTATATAGTAAAGCAGAACAATCAACCAATGGAACACCTTGCTCTCGGAAGTTGTGGGAAATCCATCACTTGAGACTTTCAAGAAGAGATTGGACTGCCAATTGTCAGAAATGGTGTAGGATTTCCCACTTGGGCAGGGGGGTTTGGTTAAATGACCTATAAGGTCCCTTCCAACTCTGGTTATCTGTTATCTGTATATAAGTCTAAGTGCTATTGCTATTGCTACAGTGGAAGTTATAAGGAGGTAACAGATTATGAAGACATGAAAGATGGCTACAGAAAGAATGGAAGCCTAGTTTGTCTTCAAACCTTGCATTCTCAGGACTAAAGCTTCACTGAATGGCAGAATGCAGGTAGTCCTTGATTTACAACCCTTTGTTTAGTGACTGTTCAAAGTTACAATGGCACTCCAAAAGTGACATATGACTTTTTCCACAGTTGTAGCATCCCCATGGTCACATGATCAAAATTCAGAGGCTTGGCATAAGCTGTATTTATGACAGTTGCAGTGTCCCAAGATTAGGTGATCAATTTTTGAGACCTTCTGACAAGTAAAGTGAATGGGAAAGCCAGATTCACGTATCAACCATGCTACTAGTAGTAGTTTGCTTAACAAGTGTGTAGCAATTCGCTTAACAACTGTGGCAAGAAAAGTCATAAAATGGGACAAAAGCAGCGGTGGTATTCTACCAGTTTGGCCCAGTTTGGCCGAAACGGTAACTCTGAGGATCATCCCTGACAATCAGCTGTTCTGCTCACCAACCTGTCCTGGCTCTATACTGACCTTTATTTCCTGATTTTCAACCTTAGCTGCTTCACGCGGCACAGCTGATTGCTGCGTGTCAGCTGTTGAAGACACAGGGAGAGTGCAGGATTGCAGGAGAAGGTCATAGCAAACCCTCTGCATGCACACAAAGCGTGCCCACCAAGCCACACCCACAGAACCAGGGCTAAAAAAATTGAAACCTACCACTGGGCAAAAGTCACTTAACAACTGTCTTGCTTAATAACAGAAATTTGGGTTCAATCTCAGTCATAAATCAAAGACTACATATACTTAATTCTAAGTGAAAAACAGGTACAGGTTCGTTGGAATAAAGCTTTGATATTGGTGATTCCTTGGTTATTTATAGGAAATGTTCCTGGCAGCAGTAGACAATTTATTTACTGCTTTCTTTGTCTGATGTTCAGCTTTCCAATCTAGCTTCCAGCACCAGTTTTCTCCAGAAATTTCCCAACTTCATTCAGACCTTGCTTAGGCTTTTCCAGCCCATTAAGCTAAAACAGGTATTGCCACTTGCGGAAGTTAAGCAGCCCTTGCTGAAAATTAATTTGCAATACTTGTTATTTAAAAAGTCACAATTTATGTTTTTTTTTGTTTAACACATTATTACCAAACCATGCTCCTTACATTGTTCTGCATAAATCATTTTCCCCATCCAATGACATCCCTGACCTAAAGACATTCCTGCAAAGATTTGCAGAAGAAAAATATGTTAGCTGAGAAAAATATGTCAGCTGAGGACAGGAAAACTGTACAGAGGGTGATAAACACAGCTCAAAAGATCATTGGTTGCCCTCTACTCTCCCTGGAAGACATAGCCATGTTCTGCTGCCAAAGCAGAATCAAGGTCATCATAGAAGATCCCTCACACCCTGTCAATTATCTCTTTGACCTGTTGCCGTCTGGACGGCGCTTTAGGTCAATAAAATCCCACACCACTAGACTAACAATTAGTTTCTTTCCCTGGGCCATCCGTACTGCAAATAAATATAAGTCACTACCTTATTAAGATGTGAAAAGAGGTGAAATCGCAATACCTCATTCAGATGTATAATAACATATTACAGTACAATCCATCTCTTGTGTATTACACTTGGCAAGAGTCACGGTCAGTGTTGGATGTATATTTTGTATATATTCATAGATATTGTACTCTCAAATTGCAAATGGAGATGTGGATACTCTATTTTTCTTATTTTCATCTTTAAGTGCTTTGGTTTTATTGTATTGCAAACAGTTTCTGGGGTGCATCCATAGTTTCATTGTACCTGCACAATGACAATAAAGTTCTTCTGTTCTATTCTATTCTATTCTATTCTATTCTATTCTATTCTATTCTATTCTATTCTATTCTATTCTATTCTATTCTATTCTATTCTAGCATGGAGCTGAGTATACCTTGGCTTTACATCAACCAAGCTCCTAATAATGATAAATCAATATATAACTGCAGGAAAATGACACCATTTTGAGTGATTTTGAGGCAGGCGGATCTTTTCTAGAGAGCTGATGTGATTATTGGACACTAGTTTTAAAAACACAATTTCACTTTAAGTCTATCTCTTATTATATCAGATATAAAGAAAAAAGATTCCAGCAACAAAAGAAACTTTTTATTGCAATCAATAACACATTTTGCTTTCAACCCTGATAGCAATTTAAGAGTTCCTGAATCAAAACAATAAGAAGATAAAAGGGCTATCTCAAAGGCTGAACTACTTGGGAACAAAAAAAAACAAAAACCCTGAAACATTGATGTATAATTTTAATACGAGTTTTGTCATTGTCTTGTTCAATACATTATGGTTGAGAGTTCAGTTTCATGTGCATTATATCAGAATACAGGTAGTCTTCAACTTACAAACCACAATGGAGCCCACCATTTCTGTTGCTAAGTGAGTTTTGCTCCATTTTATGACACAGTTGTTAAGTGAATAACTGCAGCTGTTAAGTTAGTAACCTGGTTGTTAAGTGAATCTGGCTTCCCCCTTGACTTTGCTTGTCAGAAGGTCAATCACGTGACCCCACATCATAAATATGAGACAATTGCCAAGTGCCTGAATTTTGATCATGTGGCCATTGGGCTGCTGCAACTGTTGTACAGTGTCATAACTTAGAATGATCAGCAAACAAACTGTGGTAAGTTGAGGACTACCTATACTGCCAGATGGATCATACTAACTGTGGTGATCCAGACTGGGATACAAAATAAACACAAGCACAAAAACAGGTGAAGCCCCTTTAATTCCTTTAACTCGGCTTTAAAACTCCAAATATCTTTGACTGGAGACAAAAAAACCTCCCTCACAAACAGTTGCAAGAAGGAAGACATGCTGTTCAAACTAAAAATACCTATAAATTATAACTAGAAAAAAACAACACAAACCACACTGAAGCAATTAAGGAAACCAGGCAAAATAAGGGCTTGAAGATATCCATAGATATCAGAATACATACTGTGAAGGACGCCAAACTCAGGTAAGACGGACAGACTAGAAATATTTTCATGCTTTGTTTCCAACACTGGCTCATGCACAGTCTGTCCTTTTAAATAGTTCTCACAACTGCAGCCCATGAAGGAGATCAAGGTCCTTTCCTCCCCCATAGACCACGCCATTCATGTTTCTCCCTTATCGTCTCCTCCCTGCATGCCTTAGGATGGAGAGGGGATGGGCCTGGGTCCTCCTCTGACTGCCCAGCTGGCCTGTGCCCTTCCCCAGCTTCCTCCACAACCTCTGTAGCCACACTTCCACTGTTGGCTGTTCTTCATTTCCCTTGGAATGACACTCACACTATCACAAGGAGTTTTGTTTCAGATAGCAAAGTTCATCCTTTGAACTAATCACATAATGTTGTCAAATACACATGAGCAGATTTTTAGATTTTGGTAATGATCATTTTCAGTATATAATAAACACCCTTATTGATGATGAGGAGGAAGAAGTTGAAGATGATGATAGCGGTGGATAAAACCCTAAAACATGAAACAACAGATAATATAATTAAAGGTTATTGTAAAATTGTTCATTCTACCTACAAATAATGTCATGATAAATTCACCACCATGATCCATACCAGAGGTGGTATTCAGCAGGTTCTGACCAGTTCTGGAGAACCGGTAGTGGAAATTTTGAGTAGTTCGGAGAACCGGCAAATATCACCTCTGACTGGAGATTTTACAGTCTCCTTCCACTGCCATGCCCACCAAGCCATGTCCACAGAACCGGTAGTAAAAAAAATTTGAATCCCACCACTGATGCATACAGTAGCATTTCTGCAAAAACTATAGTTTCCAAGTTTCCTAAATATGGTGGGACTAAAGAAATGAGAAAAATGTGAAAAATGATAATATGTTTATGAGGTTTCCCATATAAAATTATTATTGTGGAGCACAACTAACTCACAGCAATAACTAAACAGAAAAGAGCAATTTTTGTGTAGGTGGGATTATATGAAGACCGATGAAATCAAGGAATCCAGGAAAAAAATGGAAAAAGAATATATAAAATGTGAAGATCAGATATTTAAATTGCTAGGTAATGAAAAAAAAACACTTCAAAAATTTCCCCAATGTTTATATGTGCATTAGATGAAATAACAAAGAGAAAAAATATTTTGACTATATAAACTACACCTTTGCTATATATACTGCGTGAAGATGCTTGGCTCCCATTCAAAAGGTTGAAAGTTAGTTGGAGGTGCTTCTCTCTTAAAGGCATAAGAAAAATATTTATGCTGTGAACTCTGTGTGATGTCAGGAAGTCAGCAAACACTCACCTCCATCCAGTCATCCTGAGTCTACCCCAAATTAAGGGATGCAGGGTCATAAAAAGGGAGGCTTTGGGGGGGAGGTACATATCATGGCTTTGCAGTGTGTGTGTGTGTTTGGGTGTGTGTGTGTTGTGTGTGTATGTGTGTGTCTACATCACTCAGAGAGGCAGGAACATATTATACCCAGCAGATCTGAAAAGAGAATGAACAGAATTGATCAACTTGTTTCGGGGGTTTGTCAAGCCCTTTTCAGCTATTCAAACCTTGTAAAATGGAGACTAAGAGTGTGGAGTGATTCATCCTTCAGAGGTTTTAAATTCTCATGTTTACCTGGAAAAAATCAATTTGAATTTCTCTCTCTCTCCCTCTCTCCATCCCTCCCTCCCTCTCTCTCTTAGCAGTGTTAATAATATAAACTTTGTGAACCGCTTAGAACCTTGAAATCTGTGATTGCCAGCTATGTAGAACTCCTTCCTTTGAAATGTAACATTATTCTCATCCTATATGTAAGCAAGGTCAGATTGTCATGCAAGTAGCAAATTTTCACGACACTGACAAAACACACATTGTTTTTGTATTCAAAGCAAACTTTGAAATACATGTCAGATAGCTTCCATTTATGCTGATTTACTGAAGTATCGAGAGAATACATATTCATTTCCTATGTTTAGAAAATAAGAAAAGTTAAACTCTTGCAATAACAGGGGCAATTCACAGGTCATCTGTGCTTTTAATATAGGTCAATGTGTTGGGATGAACCCACCTCCAGACATAAATGGCCTCTATTAATTAGTTGAAATGCCCATATGCCTTAAAACAGTGTTTTTCAATCTTGGCCATTAAGCAGTGTAGACTCCCAGAATTCAACTCCCAGAATTCCTCAGGCAGCACAGCTAGTTTGGAATTCTAGGAATTGAAGTCCACACTGTTCAGAGTGGTCAAGGTTAAGAAACATTGCATTTAGAATTTTGCATAATTTACAAGATAGCTTTGTAACAATATATTGGCATTCTTGGCTTGGTTTGCTGGAGCCTGGTGATCACTGTATTGTATTGTTGAATTTGTTTTTGGACTTCTCTAATAATTTAGAGGTGAGGTTTCCACTGTCTAACTTCAGGTTATGGGGAAAGAACTTAATGTGAGTAACCACCTGCTAGTGACAAATTACAGACTATTTAGACCAGGGGTGTCAAACTCAAGGCCAGATCTGGACCGCAGGGTGCTTAGACCTGGCCTGCAGGGCCACCCTGGAAAGAGCAAAGGACCAGCCTGTGATGCAGCTCTGCCAAGCTCCAGTTTTTTTCTGGCAGAGGATTGCAGGATGCCATCCCAGCTGAAAATGGAGCTCCCGAGGGCTGCCCCTGGCCCTCCTCTGAGCTATATTTTCTCTGGCAGAGGATTGCAGGAGGCCATCCCAGCTGAAAACGGAGCTCAGGAGCCCATTTTTGCTGGCAGAGTGCTTGGGCCACCACAGGTGCCCTTCCCAACACGAGTAACATCATGCTGACCATGCCCAGCCTGTCCATGTCCAGCCAGGTTTTCTAGAGGTCAAACACAACCCTGATGCGGTCCTAAATGAAATTGAGTTTGACACTCCTGATTTATATTGTACATACAGTATATTTAGTTGAATATAATCATATTTCTCTGTTAAACTGGAAGGACATAATAGAAAGACGTCGTTCTGTCCTAGGCTTCCTTAGAAAGCATAAAACACAATCCTAGTTCTGGCAAAACCTCTTTTATTTCCACAGCAGTGAATTACATTCATTCACAGCTTGCAAGGCTTCACAAACAGTCTCTCAGAGGAATGTTTATAAACACCCACCTTATCACACTTGGAATGTTGCCAGAGAACTAATTACCAAATGCAGGGCAAGGCCAAACTTGACACAGAGTGAAACAGAACTTTTCAAAGTTTGAATCGACCATATGAACTAATTCCTTCCTGCAAAGGCTCATGTCCCATTCACTCCTCTTTTATGTCTTTTGGGAGGGGCTAATCATCTCTGAGGCATGGCCTTACTCCTGAGTAGACCCTGTTTTCTCAATTGTTCTTGCCTTATGGTAGCCCTGTGCAAGTGCAGGCTGGGCATCGGTTCCAGAAACCTCCCCACCTCACTGCTTTCTGAGTCTGAAGGCAGCTGATGACTGCCAACCTGCCCTGGCCCCATCTCTGCCTCTGATGCAGAGCCCTTGTTCGAACCTTCCTCAGTGTCTAAGACTGGCCCAGGTTCCCCCCCAACCTCCTCACTAATATCCGACTCTGCTGCAGCTCCATCAACTGGCAATGGGTCACAACAGACATACGGAGAAAGCATAGTGACATCATAGGTTTACCCATCAGCCTATATAGTCATGCAGAAGTTTGTTCTGTCTTGTTCTCCTATAAATTTGCAATTGAATATAAATAAATAACATTTGCATCAAATAAAATTCACATCTACTGTAAGTACACTGCACATCCACTGTACATACACTTTTATCTTTTATCTGAGCATACACTGTTATATATTTTGGAGGAGATCTGAGCCAAGAATTTTATTTTATCATCTTAGAAAACTACAAAGACTGATGATTAACTGCATGCTGATCCATGTATCAGTCAAGGAAATGTCACAGTTTTACTTAAAAAGGAATATATAGCCATCTAAAGTCAACTGCAATGACAAAAAAGAGAGAGAGAACAAAATGTGCATTGTGATATTATGACACATATTCCGGCATTTTCTCATCTCTGGACACTTAGCAATAAATATCAGAGAAGACCATTAAATATGCCTAATTCAACCTTTAAATTTTAAATAATTAAGGGTGCCAATGATGTATCCAATATTTAAGCATATGGTATTAAAAAGTCCTATAAAAAGTATGAAAATTCATGTTGAGATAGAGTTAGAATGTTTAAATGTTAATTAAAATTGACATCATGTGGGAGATCCATGACAAAGCCCTACTGTGCTTTTTCTCTAAAATTTGTAGCTGTTCTCATATCTGGTTGGCCCTGTAAAGCTGTGTTCTGATGGCTGAATCAATTTTCAAGACCTCAGTGATAAAAGGAAAATATTACAACAAAAAAAAAAACACAAAACATTTCTTCTCTTCTTTTAGAAAAATGGAGAAATTGAATTTAAATGAAATGCATCGTTCAAAAACTATAACATTTAAAAAGTTAAAGTTAAATCAAATTAATTCATATTTGCATTTTTACACAACTTATTTATATAAATAATTAATTGAAATTCCCTTTCTCCCTCAAATGAAAAGAGGAATGAGGAGGATGTATATAATGGAAAAGGTAGATTACTAACATACAAAGCAACAAAAATACAAGTTTATTTTTAATTAACAATAACAATTATACACACAAGCGCACACACACACACACATATATTTATGTGCTGGTAATCTACCTTTTCATCTTATACATCCTCCTTCTTATTCCTCTTTTTACAAGCATACATACACACATTTTATTTAGCTATGCCATATGCCATTTGTGTCGGTAATTGATGAATAATACTTGACATTGCCTTCTTGCTCTTTATATTCAGAAAAAAATCCTTTATGTATATAGTTTTAAAAATTTTCAAGCAATAAGAAAATAGTTAAACTGACTCTTCTCCTTTTTTCAGCGACAGAATGAAAACCAAGTAGTGTTATATGATTGCCAAGAAAGGTATATGAAGATGGTTTATTTGATCAAGATTAAAATAATTTATGTTATTTATGGTAAGCCTTAATTTCCTCTGACACTGGAAATATGATGGTTTATCTCTACAGGCAAGAAATGGGATATATGATGAAGAGATAATTGATTGTAAATTAGAGGGAGGGAGAGGTGGGAAAGAGAGAGAGAATGTTAAAACAAGGAAAGCATATATTTGTAGCTGAGGCGGTAGTATGTCCTTTCCAATTATTTTTTTCCTTGCAAGCTAAAAACTATGATTTTTCCAGCATTGGAATATATAAACAAGGTTTGCTTGATATTTATTTTAACCCCAGTCCTGGGATGATGGATTATTTGGAAAATTTCCATAGATGTCCATAATTTCTAATAATTGATTGTATTATATCACAAAATATTTTCAATTAATTTTCAAGATGCAGGGTTTAAAAACATATATGAAAATTAACAAATTAAAGAAACATTTTTTAACGTTCACTCTGGAGTCTTTGACTATATTAAAAAAAAGAAGCATGCAATGAACTAAGTAATAGCTCCTAAGACAACGTTTTTTTAAAAAAAGAAAAATACGTTTGCAAGGCAACAGAAAGTAGTCTATGTAAATATTCATATTGAAGACCTACTATACAATCAATTTGTGTTGAGACCCTTTTAAAGGATTAGTGTACATAATTACGACAATGTAAGTGATGGATGTTGTTTTTTTTCCCCTCATTATTGTTAGCATAAGCTTTGCAAACACTCTTTGTTCTCAGTTGCAAAAAGTTTAACCGCAAGATAATTGCTCCAAATATACAGTACAACAATCCACACTTCAAATATCAAAATGATCACCTGGTGTTTTATCTAAAGCCATAAAAAGGAAATTAGATATAATTTCTGACAGTTTCACTTTCACCTATGTCAAATTCTCCATTCTTTTATGAAGTCATTAGCATTTTTATATTGTAAAAATGAATAAAATAAATTCTCCTCAGAAATCAATTACCAGAATGGCAAAAATCGGGAAGGGGCCATGTATCGCAAAACACCTGTGAATGGAGCTCATTTGTGTGGCATACAAACTTGCATTTCTCACATATTTCCCTTGGATATTTTTTCTTAGTTGTGAAATTTCAAGGATGGACAATTTGTTTCCCATACCATAACATTATCATTGATATCATAATTTTATTTGGGGTTTTAGGGTCCTCATTATCATGGAAGAGCTTATTTTCATGCATTGAGATTTATCATCATCATCATTTTAGCCATCTACCCGCTATAGGATGAAGGCTTCTCCCACATGATTCCAACCAATATGACCTTGAGCTTTCCTTTGCCAATTGGGCTCACAATGCTTGCTGATGTAATGGATCCATCTTGTTTTAGGTCATTCTCCTGGATGCTTTGTATCAAGTGGAATACATTTTATGTTTGGCTTGGAACATCTGCTATTAGTTCTTCTTGCTATGTGACCAGCCCATTTTTATTTCAATTCTTTTATTTTACAATGATATCGTCTATTTTTGTTTGTTATCTAATCCATGTCCATCTTGTCTTAAAATGCCAAGAATGTATCTAACCATGGCTCTTTGCACCACTCACAGCTTTTGTATTGATTGTGAGGGTAGTGTCCATGTTTCACCGGCATATGTTGGAGCAGATACCACACATTTTCTCTTCTGACATAGGGGGAGGTTATTCTTGAAAATTATGCTTCACTTGCCAACTACATTTAATACAATTCAATTCAATTTCTTTTATTGTATCCCTTGGCCAAGCAGTTGTGGTATGCTACCAGTTTGTACTGGTTTGGCCAAACCGGTAGTAAAAAAAAAAGCCTTCGCGGATTAGCTGTGAGGAGGAAAAAAGCTTCTGATGATCAGCTGAGAGGAGAAAGAAGACAAAAGCACAGGATTGGCCCTCCCACCCACCCCTGCACTTTTCTCTTCATTATCTTCTCAGCTGACTGGTTCTGCAGGCCTCAGCTGGTGTGGGGAAAGCTGCACATGCATGTTAGGTGCGTGTGCATTAGGTGTGCAATCACATGCACACAATCACTGAACTGGTAGTGAAAAAGGTAGGATCCCTCTGCTGTGGCCAAGGTATATGTAGTAGTTTACTACATATATTTTTCTCCAGATATTTTTTAAAAATATTATTTCTTTGGTGAATTTATTAAACATAGCCTGGTTCTTTTTCAGGTTTATTTTTTTAAGCTGAATGATTTTCCTGTTTTGTGCAGCTCTTTTTGTAACTCATCTGGGTCTTGTGAGAAGAGATTAATATCATCTGCTAATCTGAAGTGATTTAAATAGGCGCCAATGATTTTCATTCTATTTTTGGCCAATCTAGTCTGTGAAATATTTCTTCAAGGCAGGCTGTGAAAAGAATGGGTGGTATTGTATTGCCTTGTCATACCCCTTCATTCTATGTTGATTTCCACTTTAAGATCATTAAGACAAATTGTCACCATTGTTTTCTCACATATTGATTGTAGTTAGATTCTTCACTACAATGTACCTCAAGAGTACAGGTTTATCAGCATATACACACCAGTGGTGGGATTAAAAAAAATTTACTACTGGTTCTGTGGCCATGACTTGGGCATGCCAGGGGAAGGATACTGCAAAATCTCCATTCCCTCCCCACCCCACTAACCTGCTTTTCAGCTCCGTTCTCCTGTGCAGGGCAACAAAAGAAGACCCAGCTGATCAGCTAGGACTTGGGAGGCAGAGAATAGATGGGGGCAGGGCCAGTCAGAAGTGGTATTTACCAGTTCTCCAAACTACTCAAAATTTCTACTACCAGTTCTCCAGAACTGGTTAGAACCTGCTGAATACCAGCTCTGATATACACCTTTTTATCCACACCTTCTTTATATCCATGATTTAAAGTATCACCTCACAATTCACATTTTTCATTATATTTTAGCAAGACCCCATAGTTTTCATGTCCGCTTTTCTATTTATTCCTTTTCAGTTCCTTTACTCTTAAATGTGTTATTCCTTTTCCCATACTGGGTATTACATTGTATGTTCAATGACATTGACCTGTTGATTGAACCCAAGAATCATGATTTCTGATAGTGTGATATAGATAATGCATCATTGTCATCATCATAATCTTTCTTTCTCCTCTCTTTCTCTCTCTCTCATGCCTGCGCGCGCGCACACACACACACACACACACACACACACATACACACACACACACAAAGAAAAAAAATATTAATGTTATATAAATGTACAAAACTTTTTTATGGAAATAGAAATTGTATAATTAATTGGAAATGCTGTCACCATTGATGTGCCGCAGTCCAACAAGTTTTTACCTTTAAAAACAGGCTGTTAAGAACCTAGTCCAAATGCTGAATTACTCTGGATAGTAACAGGACAACCAGGGTGGGATTCTACAGGTTGGCACCTATTTGCTAGAACCGGTTGTTAACATTCTAAGCAGTTAGGATAACCAGTTCTTAGAAGAAATTACTGGCCTAATCCTGTAAGGAAGGCAGGAAGGAAACATTCTGGTGTCGCTTACAGAAACTACCTCTCCATTAACCCTTATTACATTCTTGCAGGACTAGACGTCCTGTCTCAGGAACGTCTCTGGAGTTTTTTTTCCCCTCCTTTGCCGGTACTTTGCTTGTGTGGAGTGACCGTTCGAAGTTACAATGGCACTGAAAAAACGGCACTGAAAAAATAGTCGTAAGTGTGAAAAATTCACACTTACGACTATTGCAGCATCCTCACAGTCATGAGAGGCCAGGCAAGGAGATTCGTGCCTCAATGTGAGTGATATTGAGTTGGCCACGCCCAGCCAATAATATGTCCACTAAGCCATGTCCACACAGTCACATGACTACCAAGCCACACCCACCACCTAAGTCACCCCCACAGAACCAGTTGTTAAAAAATTTGAATCCCACTCCTGAGGACAACACTATAATGGATATTCAGTGGAAATCTGATTGCATTGCCTTGAATTTCTGTGGAAATTCAACTTGAACTTTTCTTAAGGGAGGAAACAATAATATAAATATTTGAGCACAGCATTAAGACTGATAGGCCCAATTTCATAATTGGAGACAGATGCAAAGGATACTTAAGTCCCTTTTACTGTGTACTGCTTTTGTAAGCTGTCAGCTGGAACACCATATCAGGCTGTATATGAGCAGCCCATACAAAACATTGAGCATTGTTAAATAGTTCATTTATTTTCTCAGGTTTGTTGATATTCCTCAGTTTTCTTGTCAGTGCTTATAAAGAGTTTACTGATGGCCGAAACACAGCAGGTTAAGTTAGGTAAAGTCTGTGTTGTTTGTTGCTCTTTGCCCATTTGTTTATGACTAAGAAAGCAATTTTTGTGTGCCAATTCCTAATTAAAAAGGGAGCAGACCATATTGTTGCCAATAATAATTTGGACTGATGATTGTATGCCTTGTAAAAGTAAAGGCTTCTCTTGTTTCCCTTAATATTTCATTTATTCCTGTTAAAATAACAATGATTGTGAATAAATGAAAGGAAAACACAGAGAAGCCATAACACAATTCCTGCTTGGCTTTGATTAGAGATTTCCTAATGTATTCTTTGGACACACATGGAATTTGTCTTGGTGCAAATGCTTTCAGTATACATAAAAGAAAAGATACCATCATCAAGAGTCAAGAATCATAAGGTACAACACTTAATAATAGTCATAGGGTACAATAAGCAATCAAATCATACTAGGAAACAGTCAATATAAATCGTAAGAATACAAGCAACAAAGTTACAGTCATACAGTCACAAATGGGAGGAGATGGGTGATAGGACTGATGAGAAGATTAACAGTAATAATAGTGCAGACTTGATAAATAGTTGGACAGTGTTGAGGGAATTATTTGTTTAGCAGAGTGATGGCATTCAGGAAAAAAACTGTCTTGTATCTAGTTGTTCTGATGTGCAATGCTTTATAGCGTGGTTTTGAAGTTGAAACAGTTTGTGTCTGGGATATGAGTAGTAAATTTGGGGTAAGGTGAAGTTTGGAATAAGTACAAATAAACCAGCCAACCCAAATTGAGGAAATCTGTCCAAGGGGGGGGGGGGGTGTTTGCATACAGACTAAATGGGAGAAACAAGAATTCCCTGTACTGAAGACCCAAACACAGAGACCCTCACCATAGGGAGAGTGGTCCTGATTGCCTTTTATTGTTGTTGTTTAGTCGCAAAGTTCCTACAAGCCTTCCTGTCCTCTAATATCTCCCCCCCCCCAGTCCATCTGATTGCCTTTAATATTACCCTATTTCACTTAATGGTTGCTCCTTTCAATTGATGTTCATTTAGTTTATCTAGAAATCTTTCTCATTACTTGATTCTGCCACTACTCTGCCATTTCTCTTTTGACTTTCACACTGATGGGAATCAGTGTGATTGTGATTGTCAGTCGATTCACTAATATACCTTGTGGTCATTATGATCTTTTACATAAAAAAATAAACAAATTTGGTTAACACTTGGATAGAAGATCAACCAAACATCCCAGGACCATGAAGAAATTTAATAATAATAACAACAACAACAGCATTGATAAAATCACCATCATCAATTGCAAAAAATAAGTGGTGCAGTGGCCTAGAGGTGAAGCTCTTGCCTTACAATCAGGAGGCTGAGAGTTCAATTTATTTTATTTTATTTATTTATTTGATTTGTCAATTGCTTACAAGATAATAGGTATAAGTATATACATAGTTATGAATACATGAAATATATAAGGAACATATAAGAAAAATAAAAGAAACAATAGGACAGTGATGGTAGGCACATTGGTACGCTTATGCACGCCCCCTACAGACCTCTTAGGAATCTTAGGTAGCGGCAGATATTTCTCTCTCTGGGCACAATGAGTAAATATCTGCTGAATATAACTCCACAGTGGTGACAGGAAAGGCGTCCAGCCAGTAAACACTCAGCTCCATTCAGTTGCCCAGACTCCACCCCAGAAGAGATTGTAATTAAAAGGATATGATGATGATGATCAATTACAAAAGGTATCTTTACTTGAAACAGCTTACATTATGAGACTATACCTTTAACACCATCAAACAACAATATCTGGCTATCTCAAACCCTTAAGAAGGAATTTATAAGGAATCTATAGGTGGATGAAAATGCCAAACCCAGTCTAAATATCTGACTGTGTGATCAACCATAATAATTAATAATTGAAGTGATTGTAGCAAAATAAGCAAAGATAGTTCCAACAGTAGTAAGTCTCTTAGGTGCAATCCCAAAACAGCTGGAGCACCACAATAACAATGTTGGCATTGACAAGATCACTACCAGTATTAGTCAATTGCAAAAGGCAATTTTGTTTGGAATCGCTTACCTATAATATTTTTAATTACATCTGCATATCCCAAGTCCTTCAGAAGGACTCAACAGGTAGATAAAGATGCCAAATCAATTATGAACATCTGGCTGACTGCAAAAAAAGAACAACCCTATATCAATAATAAAAGAAGGCGGCTTCCAAATTTGTGCCATGAAAACCACACAGAGATTCTATATAGTCAACCATAAGATGAATTTGATTAGAAGATTTTTCTTTCATTTTACCAAGCTGGAATCCTGAGAGAAAGAAAGAGAGAGAGAGAGAGGGAGGGAGGGAGGGGAGAAAGAAAGAAAGAAAGAAAGAAAGAAAGAAAGAAAGAAAGAAAGAAAGAAAGAAAGAAAGAAAGAAAGAAAGAAAGAAAGAAAGAAAGAAAGAAAGAAAGAAAGAAAGAAAGGGGGAAAGGGGGAAGAGAGACAGAGAGAACATTTGTTTTGAACATAATGGTCGCATGTATGTGATTTATATATTATTACAGTACAATTATTATGATATTACTGCATTTTAATCGATCATTTAGCAGTTTTTTGCAAAATTTATTTGCAGGAAACATGACTGATGAGAAGTATAATTCAAACTGCTCAGCTATTTGTCTAATTGAAAAGTACAGTTGGTTGTTACTTGGAAAAGACATTTCAAGAAATAAAATAGTTGCCTTTGTGGAAATATCATGCTTATTTTTGAGGGAAATGTTTTTGTCCCATAAAAGAAATTTCTGCTTTCCAACATTATTCCTGAAGTTATAGTTGAAATATGCCATAAAGATGATAGTGGTGATAGGGTAAGTGGGTTCATTCATTCATTCATTCATTCATTCATTCATTCATTCACTTCTCTTGGGTTTTCCTCATTCTGTTCTCATCTTATTTATTTTATTTATTTATTTATTTATTCCATTTATATACCGCCCTTCTCCCGAGGGACTCAGGGCGGTGAACAGCTCATCTAAAAACCCGACAAAGAATACAAAAGTTAAAAAATATTAAATTTCAATCGGCTGCTTGATAAAACTAACAAAACCCCACCCCACCCCTTAAAACCCAATTTAGAATTAATAAAATGGAGACCAAATTAAAACCATCTCAGCCAAGGCCGGCCTGCTCAAAGAGCCAGGTCTTCAACGCGCGCCTGAAGGCCCTCAGGTCCGTGCCGGTACGGAGCTCCAGTGGCAGAGTATTCCAGAAGGCGGGGGCACCCACAGAGAAGGCCCTACTCCTCGGCGCCGCCAGACGGCACATAGCGGCCGACGGCACCCGGAGCAGACCCTCTCTGTGGGAACGCACCGGCTTGTTGGAGAACGCTGGCAGAATGCGGTCCTGAAAGTAACCTGGTCCCATGCCATGGGTCGCCCTAAAGGTCAAAACTAGAACCTTAAAGCGAACCCGGAGAGCCACCGGCAACCAATGCAGCTCGCGCAGGAGAGGCGTCACATGGGCGCTACGTGACGCCCCCATGATCACCCGCGTGGCTGCATTTTGCACCAGCTGGAGTCTCCGGATGCTCCCCGCAGGGAGCCCCATGTAGAGGGCATTACAATAGTCCAGGCGAGAGGTGACAAGGGCCTGAGTGACCGTGCGCAAGGCGTCCCGATCCAGGAAGGGCCGCAACCGGTAGATCCGACGGATCTGATGAAACGCCCCCCTGGAGACGGCCGTGATGTGATGTTCAAGCGACAGCCGTACATCCAGGAGGACTCCCAGGTTGCGAGCCCTCTCTGTGGGGGGCAGAACTTCCCCCCCGATAGCCAGCGAAGGTGTCAGCTGGCTATATCGGGGCGCTGGAAACCACAGCCACTCGGTCTTGGATGGGTTGAGCCGTAGCCTGTTCCCGCCCATCCAGTCCCGCATGGCCTCCAGGCACCTAGACATAGCCCCCACAGCATCGTTGGGGTGGTCCGGAGTGGAGATGTACAACTGGGTGTCATCTGCATACAGATGACACCTCACTCAAGACCACGGATGATCTCACCCAGCGGCTTCATGTAAATGTTGAACAAGAGGGGAGAGAGGACCGACCCCTGAGGCACCCCACAAACCAGGGGCCTAGAGGTGGACCTCTCCCCCCCGCCAACACGAATTGCGAACGGTCGGAGAGGAAGGAGGAGAACCATCGAAGGACGGTTCCACCCATCCCCAACCCCTCCAACCATTGCAACAAGATACTATGGTCGATAGTATTGAAAGCTGCCGAGAGATCTAATAGGACCAGGACAGAGGAGAACCCTCTGTCACGAGCCCTCCAGAGATCATCAACCAACGCGACCAATGCCGTCTCAGTGCTATGTCCAGGCCTGAAGCCCGATTGGAACGGATCGAGGTAAGTAGCTTCCTCCAGGTACTGGGGGAGCTGACGTGCCACCACACTCTCAACAACCTTCGCCACGAAGGGAAGGTTGGAGACTGGACGATAGTTGTTTAAAATAGCTGGGTCCAGGGAAGGCTTCTTGAGGAGGGGGCGCACCACCGCTGCCTTCAGGGCGGTAGGGAGCACCCCCTCTCTCAAGGAAGCGTTGACAATCCCCTGGAGCCAGCCTCTTGTCGTCTCCCTGGCGGCCGAAACCAGCCAGGAAGGGCACGGGTCCAATAAACAGGTGGTGGCATTCATACCCCCCAGCAACCTGTCCACACCCTCGGCGGTCACAGGGTCGAACTCCCCCCAGATAACACTCACAAGACCTGCCCCGGACACCTCCCCCGGGACCATCCAATTGGAGTCGAGCCCCTCTCGAATCTGAGCGATTTTATCATGCAGAAATCGGGAAAACTCCTCCGCCCTACCCTGCAAGAGGTCATCCCGCGCTCTCGGTTCAAGTAGAGAGCGGGTCACTCTAAACAGGGCGGCAGGCCGATTTTCTGCTGATGCAATAAGGGCGGAGAAATACGAAGATTTCGCCGCCCCTATCGCCACAAGGTAAGTCTTAATATGAGATCTCACCTGTGTTCGGTCAGACTCAGAATGGCTCGCCCTCCAAATGCCCTCTAGACGTCTTTTCCTGGCACTTCATCTCCCGTAGCTCCTCCGTATACCACGGAGCCACATGGGATCTGTTCTGGGTCAGAGGTCGCAGGGGCACAACTCGATCTAGAGCCCCGGCGGCCAACCCATCCCAGGTCGCCACCAGGTCTCCAGACGAGCTGTGAGCCAGAGACTCAGGAAACGGCCCAAGCTCTCTCTGGAACCGCTCCGGGTCCATCAGGCGCCTGGGGCGGAACAATCTAAGTGGTTCCGCCTCCCTACGGTGGGGGGTGGTGGAACAGAAGTCCAACCTAAGGAGGGAATGATCTGTCCATGACAAGGGTGTAATAACTAACTCCCCAAAATTACAGTCATTCAACCACTGCCCAGAGACAAAAATCAGGTCCAGCATGTGTCCTCCAATGTGAGTGGGGGCAGAAACTAACTGGGTCAGGTCCATGGCCGTCATGGAAGCCAAGAACTCCCGAACCAACCCCGAGGTTTCACCGGACGATGGCAGGTTGAAATCCCCCATGACCAGAAGCCTGGGGGTCTCAACCGCCAGCCCGGCTATCACCTCGAGGAGTCCGGGCAGGGCCGATGAGATGTGGCAGGGAGCCAGGTACGCCATCAAAAGACCCATCTGAACCCCTTGCCCCCACTTCACAAATAGAGATTCACAGCCAGCCGTCTGAGGGACAGTGGCCTCCCTAGGATAAAGGACTTCCTTTATAAGCACCACCACCCCTCCACCCCTTCCCTGAGCCCTAGGCTGGTAAAATGCAAGGAAACCTGGTGGGCACATCTCAACCAGAGGGACACTGCCCTCTGGGCCCAACCAGGTTTCGGTAACACCTACTAGGTCCGCGGCCTCCTCCTGAACCAAATCATGGATCAGGGGAGCCTTGTTAACCACGGACCTGGCATTGCACAACAGCAGCCGGGTATTCAGGGCCTGAGAATCCAGACAACCAGGGCTGCAGGATGGGTATGGAGGGTCGGAGTGCGCTACCGCTTGCAAACATCGGGAGCGCGATCCCCTTACTGGATATGGCCCTCTACCCCCAGCATATCTGCCTCTCCCAGTCACCGTGCTGATAAAATTTGCCCCCGGCAGCCCACCCCCAGTCTGCCACCCCGACACGGAAACCCCCGAGGCCCCCCAGGTGCGCGGGCCGGCCCGGCTGCCCCCAACTCCATGTGGGCTGTCTCCCCTGCCCACCCTGGATCCTTTTAACCCATTAAAAAACCCCATTAAAAAATTACCAATCCCGGGTTTCCCACGTTTCTTCCCATTCCTCCGGCTTCCACGGCCCCACCATCGCTCCGGATCCCAGGATCCCTCATAGCGGAACGTCTTCGAAAGTTTTGAGGGCCGCTTAAGGGAGAGGGGGACATCCCTCAAGGCCCAAAGCTCCGCCATGGAGTACATCCGTGGCCCCGGCCACCCCACCCCAACGGTCTCGCAGCGTCCAAGGTCTTTGTGATGGAAAAATCCAGGCGGACTGGGGTAAACCCCTCCCCCCCCGCCACCCCACCCCTGCCACCGGTGGGACCCCCGGGAGCAAAGGGGTCATAGGCAAGGTCACTCCCCCCCTCCCCGGGCCCACCACCCCTGCCACAGGTGGGGGCCCCAAGGAGGGGAGGGGAACGGTCACAACACCATCCAACCCCCAGTCTCCGTGTTGTCCTCGCAGCCATAGGGGCGGCCACTTGCAAATCAACTGCAAAATCAAAATAACAAATAAATGTTACCTTCTTGCCTCTGTGCTGCAAAACCTAAGCAACAGTCTGGATTTTCAGAAATACTTCTGAGCCCCACGCAATTCTTAAACACATTCTTTGAAAATAAAATGATGTGTGAGTGTACTCCAGTGTTTTATGTGGAGATGTATTCACTTGCTAAGGATGATGACAGCAACAGCAACAACAACAGCAACAAGCAGGGATTTGTGAGGAGGACAAAAGACCAACAATAAGTATTTATTTTCTGGTAATCTGAATTTCATGGCTGGCCTAGCTGAATTGTATTAACTTAATTTGGTTCACAGATGAAGACCAAATGACTCATAGAAGGAGGGGAGATCTTGATCACATCACAAATGACACCATTTGACAGCATTGTGGTGTGGCATCAATTACAGAGAAGACGAGAGAAGGCCAGCTTTGCTGGTATGGACATGTCCAGAGAACAGCACTTTCCATCTTTGCCAAGACAGCCTACCAACTAGAAGTCAATGGCCAGCAACCTCATGGCCATCCAAAACAGAGATGTCGAGACACCATTAACAAAGACATGCAAGCCATGGGCCTGCACCCTAGAGATGCAGCTGATCATACAAAGTGGCATTCAATGATCTGAAAAGGAGATTCTGAATCTAGGGAGAAGAAAATGGAGGAGAAGGAGGAGGAGGAGGAAGAGATCCTTATATTTATAATTAATCTGATACAATAAACTATAGAATTACCATACAATGTACTCAGTGAATAAGTTCATCAAGGAAGCCATTCCTATGCATCAGAATTTGGTAATTTTCCTGGAGTTCATAGGTGACCAGGTGGGTTAATATTCCATCACAATTGTTAATTAGGACAAGCATTATTTGGGCCTCTTGCCAAGATGAGCAGAAAGAGCAGCACAAGAACATCTGTAAGACTGATGGGGTTTGGACTAGAATTCCTCCAAAGTCCTTTTCAACTCTGTTATTCTATTATTCTGTTACTGCTGTATTTTACAAATTTTATCATTTTTTTTGGGGGGGGGGGCAATCAAAGATGCTATTGAATCTTTTTTTTTTTTACTCTTGACAACTGCCTGGATATATCCCTGCAATTTTCTTGACAATTTTCAGAATTATTTTGCCATTGACTGCTTCCCAGAGAGAGGCTGAGAAAAAGTGACTGTCACATGGTCACCCAGACAGAGTACAAAGGGAAAGGTCTTCCCATTTGTAGCCTGATGTCTTAATCATTCCACCAAATTGGCTGTCTATATATTCATCAACTTTTCCATTAGAATATTTTAAATCTTCTCTCCAAAGAAGAGGAGGAGGAGGAGAAGGAGGAGGAGGAGGAGGAGGAGGAGGAAGACGAGGAGGAGGAGGAGCAGGAGGAGAAGGAGGAGGAGGAGGACAAACTATGAATCTAGAGAGTGTAAGAATTCTAAGGTTAATATAAGACACCGGCTAGATAAATGGCCACAAATTGAGTATTCCAAAGATATTGAATTCAAAATGGGGAAACTTCTTAGATGTTTTTGAACATGATTGCCCAGAGCCTTTTGCATCAATCACTTAAGATTATTTCAATGTCAACTGAACCTGAACTGCCAGTTCAGTTTAAACCATAAAATATTATAATTGACCTTGATATATTATAAATTATTCTATCAAGGTCAATATACATCTCCTATTCTTCCAAAATCAGGGAATTGGAAGAACTATTACAAAAACATCCTAAGCCTAAATTATCAGATAACAAAAGCATGTCTATGTTTTTCAGTGGAGATTAGGCCAGATTCCAATTTCATCAGGGATTTTTATATCATTGTAGACTAACTGGACTCCCAATAATGCTGCTAGAAAATTGGATTGAACAGTTTCGAGAAGGATTAAGTCACAGTAATTCCTATACTCCATATATCAACTGGCTCATGACCTTGTGCTGATTATTTTTATTGCAACAGCTTCTTTATTATAGCCATTGAGATTTGTTTAGTACAGAATAACATTTGTTGGCCCTGGCAATGATCTTTAGATTGATAAAGCCAATAGTGAGTCATTAAATCACTGGATTTAATTGATACTGGATCTGATAATTGTCTGAACAGGGTGATGAATGTGAGGCCTTTGAGAAAAAAATGAGTTGTTATTTTTTTGCCTTAGACAGGTTATGATAGATAGATAGATAGATAGATAGATAGATAGATAGATAGATAGATAGATAGATAGATAGATAGATAGCGGATGGATGGATGGATGGATGGATGGATGGATAGACAGACAGACAGACAGACAGACAGACAGACAGACAGACAGATAGATAGTAATAGCACTTAGACTTACAGTATATACCACTTCACAGTGCTTTACAGCTCTCTCTAAGCGGTTTACAGAGTCACCATATTGCTCCCAACAATCTGGGTCCTCATTTTACTTGCTTACTTACTGTATATTTCTTTACTTACTGGTAGGGAAGTGTCCTGGTCATTCAGTATGTCTTATAGGTTTGCAAAGAATACTCTTCAAGGTCCTTAATAATTACTAACCATAATAATCACAATGATCTGATCTGACAGGTATTTTCTTAATCTTAATTTCTGGCAACATTTTCAGAAATGTTTTGCTGTTCTTTCTGTAAAGGACTAAGACATAGTGACCAGTCTAAAGTCACAAAGCAGATGCCATGATCTGCCATGGTTTTTATACTTTTAATCCTGCATCATCAAGCACTGGACAAAACTGAGACATGCCACATAACCATTAAACAGGTTTAGGGCAACAGAAGTGTAGTAGAAAAGTGGAAAAAGAATTGAAGGGAATTGTCTATGACCACATAATTTCTAATGTTTAAAAAGTACATGAAAATTTGCCTATCAACAACTTTTAAATATATATGTATCTCTACAATTTAAATAATAAAAAATGCATTGTTTGTCCTTTTAAAGAACAGAATATTGCAAAACATAATTGAATTGGTTCAGAGTTATAAACAGGAATGAAGATTGCTAATACAATCTTCTTATATTATAATTGCCTTTGAAATTAAGATTCCATATTCTAGTATTAATTGACAGCATTATAATATTTGCTAATACTTTTAAAAATTAATATACACAAAACAGTTTAGAACTTTACACTAAAGCATTTCTAAGATGCAATTTATAATAACAGAACAACCTTAGTTAGTGTTTAGATAAATGCTTCATTCATTCATTGATTGGTTTGATTTCCACAGCTGTTCTTTCAACAAGTGCATGCATCATGAATTGTAAAAGAAGAAAATAATATAATATCAAATAAATATATATGATTGCCAATTACAGCTATGGCCATGAATGTTGATACAGCCAGGAAACAGAACCCTTAATATACTTGGACTCTCAGACCCAGGCACATTATAAGTCTTCAGGTCCTTATAAAAGCCATTAGAGTCAGAGTCATTTTAATCTCTGAGAATGTTCCAGAGGGTAAGGGCTAAACTCTAAACCAAGGGTGTAAAACTCAAGGGTGCTTAGATCTGGCCTGCAGGGCCGCCCTGGAAACGATGAAGGATTGTCCTGCAGTGCCTCTGCCATTGGAAACTGAGCTTGCTAGGGCTGTGCGCAGTGATCTCTGACTCCATTTTTGGCTGCAAAAGCGTCCTCTGCTAGCGAAAATTCATGCGGCCTTCCCAGGCTCCCTTTTTGCTGACAGAGAGCTGCAGGAAATTGAGCTGGCCATGCCCACCCCAGCCATGCCCGCTTGGCCCCCCAAAGGTCAGACATAACCCTGATGCAGCCCTCAATGAAATTGTGTTTGACACCCCTGCCCTAAACCATCTAGTGGCCTCATATACAGTAAATGTTAAATAGGAGATGAGAGAGAACTGAGCTTTGGGGCAATTCACATAGTAGGATCTGTGGGATCAATCTCAACATTGACAACAACTGAGCCTGGGTGAAGGAGGAAAATCAGTACAGCACAATGTCACCCAACTCCTGTTCTCGTAGTTGTGCAGAATTATACCATGATTGAGGTCTTTGAGTGTCCCTGAGAAGTCATATTGCCCATATCCCATTCCAATCAGAGGTCATCTAAAAGTGTGATCAATGTTGCCTCAGATCCATAACCCATTCTGAACCCTAACTGAAAAGGGTCCAGGTTTTGCTCATTGTGCTACTTCTACAATAGATAATATGTGAAGATATTCTCTCACATGGAAAGTTACATACCATACTTACTTACTGTGTATTTATTTTCCTGCTGGAGGGAAAGTGTTCTGAACACTCAGTGTAGCTTTAAGGTTTTGCAAAGAACTGCATACACTCCAAAGCTCATAATAATTGTTAACTCTAATAATGATCAGATGATGGCAGCTATTTTCTTAATATAGGGTAAATTTTAAGAATACTAATTTGTACACAGAGAAGTTTTTTAAAAAAATAATTCATAAAGCATGATCAAATCTATATTTTATATTCACTTGGGGATTTCTTTCTCTCTTGGGGCTTTATTTATATCTTATACATATTTCTTTTCTCAAGATGATCTTTAAAATTGTGAATTAGAATGGAACCTGGTAAATAAAATCCTGAACTAGTTTGAATAATGCAGCTTTGATGCAATAAACAATAATATCTGATCTACATTTTCTTGCACTTAAAAAGATTCAGGTGACATAAGATAATGGGATGATTATTCACTCAACTTACATAGCTGTTCTGTTCTACAGATTAACAACTACAGTATTAGGTGAGTCTCAAACCACTTTTTTTTTTTTTAGAATTAACGGTATAGGCAGTTAACTCTGCAAACATACAATTGTAGAGGAAAAGCAAACATGTTAAGGAAAAGAAACTCCACAAGTAAATAATATAAAAGGCATATTAACTTTCAGTAGTCATACAAGCACAGAAAATTATTTTAATAAGCTATAGTTTTATCTGAATTCTTCAAAGACCTTTCACTGTAGTTTTAAAGAAGGTCGATTTTAATAGGACTATAAAACAAATGTAGTAATTTCTGCAGACCATAGCCAAAGAATCACATTAATAATTCCATTTACTACAATAGGCTTTGATTGGAGATTCCTAATTTTCAGAGTTGATGTTTCTATTTTCCACCAAGCCATTAAGAAAATTTGAAAAAAATAATAGGCAATACTGATTGGAGTAGGTGTACATTTTTATAAATCTGTGCTGGAGATCTGTGTGGTTGACAGAGTTCTAAATTTGTCTCTTTGCAACCAACCCTTTCATTTTATCTAAAGTTAATTTTATAAACGACAAGTGAAATTTGGCCAGTTAATATCAAATATTCATAGAAGCAGAAATACGAGCATTGGTTTATCCACTTCATTTACTTTCAATTGTAAATCATTTTATGATTTATAAAATTAATTTTAATAATTCAGTAACTTTTCCCAGATGCACACCAGTAGTTCTCATGTAAGAAAGATTTCTGTGTATGCTATAATTGGGAATTAATTTTTTTCTCAGTGCTACTGTATGGTATGCTGGTTAGTTCTTGTCTCAATGTGCTTTGCTTCATTTACTGTTAGCAATTGCTCATTTTAGTGTCTAAGCATGTCATTATTTTATCAAATAACTGTGATGAATAACTGGAGGACAAGATAATGTTATTTTTGTTTTGCAGCATAAAAGAAAAAAAACAGGAAAGTCATAAAAATAATGTTTAAATTTGTTTAGGTTTTATCTGGCAGTTGAATTAATAATGGATTTATTTAGGCAAAGAAATGATCAGAGTAACATATATGTTCAGGGGATTCAAACTGAAGTAGATTTTAAGTTTCTTTGGCCCAAAAAAAACCCTCCATAAATCGTAAATTTTCTATTTTATGCAATTAAGTGCAATTAATTAAGAATTAAGTGAGGTCAGAGTTGGCTCACTGTCATGATTCTGACAAATGCCCTAATTCAATCATAAACCTCAGGCCAAGCTTCAAAAGATATCCAGTTATTTATTAGGAGCTTCATGTCGGCATGGACCAAGTATTTAGTATTTTTAGTATTTATTTGATTTGTCAATCGCTTACAAGATAAAAGTATAAGAATAAATATAGTTTTGAATACATGAGATAGATACTTATAAGAAAAATAAAAATAAACAAGAGGACAGGGATAGTAGTCACGATTGGTGCACTTATGCATGCCCACTACAGGCCTCTTAGGAAGTGGGTGAGGTTAATAGTAGACAGTCTAAGGTTAAAGTTTTTGGGGTTTGGGGAAGAAACCACAGAGTCAGGTAGAGTATTCCAAACATTGACCACTCTGTTGCTGAAGTCGTATTTTCTGCAATCAAGTTTGGTGCAGTTAACCTTGAGTTTGTATCTGTTTTGTGCTCTTGTGTTGTTATGATTAAAGCTTAAGTATTCATTTGTAGGTAGGACATTGCAATGTATAATTTTATATACTGTATTTAGATCGGACTGAAGACGACGTAGTTCTAGGTTTTCTAGGTCTAGATTTTCAAGTCTGGTGGCATAAGGTATTTTGCAATGAGTAGAGGAGCAGAGAACTCTTCTTGTGAAATATTTCTGGACTTTTTCAATTGTGTTAATATCAGATACATAATATGGGTTCCAGGCTGATGAGCTGTATTCAAGTATAGGTCTAGCAAATGTTTTGTATGCTCTAGTTAGTAGTGTGATATTACCAGAGAAGAAGCTACATAGGATTAGATTTTGGCTATGTAGTTACAATGGGCTCTAGCACTTAGATCATTTGAGATGAGTACTCCAAGGTCCTTGACAAAGTTTGGATCATCAACAAGGTCTTGAATATTTAGCTTGTATTTTATTTTCTGATTTTTTTTTTTTGCCAATATGTAAGACAGAGCACTTATTTGTTGAGATTTGAAGTTGCCATTCTGATCATAGTCAAGGTCTTTTTGGAGGGTAGTAGTATTGTTTGTGGTGTTGAATACCTCTATATCATCAGCGAAGAGAACGCAGTTGCTCTTAAGATGATCACAGAGGTCATTTATGTAGAGCATGAAGAGAGTTGGTCCTAAAACACTGCTTTGGGGGACACCACTGTTGATAGGTACAGAATTTGATAGGATGCTCCCAATTTTGACCATTTGTTGTCTGTTTGACAGGAATGCTTCTATCCAATTATGTAGGTGTCCAGAGATACCGTAAGATTTTAGTTTTAGTAGTAGTTTGTCGTGTACCACTGAATCAAAGGCTTTACAGAAATTTATGTAGATTGTGTCTATTGCTTTGCCCCGATCGAGTTGTGTAGTCCATATGTTTTTTGCAGTGTAAGAATTGCAGATTACAGGATAGTTTTTTTTCTAAAACCAAATTGTTTATTAGAGAGCAGGTTGTTTGTCTCTAGGTGGAGGATAATGGATTGGTTAATAATTGATTCCATGAATTTCAGGTGATGCAGCGTAAGGAGATTGGTCTGTAATTTTCAACTAGGCTGGGGTCTCCCTTTTTGAAGATGGGGATGACCGTGGCTTGTGACCATAGTTTTGGCAAGGAGCTGGTGCTGAAAGATTTTTCAAAGATTATGCTTAGAAGTTCGGCTATGGCAGTGGATAGCTTTTTTAAGAAGTAGGTACATATTCCGTCCGGTCCAATAGATAGGGATGGTTTTAGATTGTGCAGTGCTTTTTCAAATGGAGCAACTCTAATCTCACTTAATTTGCATTTTGCTATGACCTTATTTCCTCCTCCCCCCAATATGTGTCATCAATCACATTCCCCAATGAAGCCATTTCACGGGTTGTAGAAGTCACTCCCTCCGGCCACTGTGGGTTTCCATGGAGATGTCCTTGACGTGCTGGCAGGAATGTGCTTTGTTTTGATTGAAATGCAAGCTCCTTTATTCAGCTGCTAGGTTTGATTCCACATCCCCCTTGCCTATGGCAACTCGAGAGCCGGACAGGGATGCTTTTCCAGTTGACATTGTCATCTTTTCTAATCTGTTAGCTATTTTTCTCAATCTTCTTTCTCTTCCCATCTCTCTGTTAATCATAGTGGTTGTTCAATGTTCAGCTTTCATATCTCTTCTTCTTTTGCAAAACTTCTAATTTCCAAAGGTAAAGCACATCTACAGATACACCGTCACCCTACCTATCTAAATCTTTCTCTTTAGGGAAAACATATTATATTTGCTGTTTTTTTCCCCCTCTAAAACTGCATTCCACTTGCTATCTCATCTCTGGACCCCAGGGATTGTTCCTCAATACAGCTTAAATGAATGCTATTTCCCCAATGATTACCTTCTCCTCTGATGCCATTTCTCTTTGACAGGCTTTCGCTGCTTTGCTCCTGTGAAAAATAAGTCCAACTATTTTCTCTGAGGATGTGTGGCTGCCTTTTTTGAGATCCATATTCACTCTAGGATGCATGTATTAAGTATTATTAACCAAAAGCTTTTATTTGCAAAGCAGTCCCTGTTGGACTGTCCCTGAAAACGAACCCTATTGTATAAAAAAAAGAAAAGTATGTTTGTATGCTTTTATTGTCATCCCACTGGGAAGTGTTAGGCAGACTTCATTCCAACATTTATCTCATCTTGTATCAACAAGAAGCAAAAAAACAAAACAAAAAAACAACCACCACCAAGCAAGATCCATACCAAATTCTTTTGCAACTCCATTTATTTATGAAATCTACAGTCGTAGACCAAAAAAAAGGCAGCAACAGGAATCAGATAAAACAAGAGTAGCAGTTTTCAAACAGATGCAAAAAGGAAAAGGAAAAAAAAATGAAAAGATATCTTGATTGATTATTAATTGAAATTATAAGCCTCCCAACTCCATCACCAATCTGGAAGGCATACAATATGAGGAACACAGTACAAAAGAATAAAAAAAACACCCTGAAAAAATTCCAAAAGAGATTAGTATAGATGGAAATGAAAAGCTATAAAATGTTTGGGAGGAATAGTTGTTGATAAATGCATTGCTCAATCTTCTGCCTATTTTATTATCTGTCATGGGTCTTGATAAGATTCACACAATGTGAATCTGATTTTTATTTTCAGTATTGTATGCTATCCTAAATAATTGTGTGCTATTTACAGTGTCATAAAAATTATCTTTATATGTATTTTGATCCAGTTATACGCTGGTGAATTATGTCACATTTAACTAGCTAGCTTGCTTATTAGAATATTGTGGATACTTTGTCAAATCCTTCAAATGTCTTAAATTTAACAGCATTCCCACAGTAAATTAAGGAAGATTTACTAATTATTTGACTGGAGAGATTATTGTTATTGATTGATTGGTGTCATATTGGCTATAATGATTACCCAAAATTGTTTCATTAAGTAATTTAATCAATGTACCATCTTAACAAACCTACCATGCCAAGAAAAAAAACCCAATGCCAAAGCACAACCTAAAGAGAAAGTAATCCCCACCAAAGAACCACAAGACTCCTGCACATGCCTTAAATGCTATAAAACTCTAAAGGATAATGAAAATTCCATCAAATGTTCTCTATGTAATAAATACGCTCATCATGACTGCTTGGGATTATCCAAGCAAATGATTCAATACCTAGAATCATCCAAAGAGTTTCCATATCTCTGCAAATCATGCAGACCCAAATTGGATCTACTTGAAAGAGTTGATACCACAGAAACACGAATAACATCCCTTGACATCATAGTAGCATCCCTGGATGCTTTAAAAGAAAGTTTATCCAACCTTGAAAAAAAAAGACACAACGCAAAAACCTGAACATCCAATAGCTACAAATCACATCCCTACCCAACAACCACAACCCAATCCACAACCGAATCCACAAAAAACCATAAATCAAACAAATAATGATATCCAATCCTCATCAGAGAAGCTGTTGAGCGTGAATGGAAACATCCAAACGCCATGTTGTTTCGTCTAGAGGACATCAATGACAATGATGACATCACAACTGTCTGAAACATCATCAGTGGTTATCAAGCATTAACCATCTCCCCTGATGAAATACTTGACATTTCCCGCATTAGCTGAGAGCTCAAAAATGGAGATGGTTCTGTGGCCCCACGCTTCTTCAGGGTCATTTGCAAAAATGAATCAAGCAAACGTAAATTCATTTATACTAAAAATTCACTTGCCAAAAGCAACACCAACCATAAGAACCTCCATTCTCGCCCTGACCTAACCATACAGCAACGTGCCCGCTCCGATATACTCCGCACAGAACTCAAAAAAACGTCTAGACAATGTAGAGAAGGACTTGTACATTGACTACCATGCTGACTGTATCAAAAGTAACCCACACCTCAGCTTTAACCTTCAATCACAACCCTACTTCAACCAATTCACCATCACCCAAGACTAGGCATGCACTCCCCTAACTACCTCAATTCCAACTACAGCTGGCCTTAAATGGAAGCTACACAATGCAAGAAGCCTTGTGAATAAAATACCTGAATTTCTCTTCTTACTAAATATGGCTAAATTTGACATCATATTTGTCTGTGAAACATGGCTCAACGCATCTCTCCCTGACTCCATTACCACAGTAAGAGACTATCATGTTTACCGATCAGATCATGAAATTCGTAGAGGAGGTGGTGTTGTTATCTTTTATAAAAAGTCCTTACATCTAAAAAACATCCAAGTTACCCAGGAGCTTGCTCTTCCTGAGACCTTCCTGCGAACTATCCTTAAATATCACAATTCGATTCTTACTTACCTGATTATGACGTCGAACATGTAAACAAGCTAAATTCACTACTAACATGGGCAACATCCTGCCCACACACTTTTGTTTTTCTTGGTGACTTCAATCTACCTCATATTAACTGGACCCTAAACGAATGTACAACTGAACCCATACATGCAACCTTCTACAATGCTGTTACAAATCTGGGACTGGAACAACTAGTAACCAACAATACTAGACTTAACAACTGCCTCGATCTCATCTTCTACAATAGTTTGAATTTAATTTATGGAATACAAACTAAAGAATCCTTTTTTAACAGTGACCACAATATGATTGACTTTTGTCTCAACATACACCCACACAAAAATCATACAATGATGTAATCCCCAATTATAACTTCAAAAAAGGCAACTATGATCTTATAGACAACAATCTCTCATCCCTTGATTGGCAATCTCTATTCACTGGGTGCAATACTGTTGAAGACCATTACAACATATTTTTATTTGAAGTCATAGAGTCATCAAACTATATGTACCAATAACAACTCCCCCCCCCCCAAAAAAAAAAAAAAAACAGATTACCCATAACAATAAGGAAACTTCAATCCAAAAAGAGATCACTCTGGCGGAAAAACAAATCTGGTCATGTTGCCAACTTCAAAAGCCGATACAAAAATTTATGCCACCAGATAAAGACTGAATGCACCAATTATCACATTAAACAAGAAGAAAACCTTCTACGCACCAATTCCACCCACACTTTTTACAATTTTGTAAACTACAAACTAAAAGACTCAAAGTCCATCCCACCCCTGATAGGACCTAATGTTAAAGACTACAACAACGACACCATTAAAACCAACATCTTTAACACATTCTTTGGCTCAGTATTTGTAAACAGCAATGGATCATGGCCAGTATTTCCTAGCCGAACCACAGAAAACTACAATGATCTAATAAATATCAATTTTATAGACGACAATATTGAAAAAGTACTACGCAATCTAAAACCATCTCTATCTATTGGACCGGATGGAATATGTGCCTACTTCTTAAAAAAGCTATCCACTGCCATAGCCGAACCTCTAAGCATAATCTTTGAAAAATCTTTCAGCACTAGCTCCTTGCCAAAACTATGGTCACAAGCCATGGTCATCCCCATCTTCAAAAAGGGAGACCCCAGACTAGTTGAAAATTACAGACCAATCTCCTTATGTTGCATCACCTTTAACCTTAGACTGTCTAATATTAACCTCACCCTTTTCCTAAGAGGTCTGTAGGGGGTGTGCATAAGTGCACCAATGTGCCTACCATCCCTGTCTTATTCTTTCTTTTATTTTTTTTATATGTACCCATTTCATGTATTCATAACTATGTATATACTTATACCTATTATTTGGTAAGTGATTGACAAATCAAATAAACAAATAAAATAAAATAAATAAAAGATGCCATTTTTTAAAATAGATAAGGATAGACTAGAAGATTTGTTGTAGCACAAGTATTTATCAACCTTGGCAACTTTAAGAGTTGCATACTTCAACTTCCCGGTGGGTGTTGAAGTCCACATGACTTAAAGTTTCCAAAGCTGAGGAACACTGTTGTAGCCTATACAACAATTTCTGGGAAATGTTTTTGGATCATTCCTTCAATAATGTGGAGGACAATTCTTTTGGCCCACTTGATTTAAACTTATTCTGTTTGTACGGAGTTGAACACTGAAATCTCATAAATACACAAAGAGGCACCATAACATGACCAAAACTTTGGCTTTTAATAATTAATAATAGTGCCATAAAAAAAAAACTCCTTGCAACCTTCTTTTAGCATTGCACTGAGAATAAGAGTAAGATTATATTCTCTTTTGTTGTCCAAAATTATCAATTAAGGAAAATTATATGTCTGAACCTTAATTAAAGTAAAAAAGACAAATACACATTTGTCAATGCCTAACTTATCTCACCCTCTCCTTATCTCACCCTCCCCTTTTTAAAACACTGAAATTGATATTTAAATAGGTCAAAGAGAAAGCTCTTTGTTGAAGAGCCAAGCAATAATGTACACAATCTTTGCAGAACTTTCCAATGGTTCGTTAATGTAGAAAATCTTGAGGCTTATATCCCAATCTGTATGATACTTTAAATCGAATGCTTATGGCATCACCCAAAATAGACTTTAAAAGCTATGAAGTTGAAAGTCTTTCTGGAGTTCTTTGTCTGTATCTGAGAAACACAATTTCTATTTTTTAGATAAACAGAAATATAGGACCCTAGATAAAGTTTTTTTCTTTATATCTGAGATATAACTACATAAATAAACAAGGACGGAAGTAAATAGATAGCTGGCTATCAAGATAAGCAGTGTGTTTTGAGAAAGCAAAGGAGGGAGAGGGAGAAGGAGAGAAAGGTTGAGCCATACATTGAGAATGTATAAATGAGCCTGCATCTCCAAATTATCCATGTATTTTTTTCCCCCAATGTATGGATAAATTTGAAAGTCATCTAGAATTCGGCCTCATGGCTCTCATAAATCTGGATTGAACAACTACAACCAAGGCACTTTCTGTAAGCAAACATTTGACAGTTATTCAGAAGCCAAATATTCACACAAACTACTCCTAAAACTAAAATCTTATGGTATCTCTGGACAATTGCATAATTGGATAGAAGCATTCTTGTCAAACAGACAACAAATGGTCAAAATTGAGAGTGTCCTATCAAATTCTGTACCTGTCAATAGTGGTGTCCCCCAAGGCAGTGTTCTAAGACCAACTCTCTTCATAGTCTACATAAATGATTTCTGTGATCATATTAAGAGCAACTGCATTCTTTTCGTGATGATGTAAAGCTATTCAACACCACTGACAATACTGCTACCCTTCAAAACGATCTTGACTATGTATCAGAATGGTCAAACAAATGGCAACTTCAAATCTCAACAAATAAATGCTCTGTCTTACATATTGGCAAAAAAAAAATCAGAAAATAAAATACAAGCTGTTGATGATCCAAGCTCTGTAAAGGATCGTGGAATACTCATCTCTAATGATCTAAGTGCTAGAGCCCACTGTAACTACCTAGCCAAAAAGACATTACGAGTTGTAATCCTACGTAGCTTTTTCTCTGGTAATATCACACTACTAACTAGAGCATACAAAACATTTGCTAGACCAATACTCGAATACAGCTCCTCAGTCTGGAACACACATTACGTATCTGATATTAGCACAATTGAGAAAGTCCAGAAATATTTCACAAGAAGAGTTCTCCACTGGTCTACTCATTGCAGGATACCTTATGCCACCAGACTTGAAATTCTAGACCTAGACAACCTAGAACTATGATGCCTTTGGTCTGATCTAAGTATAGTACATAAAATTATACATTGTAATGTCCTACCTGTCAATGAATACTTCAGCTTCAGCCATAACAATACAAGAGCACACAATAGATACAAACTCAAGATAAACTGCACCAAACTTGATGGCAGGAAATACGACTTCAGCAATAGAGTGGTCAATGTCTGGAATACTCTACCTGATTCTGGTTTCTTTCCCAAACCCCAAAACTTTAACCTTAGACTGTCTACTATTGACCTCACCCCTTTCCTAAGAGGTCTGTAAGGGGCGTGCATAAGCGCACCAATGTGCCTACCGTCCCGGTCCTATTGTTTCTTTCTTTTCTCTTATTCATATCCATTTCATGAATTCATAACTATGTTTATATTTATACCTGTTATCTTATAATCGCTTGACAAAATAAAATAAATAAATCATTTATCTGATTCTTTTTCCTTTCAAAATCTAAAATTGGAGCGGTATACATTTATCTTTTCTACTATTGGTAACAAGCAAACATACTGTTGTGGTTAGCTGACAGCAGGTGCAGACGGTGAGGAGAGCGAGGACTCAGATGAGAGGCCAGCACCATTAGGGAGTGGACTGCTGCCTTCAGAGATTGTGGGGGCTGGCAGCAGCAATGAGGGGGTTCCCGAGGAGCCTGTGCCATGTGCACATGAGTGCAGGGCAGCTCTCAGAAGAGAGCAGCTGCAGCAGAATGGTCAACTCAGGAGTAAGGCTGCAAGGTAATGGGCCCTTCTTCAAGAAGATAAAAGCCAGCTGTGAATTTGACGTTTTTTGCAGGAAGCAAAGATGTTCTGAAACTCGAGCCTCATGGACATTGTAGTATCTTGGTATTTGAAGACTCTTGTGTTGTAAAATATTTCTAGGTAACATCTGTTACTTTTGGCAACCTCGCACAATTTTCGCGAGGCTCGTGCTTATCAAAGTTAATTAGTGTTCAGCAGCCTTTTAACCGGGGATTCATAAGAATCATTAAAAGGTTTCTGTTCCCTTTGGTTCATGTTGGTTTTATTGGACAAGGTTTGGGTCAGAACACATACACAAACATGTGTACAATTGAGAATGGCCTTGAAATTCTTCCATTCCATTGATCTCATTTTCTCATCCTTCAAATGAATTCAAGATATTTAAGGATTTTAGACTGGTCTATATTGTTTTTATGGATCTGCTGTATGGTGGGCCAGCATTTTTTTTTTTAAAAAGATGATATTGATTTTAGAATAATTTCTATTTTGCTGTCTTCAGTGCTATAATTTGCTAGGTCCTGAAGACTTCACCACTGTTATGGTCTGTGACAGAGCTATCAATGCCTAGTTGTCACAACATGGTATTTTATAGGGATATTGATTATTATAAAGGATACTGAACAGACATTATTCATACTGTACAGTGTAGAGGGGGAACAAGAATGTTGCTTACTCTTATGATTGAGTAGAAAGATGAAAGGACATATTTTTTTTCAGAATTTAAGCCAACATTATTGATCATACATACATTTGGAACTAGAAGTAGAATTGTCTTCCACTAAAATGTTTTAGAAATAGTTGGCATTCTTCTTATTATTTATTTATTATTAGTGATCTCTCTACCAAACCAGCTGGTTTTGACCTGCCTTGCTTTGCCTGGTCAAAATTGAACACAATTAGATGTGACACTGGAAGAAGTACCTCTTCTTCAAAAAATTTCCCTTGTTGTGACTGTGATGCCGACATGCAAAATATTAAACATTTTGAGCAAGATTGTGTTACCTGGTTCCCTAGAAGTTTTGCATGAAGCAATGGCAGAAATGATTGCCTGGATAGCTGAATTGGACATCCAGTTTTGAGACCATTGCCGTACCCCCATAGAAGTTTTTTTTATAATTACGTGGACTGTGTACACATGCTCATTTCTCTTCTGTCATATTGTCACTATACACTAAATAATAATAATAGCAGAATAAACAGAAATGATAACATAAAATGGGCACAAACTAAGAAGAATAAATGGCTTTGTGGAACTCCGTTCCCAAAATCTTTGGTTCATACTTACTTCTTCTTCAAAAGTTCCTGCTGAACTGTATGTTTTTAATATGATAGAAGGAGAAGGTTGTAAATTACAACATGCAACAGTATTTATTGTAACACATGCTACAGAATATTCATGTTAAATAATGAACAAACATCTTTTTTGGTTTGTGTTTATATTCAGTCTTATACAGAATAATCTCCCATTTCCCTCTTGAGAATTTTAAAAATCACTGGAGTTTTAAAATGGATCACTGGAGCATTCTCTTGATCTAAACAAAAAATATTTGCTTGAAAGGAAACAGTGTGGAAAATTAAAACTTATTATTTTAAAATAGAAGAAGGTATGAGCAAACTTCTACAAGAAAACATCAAACCTGGTGACATTAAAGCCTAGCTATATCATTTGTTTAGAAATTCAAGGTCAGCTGCCTTTTGCTACCGGTACCAGCAGCTTTATAAGCTTCTTATTTATAAGAAGAGCCGATACATCTGGGATAATATATAAACATGTGGATAAGATTGACAAAATGGCAATTTTATACATTCCTGTATAATTATGCATTCTCAGGGTCATCCATACAGATACGACTTTGTATGTCACATGTTGTTGTTGTTAGTTGCGAAGTCGTGTCCAACCCATCACAACCCCATGGACAACATTCCTCCAGGCCTTCCTGTTCTCTACCATCTTCTGGAGTCCATTTAAGCTCATACTTACTGTTTCAGTGACTCCATCCAGCCACCTCATTCTCTGCTGTCCCCTTCTTCTTCTATTGCCCTCAATCTTTCCCAGCATTAGGCTCTTCTCCAGTGAGTCCTTCCTTCTCATTAGGTGGCCAGAGTATTTGGGTTTCATCTTCAGGATCTGGCCTTCTAAAGAACAGTCAGGGTTGATCTCCTCTAGGACTGACCGGTTTGATTGCCTTGCAGTCCAAGGGACTTGCAGGAGTACAAAGGCCTCAATTCTTTATAGACATATAAATATTCTTTATAGACATATAAATATTCTTCATAGATTCTTGAAACTCTATGTTTCAAGAGTTATAGGAATAACCTTTTAAGGCTTCAAAGGGTAGAGAATCTTAGATTCATCCTTTTTATCTGCCTTCATTGTATGTCAATAGATTCTATCTCTATTCCACTCTTGTCTGTTGTAGTCAATAGCCAGTAAACAGGAGCATGTTTCAAAAATCTCAGATACATACATACATCACTCTTACATTAACTTTTCAGTCAATTTTTCTATGAATAATAACTATCTTCCTATCATTTCAATATTAAACTACAATTCTTCTGTAGGTCTTTCAATCCATAGATTCTGGGACCACTATTCACATTGCAAGATCCTCAACTAAAAGACACAATTTGTGATGGATGAATAAATAAATAATATAAAATAATCCAGCTTCCTAAAACCCATTTCGCCAAAGGGTTGCTGACAATGCTCTATGGTGCTCTGTTCTATTAATTTAACAGAAGCCATGATTTTCCATGATTCTTTTTAGAGAACATAGAACGTAGAATAACAGAATTAGAAGGGACCTTAGAGGTCATTTAATCCAATGCCCTGCTTGAGAAGGAGAACCTATGCCACTTCAGACAAATGTCTGTCCAGTCTCTTTTTGAAAGCCTTCAGTGTTGGAGCCCCACAACTTCTGAAAGCAAATTTTTTCATTGGTTGATTGTTCTCACTGTTAAGAAATTTCTCCTTAATTCTAAATTGCTTATCTCCCTGATTAGTTTCCATCCATTGTTTCTTATTTTGCTTTCTAGTACTATGGAAAGTAGTTTATGGTCCCTCATCTCTATGGCAATCTCTCAAATATTGGAACACTGCTATCATATCACCCCTAGTCTTTTTCGCTAAACTAGAACTCCTGCAATTGTTCTCCATATGTTTTAGCCTTCAGCCCCCTAATCATCCTTGTTGCACTTCTCTGCATTTTTTCCAGAGCCTCAACATCTTTTTTACATCATGGCGACCAAAACTGGATACAGTCTACTAAGTGTGGTCTTACCAAGTTATTATAAAGTGGTATTAATATTTCACATGATTTTGATTCTGTTAATGCAGCTTAGGATTGCATTGGCTTTTTGGGCTGCAGAAGCATAGCCTATGGTGTGTATGATGGTGTTGCATGCATATTTTCCCCTTCAGGGTGATTTTTAAGATAATCCATATAATTGCAGCTAATGAACAGACAGAACTAATTTTATCAACTTGTCATATGCCTAGAAGCATGGCTTATGCACTTCCATTGCAGGTGCATTTTTGTTAATCCATTGCATCTAGAAAGCTGATAAAAAAGCGACTAGTTGATGGAAAAGCAGCAACAAATGAATTTTGAACTACTTACTTGTGTTTTATTAAGGCTGAATATAGGCGATTGGGATGTGTTAGTTTTGTAGTTGTCATCTCAGGTTTGTATATCTTGTGTGAGTGCCTTCAGTCATATAATATACAGTTTGTGCTACTTTTTATTTATGGAACAGTTGGTGATATTTCATACCCTAGCTTGTACCTCACTATAATAGCTTAAAAAATATCTCATTGATTTATTTTTCTGAATTGTCTTTTCTATCCCCTTTTGGAGATCATACAAGATAGTCCACATCACTTTCACTCAAACAATGACAACAGTGTTATTAATGTCCCAAAGAAATAAAGCTAGTAAGGGGAATCAAAGGTAAGCGAAATAGGATGTTTTTTCTATTCCTTTGATCATCTCCAGGTTCTGAGAAATAAACAATATTTCAGAAAAAAATGTCTTTTTTATTTTACATTTAAAAAAAACAATATGTAAAACAATAAAATCCAAAGAAAATAATACTGAGGTTTCAGTTGGATGTGTAGAAAATGCTTCACTTTTAACCTCAAAGCTTTGCTTTAGATCACGGGTGTCAAACTTGATCCCTTCGTGATGATTTTTGCCTTTGCAGAATCAGAATAGGCTTGGTCTGTGCATGACACATCCGGCCCCCGGGCCACCAGTTTTACAGGCTTGCTTTATATGTTGTAGCTTAGACTTTATATCCACATAGTAACAACAGATCAGGATTTTCTTCTGAGAAAGAGAATTATGATTCAAGAAGACCTGAAGATGGACATACTGGCCTCTGAAGCCAAAATGATGTCAAAATGATGTTGTCATGCAAATCATACAAATATGTACTTTATACAATGATGTCATGAATCATGCAGTGTCATTTGCCCTTCCATTGACTTCCATCACTTGATGTTCTTCTACTGTTGAGCTCATTAATATTTCAGCTTTATGAGAATATTTTTGTCAATACCCTGAAGTGAAATATATCTCCTTATTTTCATGAAAAGTTCAGTATACAGCAGGTATTTTTTCATATGAAGACTCCAAGACTACTGGCTGAAGATTATGGGAGCTGAAATTCTAATATTTCTGAAGGTCACGAAATTGGGGAAAGCTACTGCATATAATTCAGAAAATATTTAGGCAGATGGATCACTGGTAAGATTTAATATAAGGCAGTTTGCTACGTCCTTCCAATATTTCATGCTGCCCTCATAACAAACTTTATCAGACTAATCCTTATTATTTTTTCACTGAAGAAATTTTTTTTTTTTGGTTTAAGTTTGTTGCTGACATACAGCAGCCTACCTGTGGCAAGATGGAAGGACAAAATGGTTCACTGGTGTATCAAAACATAGCTTGTATGAAGTCCTTTCATGTGATTTAGTTACAGTACATGCAAAGACTCTTGGGAATTATTGTGGCATTAAAAAGAGGACATTTACATTTGAATTAGCCCAATATAACAACAAGGAAACTGGTGGTGTCAGCAAAATTACCATTGTTTTTCTATCAGAATTCCTGGATGCAAGGATACGTTTGGCCTTCCTATCTTAATGTCCTGTAGCAATTTGCTTTGTCCACAGATATTTATTTCTCAATGCTTTTATGAAGTTTCATACATATAATTTAAAAATTATAGCAAAGCATATCATACTGTATAACTGATTTGAAAAATCATCAAAATGGTCAATGATATCAATTAGAAACATTGATAATATTGGTAATAATAAATACTATCACTATAATGCATGACCCTTAACCACATCACAATACAGATTATTGTTGGGAGTGAAGAGGATTGTGTATGCCCCATACCTGGATCTGAACCTTGAAGATAAGGACCCAAATAATCTGCTTCTTCTACTACATTCTTTAGTTAGTCTTCAACCATTATTTGAACTACCTTCAGCCGAAAAGAAGGTTGACCAGTAGGCACCATTTGCCTAATCCTTCCAGCTCAAGGGAGTTCCTGTAAAAGACAGTGAACCAACATTTTTTTTTGAAGGCTACCAGAATTGCCCTCTCCTATTATGCAACATTTGCAAACTATTCCTCTAAGTGCTTTAGCTTTGTTGTATTTATTTCAAAATGTACAAAATGTTGAAATTACCCAAATCTCTCTCTCTCTCATATCTAGGAATCTATCTATCTCTATCTCTACCTCTACCATCTCTGTCTCTCTGACTCTCTCCATCTCTATCATCTCTATCTCTACTTATTAAATTGCTGAATATAGTAAGAATTGCATACAACAGAGCAAGAAAAATGAATGTATAATAAAGGGTTTGACAATGTGTAGGAAGTAAGACAGGAATGTGTATTTCATGTATTTATAGATAAATGTATGAGGAATGCTTAAGCCATGATCAGGTAGTGTTGATTGTGAAACTAATAGATATTTTGTCTGCAGTTGATGTCATTGTAATGGCTGAGAAATAAAATGATTTGTAGTCAATGTAAGATAAATCATTTTCCATTGGTGTGTTTTCATAATTCTCCTTGGATTTTTTTATATTTTTCTTTATTCATATTCAAAAGATAAAATCTGTTTGATGCTTTTCCATACAATGTAAACATAAAGCTTATTTATGGGTATCTTCTTGTTGACAATAAATCAGTCATTATTCTCACTGCATGATTGGTTTTTATAGCCCTCAGAGTTGTTACGTAGACTGTAATATTTCTGTGACTGAGGAGATTGTTATTTATTTATTTTTTTATATATTTCCTCCTTCTTCAAATGTTATACAATAGCTTTTTCCTATATAACTGGGAAAATTCAAATAGCAGCAGGTAAAAGAAGTAAAAAAGAATATTTATAGCTCAGGGTTGAAATGAAAAATTTTTGATGCTCTCTGAGTTTTAGTTGTTTCCTTGCAATTATCTCATCACCCAAACTAGGTAACATCATCAGTGTTAGGACTGATAATATTATCTAGTTGGGTAATGAAATGTGTACAAGAAAACAACTAAGGTCAGAGAACATCAATATTAGCAATATTAAAATGCTATCTGCTTATTTTCTCATGACTTCTGAAAGTTCTTCAAGATTATATACTTGACCTTGTTCTTATGGATATACAAATGCCACTATTATACCTCTCTGTGACAGTAATAAAGATTTGATTTGATCTGTGACAGTAATAAAGATTTGGTTCTGTTGTAGGAAAAAATGAAAATAACAAATTTAAATTGTAATTCTAATTTAAAAATATGAACTTTTGATAATTCTCAATGGTATACATTAAGTATATGCTGAGGATTTCTGATCTAATTTATAATGGTCCATGTATGTTTGTGGTTTCAAGTTACCATGGGCTGATAACTAAGTATCTGCAATTTTCTTGGCATAATATTGGAACTGGTTTGCCATTGCCTGCTTCATAGGGCTAAAAGAGAAAGACTGGCTAAAGGTCACCCAGCCAGCATTGTGCCTAAAGATGGACTAGAACTTATGGTCTCCTAGTTTATAGCCCAGAACCTTAACCACCACATGAAGCAAGCTTTTAAATCTAATCTGAATGTATAACTTTGCAAATAAATCAATCCGGTCTGAGCATCTCCAACAACAATTAGGATTTGAAGTGAGATCAACAAAAATGAAATTTGTATGCCACATTCTTATTGTCAGACTGTTTTTATTTTTATTTTTATTTATAAAAGCTTTTCGGATAAGGTGATTCAAGAAGATCACTGTCTTATTCACATACAGCTGATGAGGTGTCTGGCAATTTGCTTTTGATCCAGGACAGAAAATCTGGAATGTGACCAAGAGCAAAGATGACTGATCCAGATTGGATCCTACAAAGCGTGGTAGAACTTTTAATTTCAAGGGAGAGAAAAAGAATAAATGAGCCTCATGAATGGGGGGAAGGCAGTGGAAGCACCAGATATAAATATATCTTATTGAAATTGTGTCAGATGTTGAAATCAATATGTGCTATAACTCTTGCCTTGTTTTCCTTGGCTCTTGATCTGCTGCCTGATTTTCATCTATTGATTAAACAAAAATCCTGGACCATCTGGAGGTCACCAAGTTTGGTTGTTGGCTGTTAAATGATGTTTAATTCCAACCATGCCATGCAAGAGCAAAACCACAAAGGGTGCAAGCTATTTATGTATGTATTATTTATTTGTTTGTTTAAGCAAAATGGGATGAAATTTTCAGGCAGACTGAAATAGATGGGGTGTGCCAAATTGAAATGGATATCCTGGGCTTTGGATACTGTTTCAATTTGTGTTTTAATAGGCAGATAGATTTATTGTGTGGAGACAGAAAGAGAGGAAATTCAGAATGGGTTTACTCATATGAGCACACAACAGATATAAACTTAATGTAAACCATTCCAAACTTTGATTGGAGGAAGTACGATTTCAGCAACAGAGTGGTCAATATCTGGAACTCACTACCTGATTCTGTTGTCACCTGCTTAAACTCCCACTCCTTTACCCTCAAACAAACCTCTATTGACCTCACCCCATTCCTAAGAAGTCTGTAAGGGATGTGCATAAGTGCACAATCGTGCCTATTGTCCCTGTCCTATTGTCCCTAATTATTAGTTCTTATTTCTTATATTTAAAGTTGTGTTTATTCTTATGTCTAATGTATTGTAAATTTTTGACAAAATAAATAATAAAAATAAATAAATAAAATATAAGTAGCAATAGCAATAGCACTTAGACCTATATACTGCTTCACAGTGCTTGACAGTCCTCTCTAAACAGTTTACAGAATGAGCACATTGCCCCCAACAATCTAGGTCCTCATTTTACCAACCTTGGAAGGATGGAAGGTTGATTCAAACTTGATCTAGTGAGAATCGAACTGCCAATTTGCAGGCAGCCAGCAGGCAGCAGAAGTAGCTTGTAGTACTGCATTCTAACCACTGCACCACTGCGGCAGGTAATTTGAAAGTACCTCATTCCCAAAAGAGAAAAAAAATATTAGTTAAGAACAGTAATGCAGTAAATGTTTGGATATTATATTTTCCATTGGGTATGGAAAAATGATTCTTAGAAGAATGTCTATGGAGATTCTCAGTTGTCCAGGACATAGTTGTCTCAAATGTGCTTTGTCAAAAGGCAACTGGATTGTTTTCTCCTTGAGGAAGATGAATATGTTTTGCTTCTCATCCAAGAACCTTCATCGGTTCTGGCAGAAGTAACTTTTGGGCATTCTCCATCTAATCACCAGGTCAGTTACTAACACTTTTCACAGAACTGCTTTGAATGAGAGATTGAGTAACAGTTGCAATTAATGATATACCTCAACATCTCCTTCAATCCTTGCATCTTTTTATCATACTTAACCAATATAATGATTGGATCAGTCATTAATGGTCTGATTGCAAGTATTGTTCAGATTTGCTCATAGGCTTCTCAGTCAACATTCCCTTTTTCTCTATATCCGTGCTACTATGGCATTTTATGAAGTGGTGCAGTGGCTCAGTAGCTTAAAAGATGCCAAAGAAAATCTACACTCGAGCACTTCAAATCCTGTGACTGCATGATGGAGTGACCTCCTGTTATTTACCTCCATTCCTGCAACCTAGCAGTTTGAAAGCAAGTAAATGAAATTAAATAAGGGCCACTTTGCTGGGAAAGTGTTTTACCGTAGACTTTGTGCTGTGCATTGATGCATGTTTTGGTTTAAAAATGCAGCTACAAAAGAGCAATGTATTCTCTTGTTCAGTATGCCTCTGTTTCAAGGAGGAAAGGGATAAAAAAGAAAAGAGATAGAATTAAAAAACTATATCTCAGTGAATGTGAGGTTATTGCTAACTTTGTAAAATGTGTCTGAATTATTTTATTCAAATTAATGTCCACTTTAAATGGAAAAGAAAAGCAGTCACATCTAAAAAAATAGTTTATTAATGGGTTTTCTCAAAATTTATGCTCAACCATTTCCAGAATGATCCTCCAGATAGAACAGCAATAGAAAAATAGCCAGATACTAGGATGCTGCTACTCTTACAAAGAACAGAAGAGCAATGTTCAAACAATCAACTTGCAAACCTATGTTATATATCCTGTTGGAATCTTATTTCACAATTCTTTAATGGTAATTTCCTTTTACTTTTCCAATAGATGCTATGCCATAAAAGAAGGTTAGTTAGTCACAAAAGCAGCTCTTCATTTGAAAATATATCTAGACAATATAATCATGAAAATAAGTAATTAGAGAAGATTCATTTCTATGTCGTAAGTTGTGCAATGATTTACCAATTGCATGCTCCTTGATTTTTTTTTCTTAATGATCTGCAGCATAACATTTATTCTTGACTGGCTTTTAATGAGCCCCATAACTGATGACTGGACATTACTATTTTTTCCCTCTTTGAATAGCAAATATTTCAATGTTCTTTTTCTCTAAAGAGATTGATGTCTTGAAGACTGGAGTAGTTAATACTTTTACTTTCTCCAAATTTTCAGAGAAAATTAAATTATTCTTAAAATCTTCAAGATATCTGAAAGTTTTAGGTGCAACTCCTTTGTGTTAATAATAACTTCTTTTAGTGTGCACAACAGGAATATGTATCTCTGGGTATACATGTTAAGTATTCTCATGCTACTGATTCCCCTTTCCTGTTTTTAAATAGTTTGCTACTTTAGATACTTTAATAAGTGAGATTATGGCCTCCAATTTTGGATAACTTGTATACAGGAGTGGGATTCAAATTTTTTAACAACTGTCTCTGTGGGCATGGCTAGGTGGGCATGGCTATGTGTCTGGGTGGGCATGGCTTCTTCTTCTTCTTCTTCTTCTTCTTCTTCTTCTTCTCCTTCCTTCTCCTTCTCCTTCTCCTCCTTCTTCTCCTTCTCCTTCTTCTTCTCCTCCTTCTCCTCCTCCTCCTCCTCCTCCTCTTCCTCCTCCTCCTCCTCATCCTCCTCCTCCTCCTTCTTCTTCTTGCAGCACCCCCCTTGTGCACCTCCCCTGGGCCTCATAGAAACCTTCTGGGGGTTGTTTTTGCTGAATGGAGCATGGGGGGAACATGCAGCACACACACACACACACACACATATGCCCCTTTTTGCCTCCTGGGCCTTAGGGGAGCCTGCTGGGCGAAACAGTAAGATAGCAAGGGGGATCCTGGCACAGCTGATCTTCGGAACAGCTGATCGTCAGTAGGGAAAGAAAAAAAGAAATACCTTAAGGAGTGACCGGGCGGGGGACAATGCAGTCAGCAATGTTGCACATATGCGATAAGGACTGACTGGGTGGGGAAAGAAGGGGTGGGTGGAGTGGGGCGGGGCCATCCAGGGGCACAATTTGCCGGTTCTCCAAACTGTGCAGAATCGCAACAACTGGTTCTATAGAAGGAGAGTCCAAGGTGGGGAAAATGAGAACCCAGATTGTTGGGGGAAATAAGCTGACTCTGTAAACCTCTTAGAGAGGGCTCTAAAGCAATGTGAAGGGGTATATAAATCTTTAGTGATATTGCTATAGTATGAATGTATTGCTGTTTTGATTGTTCGCATTTATTGTTTTTGTCTTCTTCTTGCTTTGACTAATTCCTGCTTTGGAGAGGGAAAGGAAAGGAAAGTGGATATTCATTGAGTGAACACATGAATGAATACACAAGAGGGATAATATTAATGGAGTTATCTACAAAAAAATCTGTCAGATTTAAATCAATTAACTATGTATCAAAACATTTTGTACCTTTCCAAAACCTTTAAAAAATATTTGGCTGTTTGACATAGTTGAGTAAATCTGGATATCAAAAAAGGATTGGAGTCATGCACTGCAAATACACACCACAAAATATGCAGCAACTCATACTGTTCCCTATAAGGTTAGCTGATGTTACTGATCTCAAAATGTAATTCAAACAATGTCACTCTAGGATAAATCTGCTTTTGTGCTTCAGTTTAATTACTAACTTCACAGTATTTTAGTTTCATATTGAATAGTGTTAGTGAATAAATAAGCAACATGCAAATAAAAGATTCACTGCAGGGCAAAGAGTAGGGGTCTTGTGTTAAGTGTTCAGCCAAGATTTCAGATACAAAATACCCTGTTCTTTCCTTTTCAATACAGTCTAAAGTTCTTGTTACCAAAGGCAAAGGTTTCTGCACTTGTTTCTGGTTCTGTCAGTTCATTACAGAAGGGAAAGCAAAAAGATAATGACCTCAAACTGTGCGAGCAAACAGCTTGTCATAAGGAAAGTCCTTCTGACCCTCAAATTTTCTAAAATCATTTTACTGTTTGGCTTTTCAAATAATTCGATACAGAGTGTACAATCAACTGTCACTTAAGCTGCCTGCATATCTCACACTGAATTGGACGCAAGGCATTGTATGGATTTTATAAAAATCAAGTTTCTAGGGTTGTGCAAAAAAGCATGACGTTTCCCGACTTACCACTTTTCAATGGAAAGTTTTAGATGTAATGAAGCCACCAGAGTCCAAATGAAGACTTTTTATATAGTAGGCAGAAAGTGATGAGAATTTGTTCTTAACCTGTGTCCACATCTTATATAGCAATATGGTTTGTGCTTCACCCCCATTGCCAGTCATTTTCACTGAAGGCAGAAGGTGATGAATTGACATTGTACAGATGATCTGAGGTGTACCTTTGGCAAATTGATTCTGGAAGTTATAATAGGAAAGAAACCTGGACTGATGTTTAATTACTAAGATAACACTCTCTACTTCCTCCTCTTGTCTCTTAATATGGCTCCTACTATGAAGTGATTGCTTATTTGCACCCTATGACTATCATTAAGTGTTGTACCTTATGATTCTTGACAAATGTTTCTTTTCTTTTTACATACACTGAAAGAAAGCATTTGCACCAAGACAAATTTCTTGTGTGTCCCATCACACTTGGCCAGTAAAGAATTCTATTCTGTTCTATTCTATTCTATTCTATTCTATTCTATTCTATTCTATTCTATTCTATTCTATTCTATTCTATTCTTTCTCTTATAAACACAATGAAGTTGTTAGTTTTACACTGTCTTCTTTTTGCCTTTATTTCTACCGGCTCTTCTTTGTGTGAATAGGATTTGCATTGTCAGTTGTTCTTCCAGTTCTCCATTCCTTTTTCTTTTGTTCTGTTTTTCCTTTCTGCCATCTCCTCCCTACTTCTCAGACTTTTATTACCATTTAGCCAGGCATTCCAATTTCTGTCTTGACATCCTTTTATTTCGTCAGCAAAGACTCAACACTAGTAGGAAGTTACTGTAAGTCACCAAAAGTTTTCCTTTTGGATTTATCCAAGTTAATTTGATGGAGAGGGAAGTGGAATACTAAATATTTCTATTAATCACTTCTCTATACAGAATTGATATATAATATAGGCAGTCCTTGACTCACAACCACAATTGAGCCCAACATTTATCTTGGTAAGTGACAAATTTGAATTTTACCCCATTTTATGACCTTTCTTGCCACATTTGTTAAGTGAATCACTGCAGTTGTTAAATTAGTAATGCCATTGATAAGTGAATCCGCTTTCCCCATTGACTTTGCTTGTCAGAAGGTTGCAAAAGCTGATCGCATGACCCCAGGACACTGCAACCATCATCAATAAGAGCCAGTTGTCAAGCATCTGAATGTAAATCACATGACCAGGGGGGATGCTACAATGGTCATAATTGTGAAAAATGGTCATAAGTCACTTTTTTCAGTGCTGTTGTAACTTCAAACTGTTACTAAGCAAAGTGTTGTAAGTCAAGGACTAACTATATAAATATTTTTAAATTTATATTATGTATATTTATATTATGTATATTTATATTTCTACATACCTGTATTTCCTCAAAAATAAGACCGGATCTTATATTAACTTTTGCGCCAAAAATTAGAGCTTATTTTCCAGTTAAATCTTATTTTTGGGAAATACAGCACTAAATGGCTGGCAATCTTAACTGGGACTTATATTTTGAGTAGGGCTTATATTACGAACATCCTGAAAAATCATAGTAGGGCTTATTTTCTGGTTGGGTCTTATTTTGGGGAAAATATGGTATGTATATAATCTTTATTGTAAATGCAAAAGAAATCTCTAACTTGCTATGATGCACTTACCTGTTCTGACTTAGGCTTCCTTAGAAAGCATAAACCACAATCCTAGTTCCGGCAAAACCTCTCTTATTTCCATGGCTGTGAATTACATTCATTCACAGCCTGCAAGGCTTCACAAACAGTCTTTCAGGGGAATGTTTATAAATACCCACCTTATCATACTTGGAATGCTGCCAGATAACTAATTGCCAAATGCAGGGCAAGGCCAAGCTTGACACAGAGTCAAACAGAACTTTTCAAAGCTTGAACCGTCCAGACAAATTAATTGCTTCCTGCAAAAGCTTACGTCCTGTTCGCTTTTCTTTTATGTCCTATGGGAGGGGCCAATCCTCTCTGAGGTGTGGCCTTACTCCTGAGTCAACCCTGCTTTCTCAAGTGTTCTTGTCTTCTGGTAGCCTTGCACATGTTCAGGCTGGGAACTGGTTCCCCATCTCACTGCTGTCTGAATCTGAAGGCAGCTGATGACTGCCAGCCTGCCCTCATCCCATCCCTGCCTCCAATGCACAGCCCTTGTCCAAGCCCTCCTCAGCCTCCAAGAGTGGCTCATGTTCCTCCCCAACCTCCTCACTAATGTTTGACTCTGCTGCCAGCTCCACCAGCCACCGGTGGGCCACAACATTACCAGAAGTCAGGATGTAGGAGATGGTATGATTAATACAACACCTTATACTTAGTTACATCTAGGAAAATATGTTACTAAGGACATAGTGGCAAAGTAGATATGGGCTATCAGTTGCTGTTATCAGTGTCATTTGTAAAGTTTATCTGAATATATCACTGGACCCCTATATGTTATTAACATTTCAGTTATGCCAATAATGCTGCAACAGTGATTAAATTTCACACCTCATGTATACATATATCAAATTATAGTCCAATTTTTTTTGGCATAAATAAGATATGTGTTGCTTGTTTAAAGAAGTATTAAGTTAAGAAGTCTAATAGGTAATAGTGGGGAATCAAGGCATGGTTTATTAATTTTTATAATAAATTAATCAAGAGCAAACAAACTATATACACATGAAAGTAATTTTGTCCTTTCTTTTTTACATGATTTATTTGAACTAATGAAGTATGTGATGCAGGGAAAAAGTCCAAATGATGTAATTTTTGCAAGGAGTAATATTTGATGCTATAGGTGGTTCTTCTTTAATGATCACAATTAGGACTCACAAATCAGTCATAAAGCAAATTGGTCACTAAGTGAAACCTAAACTGTGCTTATAATCTTCAAGTTTCATCTGCTTTATAGACTGTAGAGATCATAAATGAGAAGTCTGGCCATAAAGTTACTTTTTCATCACCATCAAAATAAATTGTTTCTAAATGAGGCAGTAACTAAACAAGGACTGTGTGTACAGAAAGTTGTACAGGTATCTGTCTTTCCATCTCAGCTTCAAAGATCATTCACAGAAGGAACATTTTATTTCTTTCAATAAATCTGGCTCCACCCTTTCCAGCAGATTCTCCTGACCAAAGTATCTTTTCATCTTGGCTAATGACTGAATGAAAGATGTGGCATTTCCCTTCATCCACTTTGGCTTGGTCTAGTAAAGCAGAGATCACTGAGAAAAGGGGATAATTTCACGATTTATGATAATACCAGTAATAACAACTGTGAAGCAAAATAGAAAGGCTAGAACCTGGGGAGAGATGGAGGCTGACCCATTGGTTTGTTTATTTTCTTACCTGTTTCTGGATCAGTATTTTTGCAAGCATCTCTCTGGTCTGGTGATCAGATGCTTGACAACCAACTCATGTGTATTGTGAGGTTTGTCAGTATGCTTAAGCCAAAAATGAACCAAAACAAAGACTTAAACGGAGGCTTACAAATCAAAGAAAGCAGACTTTTATTCTTTGATCAAAGTTAAAGATCTGGGAAGAAGTTCCTAGCACATCACAAGAGACATGGGAGGAAAACTCTACAAAATACAGAAAAAGATGCCCTGTCCTTCTTATACCTTTAAGATTCTTAGAAATCAAGTAACTGCATTGTAAAATTCTCTAACTTAGATTTACATCTTTCCTGCAAAAGACAAATCTCTCTATGGCAATGTTTACCTTTCATTATCTATTTTCCTATTGTCCATCTAATTGATCACAATTGACCATTTAAGAAGGCTATTAACAGCATACTTCAAAAGTGTGGATTACTCCAAATGGAGATATGTTACATTCCCAGAAAGGTACATTTCATTCCCAGGGGGTGATGCTGGGGTGAGATGTATCAATCCAGGAAAACAGATGGATTCAGATTGATTTAGATGGGACAATCATGTGTCTTAATAGGAGAGGGATGTAACTAATTGCAGGCATGTGTTTACAATTGTTTTACAACAAAGAAGTCTTTTTTACAACAGAAAGATAACAAATGCCTATAGAATAACTCTCTACTTAATGCTATAATATATTATCTTTATTTATTATTACTATTCCCTTCAGTATGATGGTTGAATATCCTAGGGTCATGTGATCACCTTTTGCAACTTTCTTACAAGCAAAGTTGATGAGGAAGCCAGATTCACTTAACAACCATGTTACTAATTTAATAGCTGCAGTGATTTGTTTCACAACTGTGGCAAGAAAGGTCACAGAATGGAGCAAAACACACTTAACTGTGTCACTTAGCAGCAGAAATTTGGGCTCAATGGCAGTCATAAATCGAGGACTACCTATGCTAGCCTGGCCAAGGGTAGGTTATATTGTATGATTAGTTGATTTTTTCCCCCAGACATCTTATTTATTCACTTGGTTGGAATTTGAGGGGAAGGCAGCAGAGACTGTTATAATCTGATTATGTGTTTTTCAGTTTACCTCTCTGGAAATGCTGTTCTTATTCAAATAGCATAAGACAAAACAGATATAATGGAAGATATACTGTGTATTGCTGTAAAAACCCTTTGGTTACAATGGATCTGACCACCTCCTTTTCTGTTTTCCAAAATAAGTTAAAGAAACTTCTGCTTTTTTAAAACTGAAAATAGGGTCTAATAATGCAACTAATAAAAATATGTTTGTGTAAGAAAAGTAGCAAATGCCCAACTGGATGTGTATCATGAAACTTTAACAGGATGGGATGGGGGATTTTCTTGAGCTTACTTGTTGCTGACCAACTACTCAGTGAAGATCTTATGGTTTGGGAGAAAATATATTATTTAACAATGTTATCTCCTTTCTATGGCCTTTGACTAGTGCCTGCTTATTTTTAAGTCCATGTCCTATATTCTGTTCTAAATAGCTGGGCGAAAACAATCTTTTCTTCTACAAACCATCCTATTTTAAAATGGAATCCCTTGCCTGAGGTGATGCAGTGATATCTCAGATATAATGGCTAAGATTCCACTTTTAGGTAATTACAACATTCACATAAGGGCTATTTTGGCAATATCAGCTCATTATTTGTTAGGCTCCATAGCTTTAATGGACTTTGCACAAATGGTTTTATAAAACCAATCCATGAGGCTGCAGATATTCTTGATACATAGAGATGTGCAAAATTTAATAAGTAAAATACATTTAATAGACATCGATAATTACTAGGCATTATACTGTAATACAATAAATTTCTACCTCTAAATGTTCTTAACTTTAATGGAAAATACATAGTACTAATACATCCTCATAACTACAGACTATTCTAAAGCTGGGGGGTGGGGCATTTAAAATGGATGTTTTGAGCTAAGCAGCTATTTAAGCTAAACACACTTCCTTGAAGCATTAAACCAGCTGCATCTTTTGGAAGTTCACACATCTATTTTGATAGTTTCCCCCAGTGGTCTCCATAAGCATATGCTTCAACCATTTACACTTCCATGAATTTCTAGTATAATAAAGTGGCTCCACAGCCCACTGACATGTAGCCAGCTGGGATAGTCTTTGAGAAAGCCACGGGAGATCTCCCAATGATGCCGTGCTTTAAGCCTTCAAGGAGTGAGTGCTTTGCTTGTGCGAACTCGTGTTGCAAAGCAGCTGTTTCAAGGGCTTTGCACAGTCCAACGTATATTTCATCTCAATTTTATCATGTTGTTTCTGTACATTTAAATGCGCTCAGAGTTTAGGCTCTTGGTTGCTTTCATATTTAGTATTGATTCAGTCAAAATAATATGCATTCAAAACTACATACATCAAGGTACTTACATATGACTGATCTCAATAGTTCTGTTTGTGTGTGTGTGTGTGTGTGTATGTGTGTGCGTGTGTATATGTGAGTGTGTGTGTGTGTGTGTATGTAATGCAGAGGTGGTCTTCAGCAGATTCTCACCTGTTCTGGAGAACCAGTGGTGGAAATTTTGAATAGTTTGGAGAACCGGCAAATACCACCTTTGACTGGCCTACCTCCATCTATTCTCTGCCTCCTGAGACCCAGCTGATTGGCTGGGTCTTCTTTTGTTTCCCTACACACAGGAGAAGGGAGTTGGAAAGCAGGTTAGTAGGGTGGGGAGGGAATGGGATTTTGCAGTAACTTTCCCCCAGGAGTGGAGTGGGAATGGAGATTTTACAGTATCCTTCTCAGCTCACGCCCACCAAGCCATACCCACTAAAGCCACGCCCACCAAGCCACACCTACAGAACCAGTAGTAAAAAATTTTGAAGATCATCACTGGTATAATGTCTTTATTCATCACACACACACACACACACGCACACACACACACACACGCACACACACTTTTTGGCCTGGACGGCCTCCTGCAGCACCTTTCCAGCCAAAACAGGACACAGGGGGAGCTCACATGGTCCCCCACACCCTATTTCCAAAAACGGCTATGAAAGCCTGACTCACAGACAAACACAATACACAAGCCTGATGATGGCAGATGAGATTCTGCCGAAACGTCACTACAACTTTAACAGACAACTATAATGACATGGGAAAATACCCAAACAAAGCTGAATACCATACATATAAATACTCGTGAAAAGAAAACAAATACATACATATATATATATATATATATATATACACACACATACATACGAATTGCCCCTGGAGATAAGGACCGTCCCCGACCTGTTGACCTTCCGGCGCGCACTAAAAACCCATCTATTCCATCTAGCCGGTCTGGCCTAGAATTATATAAAATGGTTATAAATTCAGTTTTTAAATGGTTTTTAACTTTTCTAATTCCCCACTTTTAACTCTTAAAGCCAATCTATTTAATTCTTTTAATTTATTTTAAAATTATTATATTTGTATTTATATGTTTTTATCTGGCTGTGAACCATCCTGAGTCCTTAGGGAGAGGGGGCGGTATACAAATTTGAATAAATAAATAAATAAATAAATATACATATATATGATAAATGATACATATTTCAATAATGAATTGATTACTTTTTCTTTTTCTTTTTAAATAAACTTTATTAATCTTTTATAATTTTAAAAAGACAAACAACCAAAAATATAAATCTTATAAGATCAATAGCTTGTGACATTCATCTTATATTAATATTTTGTCCATTATTTACAAATATATAGAATTTTGTGGATATAAATCATTAATTTATCTAGTGCTTATCCCTATTTATTTTCAATCCATTTATCTATCCACCAATCTGTATTGTGCTCAATCCAATCATACCATTTTCCCCACATCTTGTAATAATCAGATTCCTCTTGCTCTTGTAAACTCAATGATAATTTGTCCATCTCGGCACAGCTCATTATTTTTTGAATGATCAATTCCTCTGGTGATATACATGTGTGTTTCCAACATTGGGCATAGGCAATCCTGGCTGCAGTTAAAATGTGCAATATTAAATACTGTATTTTATATTTCTCCCATATTTCTTTCCAAATATCCCCAATAAAAATAATTCCGGTTCTAATTCTATTTGTTCTTTCGTAACCTCCTGTAACCATTTTTGAATTTTTAACCAATATTTTTGGGTATCCAAGTGATTACTTTTTCTAAAAGACACCGAGTTTCTTAATTCTGCCTCTAACTTTTACTTTTCTTATCATTATTTCTTTGTGCAGGTAATAAAATTAATAGTAATAGTCAAAGTAATACCATAAAGCTCAAAAATACCATAAATATCATATGGTAATACCATAAAGCTCATCTTTCAACATAATTATATGCGTAATTAGTGGGTTTCTTATTGATTATCAGTACAATGTGATTCAAACTGCTGTTGTGATTTAGAATGTCTGTTCAGCTGGATTTGAGCATTTTGAAGCAAGTTTGGATTTTAAAATGAGCTTTCAATGCCAGGAAAAGACCTTCCAAATTACAAGGATTTGATCTGAAGCCAGTTGACATCACTGATACCATGTTAGTCTTATAGGGTAAGAATTTCATTAAATAAATGAATGTAAAATTAAAATTTATTTCCAAGTTGCCCAATTTTGAGGTTTTAAATTAATAAATGAATTAAAACACCGGAATCCTTTGACTGTTGCAGATGGATACCTAGATGATAGATAGATAGATAGATAGATAGATAGATAGATAGATAGATAGATAGATAGATAGATAGATAGATAGACAGACAACTGGAACAGAAATATGAAAACCGCTGTTGAAAATCTTGATAAATTTAGAAGTTCTTAAGTTCATATGGACTCACACTTTTGATGTTTTGTAAACTCTGAATGTTTAATAACCATTCTCTCTGAAGCTTTGGAAAACTTTACTGTCACTGTTCAAATACATGGAGTACATTGCACAAAGTGTATTATTTTTTATAAAAATAATATTAAAATTCACAATGCTTCAGAGCACTTAATTAAACCAAATATTTATATGTGATGGGTAAAAGTGCAAGAAGTGAATAGGGCAAGTCCAGTTTATCAGTTTGCCTGACAGGATCTATTTTCTCTTTCATTAGGGGAAAATCTGTATTCATATAAATTACTAAGTCATGCTGTTGTATAGCTCTTAGAGATACTTCTTGGGGGAGTGTAGAGGTCAGCTTTAAAATTGTCTTTTGAACCAAGTATTTATTAGAAGGGGAAAAAATGGATAAAACTTCATATTGTAAAAAGCAAAGCAAAGATGGAAAGTGAGAAGTTAAAGCAATTGCTTTGTCCAGGTCTAGGTCAAAGCTAGCTGTTACTTCAGCTTTCAGTAAGGAAATAGATTAGCTTCATTTATAATGGTGTTTAGCGTTAACTAAATTATGGCTTAACTCAGGTCACTTAAATCGAACAATCCAATCCTGCAAGTATAGTTAAATGGATTGATCATGGTACTGTTCGGGTCAATAACTATTGTGGGATCTTATATGGTGAACTGCAAAGTGAATTGATTCAGGATATTTATTCTGTGGTACTAAACAAGAAGAAAGCAAACAGGCTTTCTCGTGAAGCCTTTTGAAATGCTCAAAATGGATTAGCCAAGCTTCTTCAGATATTATTAAGAGTTCATCATCAGTATTTTCCTCAAACCAGATGTGTTTCCATAAGATAATCAGTTAATTTCACCTCAGATTTGCACATTCTGTTTTTGTCAATAAAGCAAAAACTGACATTCTGTGTTACAGATTGTTTCTTCTCAAAATAAATAAATATATATAAAGAAATTAGTTTTAAAATATCTAAATAATATTCTATTTTTGCCATTTCTCTTAACACTTTATTTGAATCAGGCATCCCATCATTTTCCCAGGTGTTTATTTAAGTCAGGCATCCCATCAGTTTCCCTGGTGTGCCTAAAGAGGTTAAAGCCTTTGCTTAAATCCTAAATATATCCAATAGGATCCAAAATACTTTCTTCTTATTGGTACTTACATTAATCCTGAAAAAGAAATATTAATAACACAAGATAATAATAATAATAATAATAATAATAATAATAATAATAGCAACAACAGCAGCAACTACAACAATAGTAATAACAACAATAAGAATCGACGAGAAACAACTTGAAAAAATTACCAGATATCAGGATTTGAGAATTGAACTGCAGAAACTCTGGCATAAACCTGTGCAGGTGGTTCCAGTGGTACTCAGCACACTGGGGGCTGTGCTTAAAGACCTAGGCAAGCACTTAAAAACAATTGGTGCTGACAAGATCACCATTGGTCAGCTGCAGAAGGCCACCTTACTGGGATCTGCTCGCATAATCCATCAATACATCACGCAGTCTTAAACGCTTGGGAAGTGTTTGACTAGCGATTTGTGATATGAAACCCAGCATAGTTATCTCGTTTTCTGTGTACACTGTCATTTTTGTGTATAATATAATAATACAATAACAATAAAATTTCATCATCATCATCTACATTAGATAATGCATTTGTTAAATGTAGATGAGTTTTCAAGAAAAAAATCGCCTGATGAAAGTTTCTATAGGTTTATACAAAATGCATTATTGTTTAAACAGCATCTTCTATATATTTTTTGCAAGAGAATTTTAGTAACAACTGTACAAATATCTGCCATGCCTTACAGTTAAGTTACTCAGGTTATTTTGTTCCAACATTGAGACAAATTAGAAGGAAAGGGTGACCTTCAGCTCACAGAGGCATAATATAAGCATTTCTCATGAGGAAAACAGAACAACAAAATATTTATTTGCAAATCTATCCTCTAGATCCTGTTCCAAAGATTCTTAACAGATGTATGTATAATTTTGACTACTTTTCATTTGTCAATACACACACACATTATTTATTATTATTATTTATTTATTTGATTTATATACCGCCCCCTCTCCCATCGGGACTCAGGGCAGTGTACAGCCAAGTAAAAACACACACTTACAAATACAAATTTAAAATAGAATTAAAAGTAGATTAAATTAGTGGCTGAGGTACAGTGATAATAAAAACTAAACAAGGTAAAAATTTAAAAAGCTAAAATTTAAAAACCCTACCAATAAATCACATAAATACAAATAAAGAGATTTTCTCTCTCTCTCTCTCTCTCTCTCTCTCTCACACACACACACACACACACACACACACACACACACACCCCTTATATTCTCTTATTATTTTTCACTAAAATGTCTGAGCTCTCTGGACAGCAAACTATTTCTCTTTCATAATTCATATGTCGAAACGCAACTCTCGAATAGCAAATCTGCTTTATGAAATCAGTGTTGAAGAGACAATATTGAAGAAGGATATTGGATTTTTTTTTTTTTTTGCTTCTGTAGAAAACAGTGATAACTAGAAGACATAAAAGAAAAGAAAATGCTAATTTTTAAACCAAATGAGCTGGGTAGTCCTACTTCTCTATAATATGTAGGGCAGAGATGTCAAACTCCCATCATCATGGCTGCATCACGTGACGTATTGAGACTCCCACCCTCTTCGCTAAACTGGACATGGGCATGGCCAGCAAGTGACACATCCAGCCCATGGGCCAGGAGTTTGATAGCCCTACTGTAGGGGAACTAGTCATATCACAGGATGACTAGTTTTGACATCTTTTAAATTAACACAGAGATGAATTACATATAAAAATATTAATTAAATGAATTAAATAAATAAACACATGCTTAAACATCATCCAACCACATACATATGGTTCTATACTACACTTTCTTTCATGAATATTGTAATTCATAATTTCCTCATATTACACACTTTAATCATATTTAGACCATAACTCCTCAATTGCACAAGTTAGAATTATTGATAGATCTAATACATTTGAAGAACTTTCATAATATACAGCTGTCACAACATCCCTTGAAGAGGGATTATAAAAGGATGAATTTGTTTATTAGGCTCACATGTTATTATAATCATCTACATCTAAAAATGAAAAATGTTAATTCTTAACTGTTATTATCATTGGAGTTAATTATGAGTTTTCTCCTACTTCAAATAAAAATGTTCAAGCTGATAGTACTGGGATCAGTAGAATGAAGATATAAAACAATCTTGTAGGAAAAGTAATTTTTATTTCTTTTAATGTAATAATTGAATAGCTGAATGAATAATTAATTTGGAGACGGAACAGTGACAGCCAAAAATAAGCTGGTGAATTCTCCATAGTTTAATATAATCAAAAGTAAAGTTAACATACATGCAAAATAAATTGGTCTGAACAGGACCTGTAAACAGAAATGCTGTGGGCAATAGATCTGATGTATTATTAGCACAGTAATAAAGACCAAATATGGATTTTGCATTGTTTTAATGGGTAAATGACAGCTAATGACAACTTTCTTTTGTATAAAGATTTAAAAAGAAAACAGAACCCTCATTTCATCGAAAATCTTCATGTGTACTTCCAAAGAAGCAAACTTTTCCCTTTGCTGCATTGTTTTCAATGACAAAGAGAAGAATTAAACATACTGCTGCTCTGTCAAAACAAGCCATTGCTCTGTTACTTTCTTTTCCAACAGGAAGTAGTAAAATAAAAGGATTGAGGAAAGACACTAGCATTTCAGCAGACTGCAGGTGCTATACCTTAATAGACTGCAAGCCACACTATTAAGAAAAATAAGGCACAGCTCCAACACTCCAGTGCACTACTATGCATTCTGTTCAATATATGAAAGTATTGAAATTAGAAACGGGGTCAATAATTAGCAGAGAAACCTACATTTTTGTAGGTCAAGATGAAGCATTTTCAATGGCATTTCAGTTCTGTGGTTTCTATATTTACTCTCTCTGTTGTTTATTTTTATATTTTGTTTTTTAAATACTTGATTTTTACAACAATTGGCAGCCAAACAAACAAACAAACAAATAAATAAGCGTGGTGTCATAGAAACATTTAAATTTCTATGACACCATATTTATTTATTTGTTTGTTTATTTATTTATTTATTTGGCTTAGACCACCCGGTTTCTAATTTCAGTACTTTCATACATTTAACAGAATGCAACATCTCTAAATAATAATCTCTAAATAATCTGGCTGACCAACCCTATTCAAAATGCAGTCCTTAATGGAGCTACAGTATATTCTGCATGGAGGGAAGTAAGAAAATGGAGTACCCCAAGGTTTCATCTTAGGTGCAGTATTCTTCAACATCTTCATAAATGATCTAGATGAGAGAATGGAAGGGGAATGTATCAAATTTGAAGATGACCCCAAACTGTGGGGAATAGACAACTCTTTAGGACAGGGGTGTCAAACTCAGGCCCTGTGGACCGAATGCATCACATGCTGCCCCCGCTCCTACCCAGTTTAGCAATGGGGGGAAAAAGACCTGATACAACACATGACATTGCCATGACACTGTAAGTTTGACACCCCTGCTTTAAAAAATACACTCAAGACCCAGGAGTACCTTGACAGACTTGAACCCTGGGCCTTATCCAACAAAAGACAATTCGATGGTGAGAAAAGTAAGGTTTTACACTTAAGGAAGAAAAACCAAATCCACAGGTATAGAATAGGTGGTATCTTGTTCTATAGCAGCTATTGTGACAAGTGTCATGGATTAATTAGGGTATTTGTCAGAACCCTGACAACAGGAATCTAGAATTCCTAGTAGAGAATCATTTAAATATGAGCCAGCAATGTATTGAAGCTGCCAAACAAAGGCCATTACAGTCTTAGACTGCATCAACAGAGGGATAGTATCAAGATCATGTGAAGTGTTAACTTTATACTGTTTAAGTAAGACTATTGGACCCAGTTTTGGCCACTTAAATACAAAAAAGATGTTTAGACTCTAGAAAAAGTGCAGAGAAGAGCAACAAAGGTGATTAGGGGACTGGAAGCTAAAACATATGAAGAACTATTGCAGGAACTGAGTAGGTCTAGTGTAGTGAAGAGAAGGACTAGGGATGACATGATAGCTGTATTTTAATATTTGAGGAGCTGTCACAAAGAAGAGAAAGTCAATCTCTTCTCCAAGCAGCTAAGGGCAGGACAAGAAGTAACAAATGGAGGGACTTCAGGTTTGAGCTTCTTTGGCGACAGACAGAAATCCACAATCGTGTGCGGTTTCATTCTGTGCTCGCTGCTGGAGCGCCCTGAGCTGGCTGGTTTTGGGGTTAAGCCACCCCGTAGAGGTGGTGAAGAGGGGGGAGATTGCCAGCAGGGTCAAGGAGAGCCGCAAATCTCCTTCCCAGCTGGCCTTTCTCCCTTCCCCGAAGAAGTAACAAATGGAAACTTATCAAGGAGAGAACCAACTAAGGAGAGATTTCCTGTCAGTGAGAACAATTAATCAATGGAATGGCTTTCCTCCAGAAATTGTGGGTGCTCAATCACTGGAAGTTTTTTTTTTTAAAAAAAGGAATTTGTTTGGAATGATATAGGGTTTCCTGCTTCAATAGGGGGTTGGACTAAAAGACCTCCAAGGCAGTGGTAGGATTCAATTTTATTTACTACTGGTTTACATAGAATAGAATAGAATAGAATAGAATAGAATAGAATAGAATAGAATAGAATAGAATAGAATAGAATAGAATAGAATAGAATTCCTTATTGGCCAAGTATGATTGGACACACAAGGAATTTGTCTTGGTGTAAATACTCTCAGTATACATACAGAAAAGGTACATTTGTTAAGGATCAAGAATCATAATGATAGTCATAGGGTACAATCAACAATCAAATCATACTAGGAAACAGTCAATATAAATCGTAAGGATACAAGAAACAAAGTTACAGTCCTACAATCACAAGTGGGAGGGGATGGGTGATAAGGAATGATGAGAAAATTAACAGTAATAGTAGTGTACACTTTGTAAATAGTTGAACAGTGTTGTGAGAATTATTTGTTTAGCAGAGTGATGGCTTTCAGGAAAAAAACTGTTCTTGTGTCTAGTTGTTCTGGTGTGCAGCTCTCTATAGTGTCATCTTGAGGGAAGGAGTTGAAACAGTTTATATCCGGGATGTGAAGGGGTCTGTAAATATTTTCACAGCCCTCTTTTTGACCTGTGCAGTATACAGGTCCTCAATTGAAGGGAGGTGGGTAGTAATTGTTTTTTCTGCAGTCCTAATTATCCTCTGAAGTCTGTGTCTGTCCTGTTGGGTTGCAGAACCAAACCAGACAGTTATAGAGGTGCAGATGATAGACTGAATAATTTCTCTGTAGAACTGTATCAGCAGTTCCTTGGGCAGTTTGAGCTTCTGAGTTGGCGCAGAAAGAATATTCTTTGTTGTGCTTTTTTGATGATGTTTTTGATGTTAGGTGTCCATTTTAGGTCATGTGATACAGTAGAACCTAGAAATTTGAAGGTCTCTACTATTGATACTGTGTTGTCTAGTATTGCATGGTTCTATGAGCATAGCTTGGTGAGCATGGCAGGGGAAGGATACTGCAAAATCTCGAGTCAGAGGTGACATTTGCCGGTTCTGCAAACTACCCAAAATTTCTGCTACCGTTTCTCCAGAACTGGTCAGATCCTGCTGAATACGACCTCAGCTCCAAGATCCCTTCCGCTTCTGTTAATCTATTATTCTGTTAAGCAGTGAATATATTCCCTTAGATACATATTTTTGGAAGAGGAAAAAAATATAAAATTAAATCATGTGTTATACATTACTTCCTTAAGAACTTAGCAACCAAGGGCAGTTTAAAGCAAACCCTGGAAATTGTCAGGGCCCAAAAATATCATGCATATTAAAACACTTAAGTGCAGTTAGATTATGATGGAAAATAAATTCACATCTAGAAGGAGTGTTTATCTCAAATGCTCTGGGACTTCTTAAAAATCCAGAGGTCAAGGACAAAACTCTCTGAAATGCATAGATAATCAAGCATGCATAAGGCTGCTTAGACAAAAGGGCCAGCAATAACTACTATTCATACTTAATATTTCAAATCTTTACATATGCAAGAAAAATGTCACAGCCATCTGTCTGTCCTTTTATTTAATGCAATCATAATGGTTAAGAGCAATACTGAAAAATTGCTATTTTGAATTCCCATATCGATATTTGCCTTTTTCTTAGTATTGATGTTTTTTCTCAAATCAAGGAAACTTCTATTGATCTTCTGTAATGCTTTTGACAATCAATATGATGTAGGGTTTACGATTTTTTTATTAAAATGGAGAAGATCTGTGCTCCTTTATGCAATGTTATTGGGTCACTTTGGCCCAACTAACTTTGTTCCAACTGATAAAATTGGAGGAAGATTATACAAGCAATCTTGAGTTCCCAGAGGAAAGCAGTCATATATCGCCAGGACTCAGTTAATGCAATATTTATTTTATTGGAATTGTACAATGATTAAAAGGTTCTGTTTAATATGAACCAAAATTCAATTAATATGTGGCTAGTGGTTTTGCAGTTCAGATTTCTAGATTATTGGGGGTTTCGATGCTGCTACTTTGCGCTTGTTTATCTTTGTGTGTAGCAAAATGGACAAAATGGACATTCTTTCAGATTAAACCACTATGAATACACACACACACACACACACACACACACACACACACACACACGAAGAGGCTTATTATTACATTAGAGCAAAAATTGTAATGGGACCGAACTACATCAATGCTGTCATAAAAATAATGGGACAAGATGTCAGAATGCCTGAATCTACAATTTACATTTTTAAAAAAATATTTCTGTAACTATTCTCTGCTAACAATAAATTTAAATTACCAATTAACATATTTTAGATAAATACAACTTTGAATAGTGTGAATTTCATGGAGTTCATTATCAGTTCTAATCAAGAACTAGGTATGGTATATAGTGAATAAATCAGAGATGGTATTCAGCAGGTTCTGACCAGTTCTGGAGAAACGGTAGCAGAAATTTTGAGTAGTTCTGAGAACCGGCAAATACCATCTCTGACTTGCCCTGCCCCCATCTATTCTCTGCCTCCTGAGTCCCAGCTAATCGGCTGGGTCTTCTTATGTTGCCCTGCACAGGAGAACGGAGTTGGAAAGCAGGTTAGTGGGATGGGGAGGAAATGAGATTTTTCAGTAACCTTCCCCTGGAGTGGGGTGGGAATGGAGATTTTACAGTATCCTTCCTGTGCCATGCCCACCAAGCCACACCCACAGAACTGGTAGTAAAAAAATTTGAATCCCACTACTGGAATAAATGAATACATAACTACAATATAGCAATAGTCTTCCTCATAATATTAAATTGAAACATACACCAGCTATTACTGTGCTTGCAAATTGACTGAAGTATATTATTAAATTCTACAGATATGCCACTGAACCTTTGGTCATGTAAAATTACAAAACAATGTTAAACATTGACTGTTCTGATTTGTGAGGATCTGTCTGTTCTCTCTTAAAGCTTTCTAGGGTGCTGGCACCCACAATATGTACGACAGGGAATTTTATGCTGTTTGTACTTCCATGATTCAAATGTCACATTTTCAATCATAAAGTGAAAACAAAACTAATCGGGGCAAAGAAGCCTTATCAAAATTTGACAGGATGTCCTTTAGAGATGACAACCACATGTATCTAGTCAAAGAATGCATTTAACTACACTATATGAAGTCACAAGGTGACTGTAACATTGAAGAATGGAACTCTTGTTGATATGTGTTCATGTTGCTAAATGCCTTGTGAAATATTGATGATAATAATGGTAGTGGTAATATACTTATTTAGAAATAATACTAAATAAAAAAGACAGCATACATTTTGGACTATGCCTCTTAGATTCTTAGGACATGAAACATTGAACACAACTTTTAACTCAGACTGTGATATTGATGATGATGATGATGATGATGATGATGATGATCAGGAGGAGGAGGAGGAAGAGGAAAACTATTTTCTTTAAACAATTTTCCTACATATCCTGTGCATCTAAAATTTCTTCAAAAAATATTGAAACCTCTACCAATATCTAGAAAAGACATGTGTCATGGTCACAAGGAGGAGGAGGAGGAGGAGGAAAGGAAGAAGTTAAACATACATTATTTTAAAAAAATAGTCAAGAGCACTCTTTGCAACCTTTAAAAGGAAACTTAGACCAGATGTAGTTGTAGTTTGTTATAAAATTGCTTTGTAGTTTAACTGAAAATTAGAAGTAGAGGAGTAGAAGAGAAATGACACCTGATACTAAAAGAATAAATTCCACCATAAGTTCTGAAACTATCTTATTCAAACTAGATTAGGCAACCTGAAGCTTTCACTTGTTCTGAATTACACATAATTCCTGACCCCTGGATATGCTGAGTGACAACACAGATATTAGAGTGCCAATGCCTTTTAAGACCAGAATTGTTGGTTAACCCTATTACTCTTAAAACCTTAAAAGAATCAAAATGGGGATACTTTTGTATTATACTTTATTGTACTGTACTGTATTGTATTGTACTGTACTGTAATCTTGCTCTTCCACAATGAACTGTCCAAAGTAGTAAAATAAAGGAAATATAACAACCTTTATTTATTTATTTTTATTTATTTTTAAGTAGTTATATACCGCCCTTCTCCCGAAGGACTCAGGGCGGTGCACAGCCGATCCTACCCCAATACATTATACAAAAATTAAAATGAATTAAATAATTTAGGCTGTTGTAATTAAAAGTTTACCCTCCCCCATAACTAATTAAAAACCCCAAATATTTAAAACCCAATTTAAAACGGGAGACAGAGTTAAAATCTTGTATCAGCCTAGGCCAGCCTGCTCAAAGAGCCAGGTTTTTAACGCCCGTCTGAAGGCTCTCAGGTCCGTGCTGGTGCGAATCTCTGGGGCAGACTATTCCAGAGGGCAGAATAGAACAAATAAAATATAACAAATATAAGAATAGAACAAATAAAAGCAGATAACAGATAATCAGAGTTGGAAGGGACCTTGTAGGTCATCTAGTCCAAACCCTCACCCAAGCGGGGGACCCTACATCATTTCTGACAAATGGCAGTCCAATCTCTTCTTGAAAATCTCAAGTGATGGTGCTCCCACAACTTCCGAGGGCAACATAAATAAAAGCATTTTTAAAAAGAGTGAAAAGAGGAATCTGCTACATATATAGTGTATATTTGTATAATATTGTTTATATGGCTTATATACTCTCTTTACGTATGTCTTTCAATTTGAGACTCAGGTAATACTACTCCAATAGCCTCCAGTTTTTCTTACATTCTGTAGCCTAGTGAGTAACCACGCTGACTTTATCTTTAACACTGAGATGGCAGATGATTGTAATGTTCTTTTGTTTTAGAAAATGAAAATTTAGCTGCCACAAATGAATGGTGAATGAAAATTTAAAACAATACACATTTTATTTTGTCTTAGCTTTAAATATGCTTTTTTAAAAACATCACCTTACATGATCAGAAAGTTATTGATCAATATTTTATCTAGGTGACATAGATGCATTACAAACATAACAGTGACATATCTCAGGCCTACCAAAGGAAAGTCTTAATATCTAGGAAATTGTTCATACAAAAAAGACAAGATTTTTCCTTCTACCCTTTTCTCAGGAACTGATAGAATTCTACAAAAAGTTCATGTATTTGGGAAAGGCAAAATCAATATACATTTCCAGTGACTTCTGGTCATCTTTTCAAATATTCCCCAATCCATTCTTCAACTAGAATGTCTTCATCAATCTTCATTTTTCTCAGTTTTTTCCCCCAGAATGGTTTGATGACAATGCAGGGAAAGAGGAGATGGAGAAGTGTCATATAGTTAAGTAATATCACATGTATATCACCATATAAATAATAAATACATTCTGGCTTGCAGTTGCTTCATACTTCAGGGTTTTCTATTTTTTATTAATTGGGAGATACTGAGAAAATATTGGGAGGGTAAGGTGATATTCTCTTTTACTCCAGCCCAAATTCTGACCAACACATAGATTGCTGAAGACCATATCAATTCACATTGTTGTTGTATCTTAATTAAGAAGATTGAAATCGAGCAATAGGGGGTCTACAAAAGTCAAGATAATGGGTGGAACTGGAAACTGAATTTACATCATTTTGTACATATTTTTATAGATATGAAAAAGAGGTCAATTGTTTGATTGGGTGGCTATGAGAGGAATTGAGTAGCAATTTCATTGCAATTAGCTGTGTCTCACTGGAAACCCTGCTTCTCCATATTTTATGCTATGTACTTAATATTTCACATTGTAGGAGTTTATTTTATAGTATATAAATTCTGCAAAGTATGCCAGATGAAGATGCAAAGTCCAGGTACAACGAAGTATAATTTATACATTTTGAAAAAATGGTCAACTATTTAAAAACACATTTGGCCTGAGGGTAGGAAATTAAATTTCAGATTCAGTATGATTTCTTTGTCCCATTTCCATTAAAGCAGTAAACATTTTAAAGTCAGGTCATTGGAAAATTTTGAAACATCTCTTTTACCAAAGTGAACACGGGAATTGACATCAGAGGGTTAAACCACAGAACTGTCAAGTTTAATATCATTGCTTAATGTTTAAGAAATCCAGCATCTATGAAACGCTTGGGCAATTTACAGTTGGTTGTTGCTAGTGTAAGGTGAAAAAGATATTCTAATTTGCTTTCTCCCATAATATAAAAGACTAAATACTGGGAAACATTCTGATTAAAACTTCGCAATCCTGGGAACAGACAGCATTAATCATTCAGATTCATTTGAATACAATTTTCTGTAGTTGAAATGTTCATTCCAGGTTTTTAAAAATACCTGTTTACAAGGCCTAGACAACAGTATCATTTTTTAAAAAAATTAGATCCTGATAATGGATTACAATATTTCCCCCTTCTACTTTTTAATATATGCCTGGACAAGCACCGTTTAAAAAGGCTGGCATGCTGCAAAAGAAAGCACCAGTCTCATCCTTATTTCCAAGTCTGGCGTGGTTTACAATAGGCCACAGAGGATTTCTTGAAAATGATAATGGAGAGTGACTGCAGCCTGGTGTTTTATTTGCAACTGGGCCCCCCTCACCAAGAAAAATGGTAAACAAGGCTGAGGTTTACAGTATCATACATAAGTACTTTGTGAACAGTGTGTTGTCTGGGTCAATTGTTTACATAATAATGTTTTCCCAGCTCCTAATTTCTGCTTCTATTATCCAACCATTTCTAAAACAAACCCCATATTTGAAAATATTCTGTATCTTCCTTCTCATTTGTCTTTAATGTCAATCTATCCAATTTTGTGCAATCTACTATTTTTTAATTACATCTTCTCTCAGTGTTTCCTCATTTTTGCAATAGTGTGCAAATACAATTTTTGCTGCCGTCGAAACATGCAATATTAAATACAAATTCCCCTTATTATATTTTTCTGGTACTATATCTAACAGAAATATTTCTGGCTTATACATCTATATGTAGCTTTAACAATTTTTTTTTCTAACCATGTATATATTTTTGAATTTGAGATGTATCTTATTAGTTTTATTGTTTTCTGTGACAGATCACATCATTGTAGCAACTATTTTATGAATGAGTAAGCTTCTATTGGCAGTTATTTCACAACAGGTTCTTAAAAAGGTCAAATATGCCCATTGATCCAAAATGAAGGATTCCACTGTTGCATGATGTGCATGTTAAGAGTATCTTGTGCATCTACAAAATGAGGACATGGAGCTGATCAAAGATTGAAGGGCAGTAATTAATGGTTTCTGGGCATTAAGAAAAACAAAAAAACAAGCCAATAAATATTAATGTTAAGTATTGCCGAACAAATGGAAAATCAAGGAAATGGCAGCGATACTATGTGGGTAATATAAAATCAGAATACAAAATACTGTAGCAAAAACGTACAGCTATGCTCATACTGTATCATGTGATAGCAGAAAATCTTTTGATCTGGTAAAATAATCCGTTTTCCATCTGCTCTATGTAACACAGCAGAATTCTGTAAAGTGGAGTCAAGTATTTGTTATATTTTCCTATATATCATATATGTGAATTTAAAAATAGTAAATTTCTAGATAAAGCATTTATTTCTCCATTTATCATTTTCATCATCATTTTCATTTAATAATCCAGCTGTCAATATTTTCCTTCATTTTTCCCAAATTATCTTTTTTATGCATGTATTATGATATTCCATTAGGAAACTTCATATTATTTTTATAACTTGCGTATTTATGTGATCTTTCCCCAAAATCCTCCTAAAAAGACTTTCCTCACAGTTTCTTAAAATACAGGCAGTCTTCAATTTACGACCTCAATGGTGTGTGGAAATCTGATTATAATAGCAATAGCATTTAGACTTATATACCACTTTACAGTGCTTTAAAGCCCTCTCTAAGCAATTTACAAGTCAGCATATTTCCCCCAACAATTTGGGTCCTTGGAAGGATAGAAGGCTGAGTCAACCCTGAGTCTGGTGAGATTTGAACGGCCAAATTGCAGGCAGCAGAAATAGCCTGCAGCAGGGATGGGATTCAAAAATTTTAACAACCGGTTCAGTGGGCATGTCTTAAGTGGTGGGCGTGGCTTGGTGGTCATGTGACTGGGTGGACATGATTTGGTGGTCTTGTTATTGGCTGGGTGTGGCCAGCTCAGTATCACACACATAGACACATGCATCTCCTCACCTTGCCTCTCATGACTGTGGGGATGCTGCAACAATCGTAAGTGTGAAAAATGGTCATAAATTACTTTTTTCAGTGCCATTGTAAGTTTAAATGGTCACTCCACACAAGCAAAGTACCAGCAAAGGAGGGGAAAAAAATTCCAGAGAAGTTCATGAGACAGGAAGTCTAGTCCTGCCAAGAATTTAATAAGGGTTAACGGAGAGGCAGTTTTTGTAAGCAACACCAGAATGTTTCCTTCCTGTCTTCCTTACAGGATTAGGCCAGTAATTTCTTCTAACAACCAGTTCTCAAAACTGCTTAGAATGTTAACAACTGGTTCTAGCGAATAGGTGCGAACTGGTAGAATCCCACCCCTAGCCTGCAATACTGCACTCTAACCATTGCGCCACCATGGCTAATAAATCATTGAAGTTCTAGGTCAGGGGTCTGCAACCTGGCGGCTCTAGAGCCACATGCGGCTCTTTCAGGTCCTCTGCTGCAGCATCCTGTCAGCTGATCCTACCACTGGCTGCCCCTTCCTCTCCCTAACACTCCTCACCTGGCCTGAGAAGGTAAGAGAGATGGTGAGGGATGGAGACTATATTCCAGAGCAAGAGGTGACTGGATGGGAGTGAGTGATGGTCAAGTTGGCCATGCCCACCCAGTCACACATGTTTTTAAATTATTGGCTCCCGGTGTTTTCTTTTCCGTGGGAAACAGGTCCAAATGGCTCTTTGAGTTTTTAAGGTTGCAGACCCCTATTCTAGGTCGAGGCACTATTGTGACAGGACTCAGTTTTGTAATTGTTTTTATAATACTCATAAAGCAAATGAGATTATTGTTAAGCAAATCATGAGGTTTTCTTTAAGCAAACACAGCATATCCAATGGAAAATTGGCAAAAACAAAAACAAAAAACCCAAACTCTCACAATGGTCATTATAAGACTCCATCCAGTCATAAATGCAAGCTAGTTTTGAAGTGCCCAGAATGCGATCACCTATCTGAAGGGAAGGCAGTCATAATTTTGAGGATGTCTCCTAAATAGCTTTTGTTTCTTTAAGTCTATCATAACTTTGAACAATTGTAAAGTGACCAGCTATAAGTCAACAACTATCTGCATGTAAAAATGAACTGTATTTTTCATCTAATAAATAAAAGTGGGAGGCCCTATGTGTAAAAATTATAAATCAAAATCCACCACATGAAATGAGGAATACTGTGTATTTACTGACATTTTTTTTTCCTAGACAGATGAAGTGGAGTAAGCTGTTGCAGAATAAATGTTCATCTACCATAAGTGGGGAAAAATGTTAAGAACACCTTCAGTTTCTGCTGTGGGGTCAAATGAAATATTAATTCAATGATCTGGTTCTCTTGTGCTCATTATAGCATCTTGAGGGGTATAAAGTTTGAGACATTCTTAGCATTAAAAAAAAAACTTGGGCTTTGTTTTACTCTCAATAGAGTTTTCATCCAATCAGTGCAATAATATTTGCTCAGTTGCATTGGATATCTGATCTGATCCAATAATGGAGTTTTAATCTGTATTCTCTGATGTCTAATTCTGAGTCTCTGAGGATCAGAAAGATACATCGTCTTTCTTAATACCGTATTCACCAAGAATAGAAAAGAGTTAAAGAGAACACTAGTTCCTTATATTTGCCATGCGACCTCCCATGAAAATCAGCTTCGTTGCATTCAAGAAGAGGTCTCATTTTCATACAAAATGCCCTGTTGGGTTTTTGATATTTGACACTGCTGTTTCTCATTAAAATAGATATTCATTCCTGAAGATATCATATTTCAACATATGCACATGACTGAGTCAGTTTTGAGTCTTGAAAACTGCCTGGAAAAAAACCTGTAATTGTGTGGGCAACGTATCAGATGTAGGTTGCTGTTGCTTTCTTCCTAGGGATGAAAGAAGGTAAACTGATTGATAAGTATATAAATTTAATATATAAATGTAATGTAACATAACATAACGTAATGTAACGTAAAATAATGTAGTATACTATCTATCTATCTATCTATCTATCTATCATCTATCTATCTATCTATCTATCTACAGTATCTATCTATCTATCTATCGATCGATCTATCTATCTATCTATCTATCTATCTATCTATCTATCTATCTATCTATCTATCTATCTATCTATCTATCTATCTATCTATCTAGGTAGGTAGGTAGATATAGAATTCATCTAAATGCCTAGATGCATGCCTAAAGCAGGCCTAGAACTCACTGTCCCTGGAGTTTTAACTGGAAAAAAATAATAGCCAAAGTCTTCTATACTTTTGCTAAGAAAACTTCAAAAATGTGTTTCATTTAAAGAAAACTCGTTCTCTTCTTTCCTCTGCCTCCCTCCCTCCCTTCATATCTATACACCCACATATATACTTTTAACAAAATATTTAATATCAGAGATAGTATTCTGCAGGTTCTGACCAATTCTGGAGGACCGATAGTGGAAATTTTGAGTAGTTTGGAGAACCGGCAAATACCAGCTCTGACTGGCCCCATCCCCATCTATTCTCTGCCTCCTGAGTCCCAGCTGATTGACTGGGTCTTCTTTTGTTGTCCTGCACAGGAAAACGGAGCTGGAAAGCAGGTTAGTGGGGTGGGGAGGGAATGGGATTTTACAGTATTCTTCCCCTGCCACACCTACCAAGCCACGCCCACGGAACTGGTAGTAAAAAAAATTGAATCCCACCACTGCTACATATTTGAACAGCATGAAAAATAGTTTTCTCATAGTAGGTTTTTGTATTTTTCTTAATCTCACTTCAGTGTGTGCAGTTGAATCAGACTAACTTTGAAAGTAAACAAAGTGAGAAGGAAAGTTTACTGTTTATTTAATGATGGCTAGAATTATAGAATGTTTTGCACAAATATGCTGAAGTTTACTGTTGAATCTGATAACAGCCATATGAGGTGGAAATACAGAAACAAATAAGAATAAAATGAAATGATTAATACATGGTTCAACCCTGAGCAGGAAGATGTGTGACTTTTCCTTGGCTTTTTAAAATATAATTATAGAAAAGTTAATAAATACTTATACAGATGTGTTGATGAGGGATGTGAATGTATATTTACTTTTCTGTGCAGGTGATGCTGTTCTCTTGACTAAGAACCCAATGAATCTGAATATTTATGTATCAGGAGCCAAGATAGTTGTGTTTAGCAGCGAAAATGGAGTGAGCAGTAGCAAGATAGGTAAACACATTTAAAAAAACCTAAAGAAAATAGACAAATTTGTGCATTTTGGTAAAATGTTCACTGAAACTGGGAAAAATAGAAACAGAGTAGAACAGAACAGAATAAAATGGAATAACTTTATTCTCACTTTAAATGTATGTTAATCGGCATACACATTAAAATGAAATTTCATTGCATACAGCTCTCAAAAGGTCACCACCTCCAATATACACTATATAAACATGACAAACAAATTTTTTCAAGAAGCAACTGGACTTTCTGATTTTTCTTTGAAGAAGTTTCATTTCTTATCCAAGAAGCTTCTTTAGCTCTGACTGGATGATTGGGGAATAGAATGATTTATAAATGTATTAATCCTTCCATTCCCCACCATCCAGTCAGAGCTGAAGAAACTTCTTGGATAAGAAGTGAAACATCTTCAAAGAAAAACCAGAAAGTCCAATTGCCTCTTGAAAAAAGCACCTTTGGAACAACCATGACATGGATGACTGAGGATCTCCATAGACATGACAACCAACCAAACAAACAAAAAACACATATTATGCATATACCCACATATATTATATGGCACAGAGAAACAACACAGCCTGGTTTGGATGTATACATGTACATCCTGGTAGAGATGTTTTGTAACCTCCTCCCAGAGGGTAGCAACAGGATCAGACCATAAAGTGGGTGTGTGGGGTTTCTAACAATGCTTTCGAGCTCTAAGCACATAGTGCTTATAAGCAGTGTCCTGAATAATGAGAAGTCAATTTCCTATAATTTTCTCTGCTATCCTTACCACTCTCTGTATGGACCTTCTGTCTGAGGCACTGCTACCACCAAACCAAACAGAAATGCTTAGTATATCATTTGTTACAAGAAATGACTGTTTGTCAAAAGAGGTAACAATAGATATGTATTAAAGTATGCTTCATACCTCTGTTACTTTGGAATTCAGTATATATGAAGAAGACTTGAAGTAATTTGTAAAAACTGCAAATGGGGTATTTAATGTATCTTTGACAGAGGAAAAGTGGGAAATGAATGTGGACTGAATACAAAAATGAGCAGTCAGTAGAGGGGAAAACTTTTTCACTAGTCAAAAGAGAGAGAAGTTCAAAGTTCAAAAGATGTATTGCATGTGAAGAGATGGATAGACACTGTGAAAGTAAAGATGACTTTCAAGGACAGAAGGATAAGGGGAGATGCATTAAAGGGTGTAAAATGATTTTATACCTTGGAACATGGTGGGTCGCATGGTTAGGACGTTGGCTTGATAAGAAATAAGCCTGGTAAGTTCCTGTCCTTCACTCTAGCTCCTGATGGAGACATAAAAGGACATCCCAATAGAGCATCCCCAGAGCAATGGCGATGCCACTCGCTAGTTATTTCAATCCAGAAGCACCTCAGTGCTTCTGACACAAGTGAATTACGCTGTCTTCAGTCTGATCTAAGTATGGTATATAAAATCATACATTGCAATGTCCTACCTGTCAATGAATACTTTAGCTTCAACCATAACAACACAAGAGCACACAATAGATACAAACTCAAGGTTAACCGCACCAAACTTGATTGCAGGAAATATGACTTCAGCAACAGAGTGGTCAATGTCTGGAATACTCTACCTGACTGTGGTTTCTTCCCCAAACCCCAAAAACTTTAACCTTAGACTGTCTACTATTGACCTCACCCCTTTCCTAAGAGGTCTGTAGGGGGCGTGCATAAGCGCACCAATGTGCCTACCGTCCCTGTCCTATTGTTTCTTTTATTCTTCTTATATGTGCCCATTTCACATATTCATAACTATGTATATACTTATATATAATATCTTGTAAGCGATTGACAAATCAAATAAATTCAAAATAAATTTAAGTGCAATGCAAATTGTATTCCATTTTATTTGTCTTCCTTTACATGTTTAAATATTGGTCATTTCATATTCTTCTGCAGCATGGATAATACTGCTTATCTCTTACATGAATAGTATGATGGCTCTGTATATGTGTGGATGTATGTACAGCCTTGGTTAATATTTATATTGGACTGGTTACTTATTTGATTGATTGATTGTCACTGATGGCAAAATAACAATTCATGTTATTCTCTCTCCCTGAAACAAGAACAAATATGGCTAGTAATTCTATTCTATTCTAGGAAACAGAGGTTTAAAAGATAGGTGTCCATTATTGGGCATTCAGGCATGGTTGTTTAAAATGTATAAAGTCAGATCACAAACCCATTGTGTTCTTTGACAGGGCTGCAGAATTTTTTAAAAAATGGATTTTTCCCCATTTCTAACTGACAACTAATATCATGTGTTGATGATGGAGGCTTATTTGCATTCTGTGTATTCCTGTTCTCACATTCAAATAAGTTTTCCAACTTAGATTATAATCTTTAGGCTGCTGGTTGTGCCTTGATATTTAATACTAAATAGTAGATATTCATGTATTATTTATTCATTGCTTTCAGGAGTAACGTGTTCATTTAGAACATCCTGATCACCCTGATGCATAGTAAAATGCTTTACAATTTAATTAAATCTAGTAGAACACTCAGAAATCAATAAGAAAATAACTAAAATAAATTAGAATAATATATTTAGTAAAATTATAATGAATGCTTTTTGAAATAAACATGATTTTAGCAGCTGAAAGATGAAAGGACAAGCTTTTACTATACAGGAGAAAAGTGTGATGGTCATTAAAACAAAATTAAAAACCATGAATATTCTTAGTATTCCATTGATTTATCTAGTTTAGTACTCCTAATTTTACCACACTGTGCCTTGAATTGTGGTCATTTTTTAAGAGTTCTTTTCAGAAGCTTGCAATAAGTATACTAAGCTCAATATTCAGGCCATAGCTTTTGAACTGGTTATATCTCTGCTTTATTATTTTGACATTTTTTTTGTCAATGCCTATTTTGTATTATTCCTCAGCTCAACTCCCAGCCCATACCACAAGTTAGACATGGACATTTGTAGATGCAAACTTGTCTCTGTATAAGATTTCCTTGTAACTTGAAACCCCATTTTTCTATGGAAAGCTTATGTAATAGAAGTATGAGCATAGCCTGAATAATACATGTATCCATTTAATGGATTGAATATTTCATACAACAACATAAAAGGTACTCTGAATCTAAATGATTGCATTTTGAAGATCTTGTCTCCAAAGATTCCAGGTTGAAAATTTGTAAGTCCAGTCCAGTTCTAAGTTCAGTATATTCATAGCTTGTTCACTAAGGGTATTTAAAAAAAAAACTTTCTTCCTTTCTTCTCGTTCAGACTCTTTCTGTTAAGTTCCTCTTCCCTTGTACTTATTTCTATTGAAATGTGCAGCCAGGGGTGGGATTCTGCCAGTTCAGACCAGTTCAGATGAACCCCTAGCTCTGATGATCAGCTTGGTTCAAACCGGTTCGCTCCGACGATCCTGTGGGCCCGCCCACCTATATCTGCTCAGCTGATTCATGTGGCAGAGTGGATTGCCATGCCTCAGCTGTATTACTTCCCTGAAATAACATTGAAGATAAATAATTTTGAAAGCTGTGCACGTGCGCACAGCATGTGCAAAACGTACAATTAGCAAACCGGTTGTTACAATGGCAGCATTCCACCACTGTGTGCAGCCATAGCAAAACAACTGTATGTTCACCTGTGCTATCAGACTCAAGGAACTGAGCATTCTAGTTCTTGTAATAGACCAGGAAGTTTGTCATTCCCCTGGTGGAGACTTACTCTGAGGGAGAGGAGGAACAGCCGACAGGGAGTGGAAATGTGGCTCCAGATATTGTGGAGGAGGCTGGGGAAGGGCAGAGGCTGGCTAGGCAGTCAGAGGAGGACCCAGGCCCATTCCCTCCTCCATCCTAGGGCATGTAGGGAGGAGAGAATAAGGGAGAGACTTGGTCTCCTTAGGACGAGACAGCCTTGATCCTCTTCATGGGCTGCAGCTGTGACAACTGAATAAAAGGACAGACATGCGTACGGACGAGTGCTAGAAACAAAGCATGGAAATATCTCTAGTTTATGGTTCTTCTCAGAGTTTGGTGTCCTTCCCAGTGTGTGTTCTGTTATCTGTGGACATCCTCCAGCCCTTTATTTTGCCTGTTTTGTGTTGTTTTTTACTCTTTCTAATTTAAATGGCATTTCCTCCTTCTTGTAACTTCTCATGTGGGAATTTTTTGTCTCCAATCAAGGATATTGGGAGCTTGGAAGCAAAGTGAAGGAATAAAAGGGGCTTCACCTGCTTTTTGTGACTGTGTTTATTTTGTATCCCACCCTGGGTCATCACAGAGCTTTACTTGTGCAAGGGAACACAGGGATCCTTTTCTGAAAGGGATAAGTTTGGTCATATTTCAGAAAAGGAAGTCAATTTGTTGATTTGGGCAATATCATGTCTCTGTGCTTTTTAACCAAAGCTATTTATCAGACTTATGTATTCTTTAGCTGTTTCAGCCTCACCTCTCTGTTTACTTGGTAGAAATGACTAGGGAATAAGCTTCACAAAAGTAGGTTATGTGTCAACACTGCTACTTCAGAAGAACTGCTGTTTGTTTGATTTTAGGGAACAGGGCAGCCTCAGGATGTCCTTGAGGAAACCAGGAATCTGAGATAGATTTCTATATGCAAAGTGCCATCAATCTTAAAGGATTCATAGAGTTTTCCTAAACTATAGTATTTTTAAAAATAGAAATTTCTTTTACTATGGAATTCCCTATATTTATATTACCACAAGAACTAGTATAGGCTGATAATCTCATTAGTAACAACACCTTTATGTATTGACTCAGAGCTTAAACTGAGCTTAAATTTTATGAGGATATGGTTTTAATGAAAGTGTTAGAGTAATAATTCCAAACTGTGTATTTATTATCTTCATTACAAATAACTAAATACATTTGCTGTTTGTGAGTTCTCATTCAAAACACTCTGTTGCAGGAATCTATTAGATCAGAAAAAAAGTTGCAATGTACAAAATGCTGAAAAATATTGGTGACCAAATTAATAGCACAACTCCAACAAGTTTTGAAATAAATGGATTTTGAAACATTTCAGTGGTGACAGAACACATAGAGAGAAAGATAATAATGCCTTTAAAGATAAAAGGTTCAGCAGTGTGCATTTTGTGAGAAAATCCATTCAGTGTAACCACTTAAATGCATTTTCCTAAAGAAAAGCATGAATTTTGCCTTATGGATTAATTAACTTACTCTGCTCAATTGACTGATGCATTTGAATCTGTATTTGGAAAAAAGCGCCTGAAATTCATACAGATTTGAAATAAATTATCATCAGTGGGTACATCTATTTTACATCTAATCTTGTTACTGCCTTAAAGAATGCCCTTAGCATTAAAACTAAAACAACCGAATACAAAGAAAAACAGGATCTGGTATTATTATCTTATTCCAACTTTCACTATATTGTTCTAAAAAACTCTAAAAATAAATATTTTCCCCATACCAAAAAAACCCTGCAAAAAATAGAAGTGAAAATAGATTGTAACACAAAGGGAAAATATCAATGGGGAAAATAAGAGCCTGAACCCAAACTATCAGCACTCACTGTCAGCTGTTTGAAGAGTAAAACATATCCTGGAAGATAGCAATAGAAATAGCACTTAGACTTATATACTACTTCACAGTGCCTTACAGCCCTCTCTAAGCAGTTTAGAGAGCCAACATATTGCCCCCAACAATCTGGATCCTCATTTTACTGACCTCGGAAGGATGGAAGGCTGAGCCTAGTGAGATTTGAACTGCCAAAACCTCTGGCAGCTGGCAATTGGCAGTCAGCTGAAATAGCCTGCAGTGCTGCATTCTAACCACCGCGCCACAATGGCTCTTTGCTATCGTGGTTATTCCTTTAGACCTTGGAATCACTGCTACTAAAAGCTGTTATGCAAAGCTAACCTCAACAATTTTTGTCCAACTGGATAACATTAGTACATGCTAGATTTATTCAGTCCTCCATAAAAATGTGAAAGAGAAGGACTTTGGACCTTAGCAGTAGCTTCTGCCCAAGGGCAGGATTCCCAGGAATCTGGAATCTTCAATCAGCAGATGATTACAGTTAGAGTCAGGGACCTCACACTTTTAATTTCTGTGATTGCAACCATTTGCTAATTGCTACCCTTGAATTAAAATTATATTCCTTTTCTGTAGGTGACATCCTGCTGATCTTCTGCCCTCTTATATCGACTTCTCTAACCCAATAACTTCATGAAATTGAATGGCAGTTTAGCAATAATGTTAAGGCTTCTTTTTTGCAATACTGGCAATTATTTCTGGCCTCAAATTAAATCAAATACAAGAACTCAAAACTCAAAACTTGTATCACATATAAAGGAAGAGTACTAAAAACAAGTACTAAAGTACTAGAGGTATTTTAATACTAAAGAGTATTAAAGTGATAAAAAGGGGGGCATGATGGCTTAGCATTTATAGACACTGAGCTTATCAGCTGGTGAGCCTGGGTTTGAGACTCAAGCTCTGTGCAGTAGGGCCAATATCCTGTTACTTATCCCAGCTCCTGCCCACCTAGCAGTTCAAAAACATGCAAATGCAAGTAGATAAATAGATACCACTTCGGTGAGAAGGTAACAGCATTCTGTGCACTTTTGGCATATAGCCAGGCTGTCCACATGACTATGGAAATTGTCTTTGAACAAAGCTGGCTCCCTCAGCCAAAAAAAATAGTGATGAGCACCGTACCCTAGAGTCAGACACCACTGGTAAGGAAATCTTTACCTTTACCTTTTTTTTAAACTAAAGATCTTCTTGACAATGAATGAATGAATGAATGAATGAATGAATGAATGAATGAATGCTCATGGGTTAATCTGAAAAATCCATCTGAGCCAGGGAAATAAAATGCTGGAAAAGGCAAAGATATGAATGAATGAATGAATGAATGCTCTTGGGTTAATCTGAAAAATCCATCTGAGCCAGGGAAATAAAATGCTGGAAAAGGCAAGATATCTATATGGCAACTAGGATGAGAAATATTTATCCCTGTTGTGGAGAAATTTCCTAACAGTGAGAATAATTAACCAATGGAATGGATTGCCTTCAGAGGTTGTGGGTGCTCCATCACTGGAGATTATAAAGAAGAGATTGGGCAGCTACTTTTGTCTAAAATTGTATAGTGCCTCATGCTTGTGAAGGGGGTGGACTAGAAGACTTCCAAGATCCTTCCCGACTCTGTTATTCTGCTATCCTAGATTTACTTGAAAACTAGAAAGATTGAAAAGTAAAAGAGAATTTGAGTTACAAATGTGTGTGTATGTGTATATGTGTGTGTGTGTATGTATGTATGTATGTATGTGTATATATATATATATTATTTATTTATTTATTTATTTATTATTTCAATTTATATACCGCCCTTCTCCCGAGGGACTCAGGGCGGTGCACAGCCCATCTAAAACCCCACAAACAATACAAAAGTTAAAAAATATTAAATTTAAGGTTGGCTGGTTAATAAAAGTGAAAGAGCCCCTCCCCCCCCTTAAAACCCCAATTAAAATTTATAATAAATATGGAGACCAATTAAAACCATCTCAGCCCAGGCCGGCCTGCTCGAAGAGCCAGGTCTTCAATGCGCGCCTGAAGGCCCTCAGGTCCATGCCGGTACGAAGCTCCAGTGGCAGAGTATTCCAGAGGGCGGGGGCCCCCACAGAAAAGGCCCTGCTCCTCGGCGCCGCCAGGCAACACATAGCGGCCGACGGCACCCGGAGCAGACCCTCTCTATGTGAACGCACCGGCCTGCTGGAGATCACTGGAAGAATGCGGTCCTGCAGGTAACCTGGTCCCATGCCATGGGTCGCCCTAAAGGTCAAAACTAGAACCTTAAAGCGAACCCGGAAAGCCACTGGCAACCAATGCAGCTCACGCAGGAGAGGCATCACATGGGCGCTACGTGACGCCCCCATGATCACCCGCACGGCCGCATTTTGCACCAGCTGGAGTCTCCGGGTGCTCCCCACAGGGAGCCCCATGTAGAGGGCATTACAATAGTCCAGGCGAGAGGTGACAAGGGCCTGAGTGACCGTGCGCAAGGCGTCCCGATCCAGAAAGGGCCCCGACGGATCTGATGAAACGCCCCCCTGGAGACGGCCGCAACGTGATGTTCAAGCGACAGCCGTACATCCAGGAGGACTCCCAGGTTGCGGGCCCTCTCTGTGGGGGGCAAAATTTCCCCCCCAATAGCCAGCGAAGGTGTCAGCTGGCTATATCGGGGCGCCGGAAACCACAGCCACTTGGTCTTGGATGGGTTGAGCCGAAGCCTGTTCCCGCCCATCCAATCCCGCACGGCCTCCAGGCACCTAGACATAACCCCCACAGCATCGTTGGGGTGGTCCGGAGTGGAGATGTACAACTGGGTGTCATCCGCATATAGATGACATCTCACTCCAAGACCACGGATGATCTCACCCAGCGGCTTCATATAAATGTTGAACAGGAGGGGAGAGAGGACCGACCCCTGAGGCACCCCACAAACCAGGGGCCTAGAGGTGGACCTCTCCCCTCCCGCCAACACAAATTGCGAACGGTCGGAGAGGAAGGAGGAGAACCAACGGAGGACGGTTCCTCCAATCCCCAACCCCTCCAACCGTCGCAACAAGATACTATGGTCGATAGTATCGAAAGCCGCCGAGAGATCTAATAGGACCAGGACAGTGGAGAACCCTCTGTCACGAGCCCTCCAGAGATCATCAACCAACGCGACCAATGCCGTCTCAGTGCTATGTCCAGGCCTGAAGCCCGATTGGAACGGATCGAGGTAAGTAGCTTCCTCCAGGTACTGGGGGAGCTGACGTGCCACCACACTCTCAAAACCTTCGCCATGAAGGGAAGGTTGGAGACTGGACGATAGTTATTTAAAATAGCCTCTTGAGGAGGGGCCGCACCACCGCCATCTTCAAGGCGGTAGGAAACGCCCCCTCTCTCAGAGAAGAAGTGTTGATAATCCCCTGGAGCCAGCCTCGTGTCATCTCCCTGGCGGCTGAAACCAACCAGGAAGGACACGGGTCCAATAAACAGGTGGTGGCATTCAGATATACACACACACACACACACACACAACACACATACATACATACATGCATACATACATACATACATACATACATACATACATACATATACATACATAGATTACATTAAAGGCACTTCCACATATTTTTGTGCCAATCCAAGATCAAATTATTATAGCTATTTCACATCTCAGCTGATTAATTGTAGGTAAAGTAGTGATTAAGGGAAACTCCAAGAGCCGTCTCTTTGAATTAGTCACAGGAAAGGTAGCTTTCTATTAGTAGAAAATCTATCTTTCTAAAGATCTGTAGAAGATCCATAAGCCTGGAAGAAAGAAGAAAAGAAAATTTATTTTCAAAAGTAGAGAATAGAACAGAACAGGCAGCCAGTCACTAATAGCTAGAAAGATTACACAGAAGAACATAAAGAGAAACATATTTAAGAATTTTCACACTAGGCTGAAAACTCATGAGTTTTTCTAGAAAAAAGCCTTCCAGATTTTTTTTAGGGAAAAGTAGAGAGGGTAACATCTTCAGCAGAGTGTAAGTTTACTGCAGACATAATACATATTGACCTGCAAATACGTTAACCTAGTATCCCTTGATACATTAATTAGTATTTCATAAAGTACGAGCTGGGTAGAGCAACAATCAAATAGATACAGTACGTACTGTAGCTGGTGTGAAAATCACATTGATGACAATTAAATAGATACAGTTCATAGATGGTGTGAAAAATCACAACACGCTCATGAAAGATTCATCAATGAATTTGGGTCTTAAGTTGAATTGGCATCCTTCAGTCTCAAGAGACTATGGTATTGTGCTATGAAACTGGTAACTGCCACTTCCCGTGTTGTTTCAATGCTGTATGAAAAGCTGGAGTATCCTCTCCAGAGCACGCGGCCTGGGTAATTTAATATGGATAAGGATAAACTGTTACCCATGCAGCAGATCCCTCCTCTCCACATCACTGAAATAGACTAATGGAATGGCAGAGCCGATACGATTAGTTCCAGCTGTGTTGCAGGAGTTACCAGAACATGATTGTACACAGTCACAAACTGCTTCCGGGATTCTGGCTCTGGATTTTGCTTCGAGGTTTACTCCTGAAGCCTTTTCTAACAATAGATAGAGCCACAAGGCAGTAGAGGTTTAAAATCAGAGTTTCCCTTCTCCTAGAAGATGGTTCTACCGTTTTATCTGCCATTGGGGCATAAAGCCCTCTTCCACCTTTAAAACTGTTGGCCATCTTCTCCTGTAACCATGCAATGGGGCCCTTATGAGGTGCTGGACCAAGGTTTTTTTAAGGAAGTATTACTCCTCCAGCACTCCTCCTCACTCCAGGATGTCCAGCTCAGCTCTATTTGCAGTGCCCATTATCTTCCAACTGCCACTTTCCGACCATTCCACTCTACCAGCTCTTGGCCTATCAGTTTCTTCACCTCTCTATTTCTTCAGCAAATTCCAGCTTCACAGTTAGTTTATTAAGCTTGTCTCTTTCTTGCCTTTCCCTCTACACACTCTTCTGCTTCCACTTACCAATCTCTACAATCCATATTCTTCAAAAACCTCTCCGCAAAACACTTTGGAGTATCATCTACAGACACATTCAGCTGCTGTCGCCATCTTTGATGGAGAAATCTGGGTCTTTAATGTTTCTAAGAATATATTAACAACTTGTAGGAAAAGATGGAGTGATTTCTTCCAGATTTGCAGATAATCAAACTGAGTAAAATAACATTTGAATCCGTATACTACATGGAAGATGAGTTGGAAAATATATTAAATGCTTGCTTTCTCTGGAATACTGTGCTGATTCCTAGGTTGCCAGCTATCACACCTCTCTGCAGATGTCAGTATCTTCTTATCTTTTCATTAGGTATCATTTGAATTAGTGAAGTGCAAGAACTACAGTTCCTTACCACCACTTCACTAATTTACAGCATAGAACATAGAACAACAGAGTTTAAAGGGAATTTGGATGTCTTCTAGTCCAATCCCTTGCTCAAGTGGGAGATACCATTTCAGACAAATGTCTGTCCAGTCTCTCTTTTAAAGCCTCCAGTGATGGAGCACCCACAACTTCTGAAGACAACTTCTGTTCCACTGATTAATTGTTCTCATTGTTAGGAAATGTCTCCTTAGTTCTAGGTTGCTTCTTTCCTTGATTTCCCTCTATTGTTTTTTGTCCTTGCCTTCTGGTGCTTTGAAAAACAGCTTGACCCCTTTTCTTTGTGACAGCCTCTCAAATATTTTTATTTCAAAATAAAATAAAATTAAAATAAGCACCACTATGAAAACAAATCTAGTGAGGAATAGGAAGTAAAGAGCTAGCCTATGTTGAGTATTTTTTTATTCTTTCTGAGTGCTTATGTGCTTGGCTTATGAGGCACAATGCAAGTGGTAAGGACAGCAACAGTGAAGATAAATGCAGCAATACAAAGATGTTTCTGAAGGTTTGAATGTTGAACCAAGTAGCTGTGTACATCGATCCTAAATGCATAATCCTTGAATATCCCCACATCTAGTCTTTGTGCAAATTAAATCCATATAAATGTAGAATATGTAAAACAGAATGACAATAAAAGAGGGATATAGTCCTATGTGAGGAACAGTTCCAAAGATGGATTTGCTTCATTTCAGTATTTGTGATAGCAGAGTTTGCTAATTACTTTCTGAGTCATGCTTTAATAAAAAGCAATCATATGCTGTTTTCTTTTCTCAACAGATTAGTTCTAGAACTAGAAATTTGCTAATTCACAAACAATGGCAGGGAAGACTTATAAAATGACTACATTCTGCAAAACAGCAGAGTTGTAAGCAAATATTAACCTCAGCATTACCCTGCAAAACATATTAATGGTAATTAATGGTAATTATATTGAGAATTTCATTAATTTTTAATAATTGAAGAAACTACTGCTTACCTGAAATTGAATACTTTGGAAAGGGTAAACTCTCTTATTTTCGAATCTTTCTTAGTTTTCTTGTTGATTATCTGTATCTTCTGCATAGTTTCCCAAAGATGCTAATATGCAGTGGTATATGAGAATGACCTTGGGATAAAATATATCTCAGTCCACAGATAGTTAGGAGGCATGGGAAGCATTTTCACCCTAGTTTTCTGGAAAGTAAAAAGAGAAGAAAAATACTTTCAGTCTTACAAGATTTTGTTAATGAACAATAAAAATAAAATTAGGCTATGGTTCTTGTCTGCACTACCTCCAAGGCTAACATTATGCTTGCTTGGCGCTCAAGAATCTTCCATGCACCTTTTGGAAAGATAGATAGAAAGAAAGAAAGAAAGAAAGAAAGAAAGAAAGAAAGAAAGAAAGAAAGAAAGAAAGAAAGAAAGAAAGAAAGAAAGAAAGAAAGAAAGAAAGAAAGAAAGAAAGAAAGGGAGCGAGGGAGGGAGGGAGGGAGGAAGGAAGGAAGGAAGGAAGGAAGGAAGGAAGGAAGGAAACCTTTCTGCAAAGCAAAATTTTCACCAGCATGATCTTTGGACCCCAAGTGTGTCCCACAAATTATCTTAAAAATTAAAAATGTTTAGAATAGCAGCTTTGTTTTGCATATTAGTATGCATTTTGGGTGTTTCTTTTCAGGTACTTTTTCAATTTACGATTTAAGGAAATCAGAGATCATCTAAGAAGTGAATAAAACATTTAAGAAGGTTCACACATATAGCTGTTTATGTAAAGTATGAATTGCTGGAAGCCGATTCATTCAATGGGCATCGGTTTTGTCAAGTGGACTGCACAGTTCACAGGAGGAGATTCATACAACCATTCATATATTGAAAGCACATCTCAAAGGATTGTAGGATCTTCTATCAGCAGCAGAAGAAAGACAAATGTAAAAGTCGTGTATGAAAGTATGACTTGGGGTGGCCTTGTAACGCTGCTAGGTTTATAGGACTAGTACAACAATGCATAACCATTTATCAAAATTGTCTTCAGTCCACAAGAGAGTTCGGGCTTTCCATTCTGCAGTTCAAAACATCCATCAAAATTTGTATCCTCCTCAACATTTATTTATCTCCATTCTGGATGATTGTCTGATCACTCTGCTAGACAGGTCCCTACTGAAGGGTTTTTCAAATGGTAGAATGTCCAATGCTTTCCATTACATTTATTTTAGTTCTCACCATTCATCCATTTGCTGGTTAAATGATGAGACTATTTTGTTTGGTTTTCTGTTGCTTTACATGCTATTGACCAGTTTATTTCTTTCAGATCTCCTGACTTTCTGTGTGATTGTCCTCATCACTCTCTCCTCATTACATTTCCAATTGCATTGAACTGAGATTTGTACTTTGACTTTTTAATCTTGTGGTCAGTAATCAAGTGTCCTCCAAATATTGTCATTCCTACCCAATGGCAAGAATATTAAATGGGAAGGGAATTGCAGTAGCTGTACTAGTCAATACCTAGAGGGCTTCTGTGATCATTTTTTTAGTGTACTATATCCAACAGTCTGCTTTTAAGCCTGTGCAGTGCTTAAATCTAGCAAGACAAAGTCTTTTGAACATCTGTATCACATGAGCCCTGAGTTTTAAACAGGAAAATGAATCAAATGTTTTAAACAACATTAATACCTGATTGATTGAATCAGAAGCACAACTAGCTAAATATAGCTAAATCAGCTAGCTACCATCCCAGGACTATCCAAACATAATATATGATTTTTTTTTCTTGGGTTCATTTGTTGGAAATTAAATTTTCAAGGCATTTTTCTGGAGGGTGTTGTTGCTTTTACCAAAACAGTTGGGAAGTGTGTTTATAGGGAGGTTATAAGGATCTATGGAGCAAGATTATTATATCCTTTTCCTTCTGTCTTGGTTTCAGACAGCTAACACATATCTGACTGTGATGCCAACATTACAGTGGGAAGAACATGTGCCAAAGAGACACCAGTAAACCTGGCAATCCAGTAACTTCATCTGTTGTAGTTCATAAACCTCTGTTGTCTTTATGTTACTCTATTTTATTATGTACTATATGTTTAGTTCTTGAAGGTATTTTAATTTATGGCTTTCAGCCATAATGAAGTCTAGCTAAATATCTGTTGTGCTATCTCAACCCAAAACAACAGCTTGCCGTCAAAAGGTTTCTGGATCAGCATCATGCCTTGCAGCTAAGTAGTCTTAATGGATTTTTTTTTACTAGCCCTTGGTGATATGTTTGGAAAGGGGTAACAGGGACCATTTGGTTTATTGTAGTGTGAGACTAATTTTGAAGCTGGTTTGCACTAAAATCTTTGTGGTTTTTTTTTTTTTTTTTCTGAATACAACTCCAGTACTGAAGTTTCGATTGAGACAAATTATGTCTTCTCCATTTAAAAGCATATTGCTATTCAGCCAGTCCTTTTCAAGGCCAACTCAAAGTGACTTTGCTTGCTTTCAGACTCCCAATTGCCTTGAGACCAACATCTCTCTTCTTAAATTATTTTAAAGGAAGGGGGAGAGTGATATTGATGAAACTGTCACTTTGGCACAAACTGGTGGAGCTATGACATCTGCAAAAATAGGACTAGAGGATGCTTAGACCTATTCTCAGATGTCAACAATATTCCTGAAATATTTAGAAGAGTCCTTCTGTCTAAGGTGAGATGGATGTCAACTACAGACATGACTTCTTGTTCTGAACTCATGCACAAAAAGGAACCTAATTATTCTTCAGCTTTTCCACTTGGCTGAATTTTGGCATAGATATGTTTGGTAAGATACATACATATATATATACATGTGTGTAAGGTTTTTAAGCTGATAATTTAAATTCTGCTTTCTCCCAGTAAGGGTATGGCTAGCTGAAGAGAGCTAACTAGCTCGAAATAGATCTATCATAGTCTCCCTTATTTATTATTTAAATTATCAGCTTAAAAACCTTACACACACACAAACACACACACACACACACACACACATATATAATGTGAATTTATAAAAGTTTGAGAACAGCACACATGCAATGGATCTAAGAACATATAAAGAAAAACCTTAAACACAGATACATTTTCTTGGATTTATTTTTTATAGCAAATTTAGAAACAGAACAAACATCTTCTTGGAAACAAAAATGAATGTGAGAAAAGTTAAAAGAGAGTCCTAGGTCCAACTGCAGAATGTGTATCATGACAGTTTGTATTCACATGATTAGCTTTCTTGTTTACTTGGCATTGTAAGTATTATCTGTTTTACATTTTACCTGTTCTTTAGTGTTATTATATATTTATTTTTATAGATACGTATCCTGAAAAAGTTCCCAACAGCAGCTTACAAATGTCAATAGTGACCCAGTCCTTGCCTACAAATTGTTTATACTGTGTATATGTGTGTGTATGGTGTGCAGTGTGTGTGCATGTGTATACCTACATGCATATTTTGAGCTTTAAGCTATGTGCATAGAGCCCAAAGCATTGTTAGAGATCCCACACACCAATTTTATGGACTGCTTCTGTTGGTCCCCTCTGGGAGGAGGTTAGAAAGTATTTCTAGCAGGACTACCAGATACTGTAACAGCTTTGTTCCCTATGCCATCCATCCATCTGGTAAACTAGCAAGGTTTTTTTTTTCTCACCATGTACATGTATACATCTGAACTAAACTGTGTTGTTTCTCTGTGTAATATATGTAATATATTTGGCTATATGCATAATTTTGTATTTATTTATTTTTCCATGTTTATATAGTATACATTGGAAGTGGTGACGCTTTGAGAGCTTTAAAATTAAATTTTCATTTTAATGTATGCCGATTAGTGTACATTCAAAATGACAATAAAGTTATTCTATCTATCTATCTATCTATCTATCTATCTATCTATCTATCTATCTATCTATCTATCTATCTATCTATCTATCTATCTATCTATCTATCTATCTATCTATCTATCTATCTATCTATCTATCTATCTATCTATCTATCTATCTATCTATCTATCTATCTATCTATCTATCTATCTATCTATCTATCTATCTATCTATCTATCTATCTATCTGCCTGGAGAACATCTTTACTTTTAAATACTATTTAGATGAAGGAAGAAATATGCACGTTTTAAACAAGGTGAAATAAATAACTTGTAAAATCCTGGTCATCTTCCATCTTTAATATATGTTGTGACATTACACATTTTGCACAGACAGACACACTGTACACATTTCTACTCTGACCCTCAATATTTTTTTTTACAAATTTTCTTCTTTTCTGACATTTCATATGCTTCCCATTATCACCTATTCCATATGTTATAACATTTTTGCCATCCAATTATACTGTAAAATCACAACATAATAGACATTTTAACTGAAATGAAATGTTATTCATATACTACTGGTTTATATAGCTCTCACACATTTACTGGGGAGATGACTTTATTGTAAGATATCTGAATGAAGATTAGGTAGGGGCTGCTGAAATAAAAAAAATCAATAAACTGGGATTTTTTTTTTTCACCAAGGGAAAAGGACTGTAGCACAATATTAACAACCATGTTCAAAATCTGTTTGGTCAAATATATGTAAATCCTAGGGATCTGCATGCAAATGTATATTTTGGACTACAAAACAGAGATCTCCAGCTTCCCTCAACTTGTTGTTTCCTTGTAAGTGTTCCATGCAACACTTACAATTCCCCTGGGAGTTGGTAGCACTAAAAATATAATTGATGCAGTAATAAAATGCTACCAGTTTGGCTCAGTTCAGCCGAACCAGTAGCAAAAATTGCTACTGGTTTGGTGGAATTGGTAGTAAAAAAAAAAAGCTCCGATGATCAGCTGAGAGGAGAAGGAAGAGAAAAGCACGGGATCAGCTCTCCAACCTGCCCCTGCACTTTTCTGTTCTTTATCCTCTCAGCTGATTGGTACGGCAGAGCCTTAGGTGGTATTTGGAAAGCTGTGCATGTGCGAGTTAGGTGCACGGCGCGTGTGCACACATGTGAAGTGTGCGATTATTAAACCAGTAGGGAAACAGGTAAAATCCTATCACTGAATCAATGAAATATATTCCCAATCAGAATGCTAACTGGGGAGTGTGTGCATGTGTATGACACACACACACACACACACACACACACACACACAGACAGAGAGACAGAGAAGACAGTGAGACAGAGAGACAGAGACAGAGAAAAAGAGAGAGAAAGAGGGGTGGGATTCTACCAGTTCTCACCTATTCGCTAGAACCGGTTGTTAACATTCTAAGCAGGTTGGAGAACCAGTTGTTAGAAGAAATTACTGGGCTAATCCTGTCAGGAAGGCAGGAAGGAAACATTCTGGTGTTGCTTACAGAAACTGCCTCTCCGTTAACCCTTATTACATTCTTGGCAGGACTAGACTTCCTGTCTCAGGAACGTCTCTGGAGGTTTTTTCCCCTCCTTTGCTGGTACTTTGTTTGTGTGGAGTGACCATTCAAAGTTACAATGGCACTGAAAAAAAGTGACTTATGACCATTTTTCACACTTATGACTGTTGCAGCATCCCTACAGTCATGAGAGGCCAGGCGAGGAGATGCGTGCCTCGATGTGAATTATATTGAGTTGGCCACACCCAGCCAATAACATGACCACCAAGCCATGTCCACCCAGTCACATGACCACCAAATCACGCCCAATACCTAAGCCATGCCCACAGAACCGGTTATTAAAAATTTGAATACCACCCCTGGAGAGAATGAGAGAGAAAGACAGAGAAAGAGAGGGAGAAGGGAGAGAGAAAGAAAGAGAGAGAGAACCATAAATTAGCACACAAGTCTTGGCTAGGCCCAATCTTGATTAACTTAAAATCACCGGACCAGTAGTTATACCAATCGGATCCCACCCCTGAAAAAAACCTTATCAAGTATGAACATCTGCCTAACTCAGGTCCTTGGAAGGACCCAATAGGTGGATTAAAATGCCAAATCAAATCTATACAACTAGATGACTGTGTGACCAACCATAAAACACACTGTCTCAAAAGTTGAATAGAGATCGATTTACATGCTCTGAAAATTTTAATGGTGGATGTTTTTGCTCCGCATTGAACTCATTTCATAATGATGTTCAAATAGCAAAGGATCTTGTGATGAGCAGTGTAAGTCTCTTGAACTTCAAAGTTATCTGCCTTCAAAATACTCCAACACCTGTTTTGACTGTGGAGATGAATATCTTACAGATGAAACTCAAGATTTTTTTTTTCTGAAATGAATTCTTAATTTGGAGAGGAAAATGATGAAAATATAGTCCTCCCTATGTCATCCCCTCCTATATCATGAGAATTCTACCTTATATAATAGGTTCTTATATTATTTTCTCTTAACCAATTCGTTTCTCGAAATAAAAGAATGCCTGTTATAGCAAGGGTTCTTAAAAGTAGTCAGCTAATTTCTTTTTCATTTGGAGAGTGCTTCAGTGTTATTTCTATCTTTTGACAAAGATCAACAAAAGTAAAACCTTCATCGGAAGTTGGGGAGAGAAGGGGTACATAAACTATAAAGCTGAAAATATCAAAGCATCATGAGCTGGGATATACTGTATGTATGGTATCCCTTAATTTATAATTGTTCAAGAAAACTTTCTTGTACCTATGTAATTTTTTAGGCAGCCCATCAAAAACCATCATTGTAGTGATAAGACTGGTAATTTTTCCTGTTAATTCAGAACACAACTGTGCTTGTGGGAAGCCTCTGGTTAGAGATACAGGATTAGGGAACAAATTGGTAAGAGAAATTAATTCATGCATTCACTCATTCATGCATTCATTCATGCATTCGTTCATGCATTCATTCATACATGCATGCATGCATTCACTCATTCATTCATTCATTCATTCATTCATTCATTCATTCAGCTGCCCAATGTTCATTCATTCTTTCATTCTGTGTGGTTGCCCATCTCAGATTCATGATTCTGGTCAACTAACAATGTTAAAAGAAAAAAATTATAAAAGCATACAAAATAAAAAACAAAACAAAACACAGAGAAACAGCAGTTGGGTTAAAAGAAAAGACTCATCAATCACAAATCAACATAATCAAATCTATAGCTTCAGCCCCCCTGCTAGACCACCAGAACCAAGAATAAACCCAAGTATTTAAGGTTTTAGGAAAGGAAAATGGGGCTGGTTGGTTCTCTGGAGGAATAATATTTCAAAGGTCAGTGCCATACTGGAAACATTTCTAACATTTCTCTTCCTACGCCTAATGGCCAACAGAACTTGATGTCAACCCTGAAGTTGGAGAAACTGTGGCCATTTTCTTTTCGTAGCTTTTCTCTAGGGATTTTTCTTTTCTCTCTGCTTCAGGGCTGACACAGTGTGGAGCGAAGGAGCTAGGGAGGTGTGTAGAGATAGCTGGGGAGTTGTAGCCAAAATGAAATTCTTTCCCCTGGGAATCAAGGAGGTTGGTGTAGGTATTCGAAAGGTGGAGACTGAGATCACCTAGCAACTTGGGCTGTATGCTGATTGGACCACGAGACTGGAGACTCTATGGGGAAGTGGCAAAGTTTTACTTTTAATTGGGTGAAAAACCAGCAGGAACTTAGAGCCTGTTTTCTAGCAAGGATATGCCAATTTGATATGATAAATGAACATTGATAACAATGTTCTTTGAGGAATATGCCAGCCTCAGAGTTCTTATTGAATGGGATGCATTACTTGGAACCTTGACACTTGGATCCTTTTCAATTAGATCTAATAGGGGAGATAATTGGGGGACATGTGATATCTCAAATAATCCACCCAGACCTGTTGGTTACAACCATCAGCTTGAATTAAATGTGCAAGAAAACTGGCAACTGGCAGCTCACAGACCATAGATATAAAATGTGCTGATTGAGGAATGTGCAGAGCTACCTCAAGGCATTTGTATATATGTATTTGTGTGCGTGTGTGTGTGTGTGTGTGTGTGTGTGTGTGTGTGTGTGTGTGTGCAGAACTAGGGAATCTTAAAATATTCTCCATAAGGTTAAATTTTAACTGGGATTAAGTTTTTTTTTCTTATGTAAGGTTCCACTCACTTAGAAAATAATTAGAGTGTTCATTTTAAGCATGAAATGGGGTAGAGGCTTCCATCTACAATCATCAATTTTAGCAGTAAACCAGTGGGATATATATATGTATATATTTTCCAAGCTACTCAAGCTGGCAGATGGTCTTTCCTACTAAATTTAACTCTTCATTCGTTCCAGCATCGTTCATCAATTCTATCACTGAGTAAAGGAATAGCTGCTCATTTCTCAAATATAGCGAGAAGTCAATCTGAAAAAAAGATTTCAGCAAATTCCCCAAAACAAGGAAGTATAGAAATAAGGGAGGGAGTAAATGTTGAAGACTTTTCTTTGGTTTTCTTGCCATAATTATTGTTATTATTGTTGTTGTTGATCATTGCACAGTCAGCCATATGTTCAGATTGGGTTTTGCTATATCGAGTCCTTGACAAAGAGCTTGGATAGGCAGATCTGTATGTTTGATGGTGCTACAGATATCGTCACAGGATGAAAGCTATTCCAAGTAAAGCCGCCTTCTGCAGTTGACTGATGGTGAATTTGTCAATGCCAATGGTGTTCAAGTGGTAGTTGTTGTTGTTATTATTATTATTGTTGTTGTTGTTGTTATCATCGTCATCAACATCAACATCATCATCATTATTCTGTTATTAGTAATTTCTAGGATTAGGGGTGACATGATAGTAGTGTTACAATATTTGTGGGGCTGCCACAAAGAAGAGGGGGTCAACCTATTTTCCAAAGCACCAGAAGACAGAAGAAGAAACAATGGAAGGAAACTAATGAAGGAGAGAAGCAACCTAGAACTAAGGAGAAATTTCCTAATAGTGAGAACAATTAACCAGTGGAATGCCTTGCCTTCAGAAACTCCAACACTGGAGGCTTTTTAGAAGAAACTGAACAGCCATTTATCTGATATGGTATAAGGTCTCCTGTTAGTACAGTGGGTTGGATAAAAGCCCTTCAAGATCCCTTCCAACTTTGATAAAGATATTCTTATCAATGGTTTATTATAATTTCTTATATTCTCCTCTTAATGACTCATCTGTTAATCAAGATAACAGTGATTAACAAACACAGATATATTATAAGATTCTTTGTCCAATGAATTCTTATTTTCCTTATTGACTTTTTCCTTTAAAACAGGTAGCAGGCATCTCTGTAATTTATAGATCTCTGTCAGTATCTTTGGCTTGAGCAGAACCTTTTATTTTAAATGTCTGTGTTTTAGCCTGCACCTCTGTAAATTGTGGGCAGGCTATTATTATGTGGCAGCAAGGATGTCCTTCAAATGTGTTTGTAATCCAGAGGGCAGCTCAAAGAAGTGCTTGTTCAACAACAGCTTGCAAGAGTAGGATACTGGAGTTGGCAGTTTCAGCTGAGCCTCACTTTCTTATTTGTTTTCAGTTGTGTTGCAATATGGAAAAGAGACAGGAAGCTAGTTTTTTTTAATGGAGGAATAACAAAGTAATGAACCATGATGTAATTAACAACACTAAGCTTTTATGAGAGATGGAGACAGTGACTAAGAGAGAAAGGTAATTGCTAATCAGTCATGAATGAAAAGGCAATTTCATAAGGGGGAAAAAGAAAGGATGCTACATTGTCAGAAAATGTGCTACAGATGTGAAGTCTAGAGATCAAGAATAGAATAGAATCAGGGGTGGAATTCCATTGTTATAGCAACTGATTTGGTGATTGTGAGCTTTGTGTGCGCATGTATGTTCCATGTTTTAAAAAGCTGTAATGCAGTCCCTGTGAATAAAACAGCTGAGGCACAACAAACCGCACAAATCAGCTGTGCCCTAAAAAGGAAATAAAGCACAGGAAAGAGCAGGGGCGGGTGGATGGGTGGGCCCACATGCTAGTCCCAGTGAACTGGTTCACTGCCAGCTGATCTTTGGAACAAGGTCTGGTACCTGACTCTGTTGTTACATCCTCTAACGCCCACTCCTTTCACCTCAAACTATCCACTATTGACCTCACCCCATTCCTAAGAGGTCTGTAAGGGGCGCGCATAAGTGCACAATCGTGCCTACCGTCCCTGTCCTATTGTCCCCATTTATTCGTATCTATTTTCTGTATTCTTACTCATGTTTATACTTATACCTATTATCTTGTAAGCGATTGACAAATCAAATAACTAAATAAATACATAAATAAATAAGAATCCCACTCCTGAAGGGAATTGAACAGTTTATGGGCCAAGTGTGATTGGATACGCAAGGAATTTGCCTCCGGTGCATAAACGTTCAGTGTACATACAAACAACAAAGTAATCTGATCGCAGGATGCCAATAGGAGAAGTTAGTAAAAAAGATAACAAGGATAACAGTAATGCAGTCCTATTGCATGCATAAATACCCTTAGACATAAGACCATATTGTGGGAATTATGTGTTCAAAAGAGTGATGATACAAGGGGAAAAGCTATCTCTGTATCTAGTTGTTTTGGCCTACAATACTCTATAGTGGCATCCTGAGAGAAGGAATTGAAGCAGAAATTGTCCAGGATGTGAAGGATCCGTAGATGTTATTTTCTTGACCCCTGCAGCATACAGATACTCAGTGGAAGGCAAGGTGGTTGCAACCATTTTTTTCTGCAGTCCTACCTATCCATTGAAGTCTGTACTTGTCCTATTTGGTTGTGATGCCAAATCAGACAGTTATACAATTGAAAATGACAGCCTCATTAATTTCTCGGTAGAACTGTGTCAACAGCTCCTGGGGCAGTCTGAACTTTGAATGCAAAATGTTACTATAGTATTTCTATTGAGTATAGCATAATCAGAACAATAACAACAACAAAAAAGAAACACCTGATGATAAAAAATATAGTGTATATTGAGAACCTGAGGTGGTTTTTTTTTTTATTCTATCAGCTTTATCTTTTTATATTTCTTTCTGAACCTGCATGCTTATTTCCTTTCTCTTTTATTTTTTGTATCCAATGTAAAAAAGAAGTTCTATGAGCTGCAAGTCAAATGCCAGCAAATAAGATCATATTATTTTCATGATAATCACAAATAAATAAGATTCATTTAATCTTGGGCAATAAAAACTGTACATTTCAAAAGATAAATGGAATATATAGCACCTATGAACAGGATGAAAACTTTTTTCTATCGAAAATATTATTCAGCGTAACTACATTGATCGCAGCCATCATATACCTGGGATATTTCTTTTCAAATTCTTGAAGAATTTGATAGAACACAGGATAGTGTTTACACATGTACACGCTAACACCCACACCCACATACACAGAGAACATTCTTATCCTAGAAATGAAAACAAAAAAACTGTCTTCTACACAAGTGATTTTCAATAGGTTATCTAAGAATTCCACCATAGCTGCCCACTATCAGGATTCCAGAGATCGCCCTAATTAAATCATGAACCTTGAGCCAAACTTCAAAAAATGTTAAATAATTCATTAGGAGCAACATATTGGCATATCCTGTATGTAGCTGATTCTGAGACACGTAATACACTGTCACCCTTGACCCTGGTTTCTCCCCACCCCTCTGGGTATATCATAATTCATATTCTCCAACGAAATACATCCACAGCCAAGAGTCATCAGTCATGTTCTCCAATTATATATTTGTGTGCCAGAAACTTCAGTTGCCTAGTTACAATCTCTGCAAGACATGAATGGAATGCACTTTCAATTCCAAGCTGCTGCCCTGCTCTTTCAAACTCCTTCCCCACTCCCTTTCTGTTGGCAACTATAAAACAGGCTTAGAAATGTTCTGTAACTCATATTCACAGAACAGAGCCTCTTCTTTCTCTCTCTCTCTCTCTCCCTCCCTCTCTCTCTTACACACACATACACACACACACACACACACACCAGGCTTCTTCCATCCTTATTCCAACTATCACCTGGCAAGTATTCGCATGTCCTCATTTGTGTACCTTCCGGCATGTCAACATTTCAATGAGAATGAAGCAGTAACAAAATACTGGATCGTGGAAATGTGTAAATACAAGCAGCAACAGGAATCCCAAAGTCAGCAGGTGTGCAATATAGCTATCAATGTTAAGACTCTGTGTGCTGTGCTAAGGAGGATGGTGAGCTTGCACGAACAACTCAAAAAGAAAGGTATGAAGAAGAAATAGGATTACGATAAAAGTGAGATTTGGCTGGACTGCATATCCACTACCTTTAGCATTGGGGGCCAGAGTGGCTCGCATGGTTAAGACACTGGTCTGTACACTGCTGAGGTCAGCAGCTCCACGGCTCAATTCTCGTGAGTGAATAAACCATGGAGGGACAAGAAAAGAGCCTCTCCTGATTACCTATGGGCATTCAGGTGTCCCGCAGGTAAAGATAACATTGCCTGAAAAAAAAAAATCCTTTTGCAAAGGCAGCTAGCCACTTTGGTGATCCCTGGCTAACACATGTCACACGCTAAATAAATAAACAAACCTTTAGCAAAGAATAAAATTTTAAATGAGTTGTCATTATGATGCAGGGTACATAAAATAGTCCAAGCAGTAGGTAAATTTTTGAACAGAATATTTTGTTACTAATTTATCTTGAGAAGTCCTTTAAAAACAGAGAGGATAGGGAAAGGCAACGCGATGTAAACTAATGTACCCATAATGATGATCTCATTCACCGAAAATATGTAGATTAGCTTTATGCTTTGAAAGAAGAAAACACAGAGAGGAGGCTGTTTGTTTAACCAGGCCTTCATTTTCTGAATGTCTTTTTTAGTGACCCACAATTGTGCGCATTTTCAGAACTGCTGTCCTACTTACTGTTTTATAGCACTTATATTGCCTCAATAGTTTCTACATTCATATCACCTTAAGTATGCTTATTCTAATTCTAGTAATCTTTTTTTTTTGCAGGAAGCAATGTTCCTTCTTTTTGTCTACACAAGCATAAAAACAGTTATTTTATCTGTCCTGATTGTACATCATTATACAGTAACTTAATAAACCAGGCCTATTTTTCTCCATTTCTTTCTTTCCTTGCCAAAGTTTTTTTTTGGCAAATTGATTTTCTCTATCTCTCTTACGTGGGCTTGACATTATTTTTCTTAAAAAGTTATGACATATATACATGCCAATTCTTCTTTCTGCAATAAGCAGAAAAATCTTATCCAAAATTCTTAATTATACTGCAAATTTCTTTACTAAAGTAAGTCTGGCCTATTTCTACAAAAGGTTTGAGGATTAAATGAACAATAAGGCCTCCTATGTTATAAATTGTTAACAGATTGGCAATAGCAAAGTAATAGAACTTTTGGTGTGTTCCTTGGCATCTGTTTTTTTTTTTTTTTCACTTCCATCATGGTGAGTTTTGGTTCTTTAGCAAGAACATGCTTTGAGAAAGTTTTTGCTGCTATTGACTGTGACACTAAAGCCTTCAGTGAGAACTTATTAGCATATTTTAAACAATGTACCATGATTAAGTTTTTGACTGACTCTTCAATTCAAATTCACACCAAATCTAGCTTGTTTAGAGTGCAAATTTGGCTGATATGAATATTGTGCATAGCAGAGGAGGAGGAGGAGGAGGAGATGGTCAACAAGGAAGAACTGATTAATGTGATCAAGTACATGATAACCAAGAAACAAAGTGCAAACCCATGGAATATTATTACACATCTTAATCAATTGTGAAGTTGGATCTTGCTATCTTATCCCATGCCATACAGTATGAAGTTGGCACTTTATAATTTCCATCTTTCCCAAAAATAAAGGAATACTTTCATGGGCATCTGTTTGACTCAAATAAAGAAATGAGAAGTACTGTCAGGAACTTGTTGAAAAGACAAAGCATAGAATTCTTTTACTGTAGCTTTAAGAAAATTATATATCATTGGTAAAAAGAAATATGTGGCAAATTGGAGTGATTATTTCAATTTATAATGATAGCTAACAGAAGAGCTCATTTCAAGGATTATATCCTGTTTCATTAATCAAATTATATTCAGTTAAGTTAAAGTTATGGAAGTGGAGGCATTGTTTCCTTATTTGACTCTTGTCCATACAAAACATTAAATCCATCTTAAATATTCAGGAACCATTACTCCTGAAGCAGATCTCTCAATGAATTAAACATTGGTCTCACTGTACTTCTCTCAAATGCATGAACTTGTGTTTTTCTAAAATGAGGCTCCTAGAAGAGAAAAATTAACCTCCTTCATATGTTTTATTAGTGGATCCACTCAAGGGACCATACATTTCATATAAAAACTGAAAAATAAGTAAATGAACATAATGTAATTAATTATGATATAGTGTGCCCTTGATAAATTAATCTGACATATTGAAAACAGGAAGAAGAAACATATCAATTAAAGCAATTTAAAAAAAAAGAAGAATCAAATCAGTTGTTAAAAAATCCTACATGATATGGATACAGGGCATTTGAAGGGCTGCATTACTCTCATAATGCCTCCCCATCCTGTTGCCTTCAAGTCCTATCTATTAGAGGTTGTCTTCTAATAGGACCTGTTTTCCGTAATTGAGCCTGCCAACTGGAATATCATACTACTTGAGGTTTGGTTAGCCCCAATTCCACCCCTTTCAAAATTAAAATAGTTTTACCAGACATGGAGGGCAGGAGAAAAATTGAGCCCACACTATTGTTGAATTATGGTGCAAGGAAGTGTGTGTATGTGTGTGTGTATGTTTGAGAGAGGGGGAAGAGAGGAATGTGGGTGTGCATGCGCGTAAGATGCTTATAGTTAGATTGATGAGATGGATGGATGGATGGATGGATAGATGATAGATAGATAGATAGATAGATAGATAGATAGATAGATAGATAGACAGACAGACTAGACAGACAGACAGACAGACAGACAGACAGACACTCTGCAAAAGAAAATCAATTCAGTCTAATCAGGCTAACATCCTTGCATTACAGTTTGGTAACACTGGATATATTCAACTTCAACAAATAATTTAGGCAATGTCTTTCAAAGTTACCCACTGCTATTTATTTTTATTGTTTGTGCAATAATCTATGTGACCATATTTCATGAGAGGGAAAAAGAAAAAGAGCACCTACATTTTCTCTTCAATTTAATGCTATTCTTAAACCTCATAACAGCAATGGTAGGAAACAGAGAATGGAAGATGCTTTTTGTTGACAAACTTGCTCTATCACTGTCAAATTTGCCATGCCAAATCATCAATCATTTTCCTGTGCTGTGGAAGAGCAGGCTGTTATTTTTCCTAAACCACAGAATATATTTGTTATACTTCTCTGAAGACTGATCTGACTGATACTCACATGATTTAAGGTGAAACTCCACAAGTTTTCTGAAAAGATATCACATCTTAACACAGGGTTCAATCAACTTTCACTGACAGAAATAAAAAGGAAATATTTCCCAGTGCTACAAAACTGACCCACTAAAACCAAGGAAACTTCCTCCCTGTCAACATTATATACACATCCTCAAATGCCATCTGTTAGGAATAAGAATGATAAAAAGATCACACAGATAAAACATAGGATAAAATATATAGGAAATCTTTCATTCACTGATTTTCCTTATTTACAAGTAATTGCTACAGTACATCAACATATGTTAAACATTTAGCATTTAATACAATCCTAACTTCCTTGTTTGGTTTGCTTTTTGTAAAACAAAATGTATAACTCCTAATATATTTATATCAATACATTGATAAAAGAAATCAGTTATGTACTGTGTAACTTATAACCATGAGATAAATGAAGATAAATCCATTTCACTTAGCAAGTAATTTTAAAGAATTTAACTCTGTTCAATAAGTTACTAATGTTCTCTCTCTCACTTTTTTTTTTGATAAGACAAATTATATCCTTTCTTGAACATTTGTAGCTAATGCAAGTTTCAGAATCTTGTAGCATACCAACATCTGTTACAAATCTAACAAATTATGAGCTCTTGTGGATATGCATGATAAATCTGTTCATATTTGAGGAAGAACATAGTTTTGTTGTTGTTGCAAGAGACTAATAGAGTTACCCCCTATGGAAGCTATTAATATATTATTTCCTTTTCAAGTCGCATAGCAAGATAACAAACATCTTCACAAAAAAACGGAGAACAAGAGCTTATCTCCAGTAAACAACAGTAAAAGTAGGTTATAGAAAGACAGGACAGGTAAAATGAGACACCATTGATAAGGAAGTAAATATTTTTGAATGGGAAAGGGAAGACCCATGGGAATAATAAATCTAAGAGACAGAGAGGATTGATTTTCCAAAAGAAAAAGTGTCCATTTCCAGAAAGAAAGGCTGTCCTATCAATTAGTGAGCTTAAATGCTGGATTTGGCTGAAACAGATAGTTGGCAGTCAAAGAAGGTATATGTCATGTCCTTTGTTTGTACATATATACAAGTAATTTGAAATGTACAACAGTTCATTTAGTGACCACTAAATGGCACTAACTGTTGACTTATGACCATTTTGCAAACATTGTGTCAACTCATAAAACATTTTAGTTGACAACAGAAAGAAGGGAGAGGAGTTTCAAAGAGCAGGCAACAGTGTGAAATCGAAAGTACATTCCATTCATATTTTCTTCCAAGACTGATTAGGTGGCTGAAGCTTCTGCCTTGAAAATCTAATTGGAGAGCATGATTGATGACTCTTGGCTATGGACATTTTTTCGTTGGATGATACACCCAGAGGGGGTGAGGGGAAAAGCAGGAAAAGGGTGACAGTGAATTACGTATCTCAGAGTTGGCTGCACTCAAGATTAGTGCCATAGAATGTTATCTTCAAATAAATTCTTTTTAGTCTTGCGAGTGTGGCTCAAGGCTCATGATTTAATTGGAGTAACTGCCAGAACCCTGACACATTGCCATATCCCCTTGGTTATGTGATCAAAATTCAGACGCTTGGCAACCGATGCATATTTATGACATTTTCAGTGTTACATTTTCAGTGTAGCGTCAAGCCAAATCAATGGGGAAGCCAGATTCACTTATTTTAATTAACTGTTAATTAACTTAACCATCACAGTGATTCACTTAACCACCATAGCAAAAAAGGTCCTAAAATGAAGCAAAACTCACTTAACACATCTTTCACTTAGCAACAAAAATGTTGGGATCAGTTGTAGTTGTAAGTAAAACACCTGCATAGTGTTTTAGGTGTGCCAGATATAAGTGTACCAAAAAATACTTAGAGAAGGTCCTCACGCTTACAACAGTTGCAGCACCCCGTGGTCACATGATCAAAATTCAGAGACTTAGCAACTGGCATGTGTTTATGACAGTTGCAATGTTCCAGGTCAACTGATCACCTTCTGACTAGCAAAATCAATGGGGAAGCCAGATTCACTCAATAATTGTGTTATTAACTTAACAACTGCACAGATTCACTTAATAACCATGTCAAGAAAGACCCTAAAATGGAGCAAAACTCACTGATCAAGTGTTTCGCTTAGCAAGAGAAATGTTGGGTTTGATTGTGGTCGTAAGTCAAGAACTGCCTGTCCATATTTTCTCTGAATAAGGTGCTTGATGCAATTGCCAGAGTCTTGGATGGGAAGAACAAGGAACTGAGGAACAGCTGATCAGGACTTGCGGTAACCAAAATCTAAATGGGGGAACCAAATAAGTTCAGGTGTGAACACGATGAAGTTTAGGACAGAATTTCTAAAGTTGGTTCATGAAATGGATGAATGAGCAAGGAAGAAAAGCAACATAAGCTTTAATGTGGATTTGTCCTGAGTGAAGCTAAAATTTTATCGGAGGATGTTGAGAAGAAATACTTGCAGAGCTGGGCAGAAAAATTATGGTTATGAATAGAAAAATAACCATGTTATTTCAAGGGGCGTGCATAAGCGCACAATCATGCCTACTGTCCCTGTCCTATTGTCCCCAATTGTCGGTTCCTATTTCTTACATTTAAACTATGTTTATTCTTATTTCTATTGTATTGTAAGCTTTTGACAAAATAAATACATACAAATAAAATAAATATTTCTCCGTGCTTTGTTAAATCTCTGCATACTTGTAATTACTGAGTTTGTTAATTGCAGATCAAATTACATTTCTTTGGAACTAGAAATACAGTACATAGATTATTTTTTTACAACACAATTTTATGCCTGTGCTATAGAATAAGCTAAAGTATTCATGGTATTTAATGAAGCTTATTGACAGATTCACATGCATAGGAAAGCACTATTAAGATACAGTTTATTGAACAATTTTCATATTGTATATAGGTATATTTAGATTTGTTTCAGAATAGATTGAGTTGTCTGCCTCTCTCTTCACATCTCCTCCAAACCACCAGAGAAACAGATTTCTGCTTCAAAGAATAGGTCTAATGTCACGGGAACTTAAGAATGAAAAAGAGAAAAGGAAAATAAGTAAGCTTTAACTGCCCTAATTGGGCAGACAGGAAGGCACAGAACAGAGATGAATGTGAAAAAAAGAAACATCTTAGGGCATTATTTTAATTGGGCACATGAACTGTAAGTATGTAATTAAAAAACTCACAAAAATTCAATACAGACATGGGAAATTTGAAGAAAAACATGGGAAGTTTGAAGAAATACAATATAGAAATGGGAAGTTTGATAGTATACGAATTAGATGTGGATTATATCTAATTAGATGTGGATTACATCTAATTTGTATGCAATCATTTGCAATTTAATTATTGTTGTTTCTGCAAGTTCAGAAATGTATCATGTGACACACTTGTATGTGTGCTGAGTATATCCATATGCATATTTTCAAAATGTGCAATTTTAAAGGTACTTTGCCTTAACTTATTGAGTTTATATGAATTCTGTAAAACTCAGACATGGACTTGACTTGAGAACTTAGGGAAAATCTGTAGCTGAAGACATTTTGATTTGTGTATGATTATAGTTTTCATTATTTCTGATGTTCTTCGTGTGCATGCCAAGAAAAAAATGGCATCACCAATGTTCACAAGAAAAGTGTGCCACACCCCTATATTTTGTTTTATGAATTGAAAATGTATATATACTCTTGGTGGCCTTCTGTACCATGTATCATAAAGAATTTAATAACATTGAAATATAGCTCTTCACTTACATGAATCTATGAAATAGCTTTGCTGAAGTGCACCTATTAACTAATTCATTTTGGATACAGCCTGGCTGTGTGCTAGATAGTCTTCTATATTTTATGAGATGTGCATGCCAGGAATCTGGAATAAATCAGAAATATACTGAAATGGGATTGTGAAGTACAAGCTACAAATGAAGCCTGAAGCTGTTTAAATTAGTCCCTGTCCAGCAGGTGAGCATTCAAATTCTTACTGCAAATTACTAGCATTTCTGTTTGTATCCTCCCCTCTTAACCCTTTCTTCCTATCCTAATTTTAAGCAGCCTCACTAGCTGGTCATCATCTGTAATTTCTAGATATATTTCTAGTGTAATAAAAAGTGGAAGCGTTTAGTCTCTTTGTTTCTTTGTCCTTTGATTGATAGTGCATTGAAAAAGGAAAACTCTGGATAGGATCCTCAGTTCATATTATTTGAAAATTGTGACTTTAAGAATCTAATATTCTTCCTTCCTTCCTTCCTTCCTTCCTTCCTTCCTTCCTTCCTTCCTTCCTTCCTTCCTTCCTTCCTTCCTTCCTTCTTCTTTCTTTCTTTCTTTCTTTCTTTCTTTCTTTCTTTCTTTCCCCTTGTTTCTACCATCCCTCAGTGGATCACTTTAATGTAGAGCTTTTTGTACCCTTGTATATTTTCTTCTTCTTCCTAGCATATTCCCGCAAGTGCAGAGTCCGCTTTCCAGATCATTGAATGCCACTTTGCACAGTCAGCTGTGTCTCCAGGACCCAGGCCCACGGCTTGCATATCTTTGTTGATGGTGTCTTGCCATCTCTGTTTTGGGTGTTCATGAGGTAGCTGGCCATTGACTTCTAGTTGGTAGGCTTCTTGTACCCTTGTATATCACTTTATACATTCAAATAATTTTTTTTCTGCTTCTTGGGATAGTTAAGCTAGATAATGTTGCAATTTCAGTATTGACATTGGCATGTATACCCAGCTAATTAATTTTATCACATACCAGAATTGTAAGACTATCTGCATATCAGGGACGAAAAGTACTCAATTCTATGGGTTCAATGGATTTTATTAGCTTTTTACTTCTTTAATGTGAACAACCATAGACTTTTTACTTTCTCTCTCTTGGGCTAATGGAAATTGAGGTCATTTCTTCACTAGTTATTTATGGTATTTTCTAGACTTGACTCAACATCATTATGCCAAAATGGCTATAATGCAGACAGCCATTATATCATTTCTGATACCAGGAAGGCACAAATGACCTTAGAATGTAATGCCAACACAATAAGTTCAAATTCAGATATCACCATTCTGAGAAGCTGACTTATTTGTTTATTATTATTATTATTATTATTATTATTATTATTATTATTATTATTATTATTATTCTCATAGTCAGCCAGATGTTCAGACTGGGTTTGGCATTTTTGTCTACCTATCGAGTCCTTATCAAGCACTCGGGATAGGCAAATCTGGATGCTTGATGGTGTTACAGATATCACCGCAGGATGGAATCTGTTCCAAGTAAAGCTGCCTTCTGCAATTGACTGATGGCAAGTTTGTCAATGCCTATAATGTTCAAGTGGTGCTCCAGTTGTTTTGGGACTGCACCCAAAGAGCCTATTACTATCGGTACCACCCTTGCTTGCCTTTGCCATAGTCATTCTATTTCTATTTGTAGGTCTTTGTGTTTTGTTATCTTCTCCAGTTCTTTCTCTTCTCTTCTGCTGTCTCCAAGCACTGCCACATCCACTATCCAGACTTTTTTTGTCTTTCTTATCGATAACTGTTAAGTCTGGGGTGTTATGTGGCAGGTGCCTGCCTGTCTGGATTCTGAAGTCCCAGAGCAAGTGCAGCCAGAATTAATCTCCTGGTCTCTTTCTTTAACTTACTTGCTCTTAGCCATTACCAGGTATTGTTATAATCTGCTTTTCCTGCTTTTTTAAAAAATGTACTGGTCTTCTTGTTCTCAGCAAGTCTTCCTGGCATATTAACTTCAGTGCATCTTCTTCATTGTCCTTCAGATATGATGATGATGATGATGATGATGATGACAGTATATACAGAAAATGAGATAACCATGCTGGGTTTCATATCACAAATAACTAGTCGAACACTTCCCAAGTGTTTAGGACTGCGTGATGTATCGGCAGATTATGTGAGCAAATCCCAGTAAGATGACCTTCTGCAGCTGACCAATGGTGATCTTGTCAGCGCCAATTGTTTTTAAGTGCTTGCCTAGGTCTTTAGGCACAGCACCCAGTGTGCAGATTACCACTGGAACCACCTGCACTGGTTTATGCCAGAGTCTCTGCAGTTCAATTCTCAAATCCTGATATCTGGTGACTTTTTCAAGTTGTTTCTCGTCGATTCTGCTGTCACCAGATAAGGCAATATTATTGTTATTGTTATTGTTGTTGTTATTCATATTGTTGTTGTTGTTTTTGTTATTCATATTATTATTGTTATATTGTTGTTGCTATTATTATTGTTACTATTGTTGTTGTTGTCATCGTCATCATCATCGTTGTCATTATTATTAATTCTTATAGCATGTATGTTTAAGAAGTGTTCTGGGATGAAATTTTACTTTTAATCTACACAACTGGGACCAATTTAAATTTATTGGCAAGGAATAATGGTTGCTAGGGGAAGATTTATAGGTGCTAGCCAAATATTGACTGCTATTAAAAATAGGGGAGGTGATAAAACTATAAATTCTGCTTTTTTTATTAGCAGTAATGATCTCTGACTCCTTCCAATTGTGTTGATATTATAGCTAGGAAACACTTTGCATGATTGTGTTGCCAACTATTATTTTTTTTTCCTGATACATGTGTCTGTGATCATGTATGTAGTTTAAGTAAAATTTCAACTGATTAATCACATTTAGCCTGTCCTTGTGCGAAAGTATTTTTACTCCCCTAGAACAAATATCTACTGAAACATGTAACAAAATAAATGTTAGAGAAATAGCACTGAGTAGGTAGAAAGTGCAATTCAGCAGCAACCTATCTTAAAAACAAGGGGCTTTAATAACTTTTTGCTTAAGTTAGTGTTTGTGTATTTTATCATCCCTCCAACATGCTTTCCATTTTCCTCATTAATTACTGCATTTGCTGGGCTGTGCAAAAGAAATTGTTGTTAAATTATGCATTACCGATTAATGAATCTTGTGCATTTTGCCACTTCACCAAAAGACACAGTGCCACAAGTCAATGAATAAATTGACTTCTTTGATTGGGGAAAAGACATTATCTATTTTTATTAGTGGCTGGAAGCTTCTTATTGACTTTTTAATTTGAAAATGAAAAAAAAATAAACTTGGGATTTATGATTTGATGATTAGGGCAGGATACATTATAAAAATAAGAGTAATATGATGTGACTTTAGAGATGGAGGTTAAATATATATTTTACTAATAACTACTGTGAGTAAAATTAAAAGCTACTTCTTTATATCTTTTTTCATTTCCTTTTTATTTCTCTTTAACTTTCTTTTCTCACACTTTTTGCTTTTTCTTTGATTTCTTTTTTTTTCACCTTACTATAGTTTGTGTCAGCTTGTATCTTCTTGTTTAAAAGCTTTAATAAAAATTATATACCCCCAAATGCTTGCCTTGTAAGTAAATTATAAATGAACTCATTCAGTTGCACTGCATTTGAATCATCTGCAAACATTTTTACAGCTTTTTGTGGAATAAAATTGCTTAAAATATCCAGTGCTGAAAATCTATGGGAGGTGTAAAGTTGATCATTTTAACTTATGGTCCAAAGGCCATTGTTTCAGAATGATGTGCTGGGCTTGTACCTATTGCATATGGTGAGCTTTGGAATTATTCTTCCTTCTTTCTATCTGAATGAAGGAATAAGAAACCTGCTGAGAAATTGCAAATTTGGATTTCAGATGTGAATGGGCTGTTTTAAAAATGTCAATTCTCTATTTCTCAGTTCTTCAGATATAGTATAATATCTTGATATGTTAAACGTAATGTATTCATGATAGTACACATATCTCAACCATTCACAGACACCAATACAACATTTGAGGGCTCCAAACCTCTATTCTTTTCAGTAGCAGATCCAATTCTTATTATTAGCATAAGCCTTAGTTGGTGTTATATGCAAAGTAAAGTTATTTCTAATGGAGGAAAAGAATATTTACATACACAAACACAAACACATACATATAGATAGTTAAATTAACTCAGATTTTTTTTTCCTTACAAAAGGACTGACATTGTCTTTTTCAGGAGGAAGGAGGATCAAGTGATGGCACTTTCAGTCAATAAGCCAAAACTTTATTTGTTTGAAAGTCCTTGCAAACTCATATAAACAAAGCAACAGATTTTATGTGAAACATCTAAGATTAAAACTGAACTGTTAGATTATTTATTTATGTTACAGGCTTTTCTTGTTCACTCAAGATGTTTTCAAAAGAAGGAGGAAGAGAAGGAGGAGGAGGAGGAGGAGGAGGAGAAGAAAGAAAGAAAGAAATGTTTTTTTTCTCAAGAAAAAAAAATCCCAGCCTTTTGGAAAAAAGAGCATCTTTGCGACAGCTATGACCTGAATGACTGAGAATATTCACAGACATTTAACCTTGATGTGTATTTCAGACAGGTCTCTGTGTTTTATAGTGTGCATATAATGCACATTAAAAAATGGTTGGCATTTTGATCATACTTTCATGATTATTATCTTGACTTTTTTGACTACAATTCCAGCTTGTCTTCCCCCACAGGTTCAAAGTCTGATGGGGGCATGACAATTTTTAAGGTGAATTGGAATCCAGCGCTGCTTAGATTTGACTGGACATCGCTGCTAGTATGTATGTGTGTGTGCCTGGGTTTGTGTGCTAGTTTTCAAGATGACACATTAAACTGAGATATGTGAATCCTACAAAACAGTTCCATGCAATAGCTATAAACACTTGGAAAGAAAATTCAAAAGGCAAATTTTTAATTAAATTCTATAATTTAGTGAAAAGGGACATTAAAATGTCGTGGCATAATAATATTCAGTTATTGAATGAAAAGTTGCTGATTTGGTTTGTAATTAAAATATGGGTGACATATTTCATGTCATATTTCTATTTCATGAGAAATGTTTTTCAGCAAAAAGCTAATTATATGACTGTCCAAAAAACTAATTATATGATTGTTCTCACTTATATAAGTCAATCGTATTTAGGATTCAATCTGATTTGTTACATAACAGTGTATACCAGTAAACCTCACTAAAATCAAAATATTTAAAAAGGGAAAATAGAAAACTGCGTGCTGTCCTCCCCCACCAAAGAGAATATTTCTAATTCAGCATTACACATTCTTCTAAAGTTAAATTCAAATTTTTGAAAAAGCTGATCCTTCAAAAAACAATCTTCTGCCTCTGTACTTGGAAGCAGTTTCTTTTTTTCTCACTATAAAGCTTTAAAAAGCTGGCACATTACCAAAAGAATTTGCACTTGTTAAATAAGTTCTTCGGCATCCCTTAAATTTACTGGAAGTCAAGAACAGATTTTAAAATGTGAAAAAAAGTGCACTTGGGGTTTAGGCAAATTGCTTCTGCAACATTGCCCATAGTTCATTTCCTTTAGCAACAATACAGTTTGGCTACAAGAGAAAGAAAACACATCCAGATTCTAAAAAAGAAGAAGTATTTGCTGGGTATAGAACAATAAAAATCCAGTCAAATCTAAGCAGAGCAGGATTCCAATTCACCTTAAAAATTGTCATACCACTGTCAGACCCTGAATCTGTGGGGGAAGATGAGATGGAATTGGAGTCAACAGAGATTGAGGGGGTAGCTTCCTTGGCTTTGGAGGAAGATGGTGAGAAGCAAGCCCAGTTAGGCCAGGGCCTTTCAGCATTAGGATGGCTCGCAGGCAGGGAGGAACAGGGTAGGATGACAAAGAGAGGTTAAGCAGGGAACATGAGAGACAGAGCTCAGGCGATGAACAAGAAGTGCTCCAGGGGTGGGATTCTACCAGTTCGCACCTATTCGCTAGAACCAGTTGTTAACATTCTAAGCAGTTCGGCGAACCGGTTGTTAGAAGAAATTACTGGCCTAATCCTGTAAGGAAGCAGGAAGGAAACATTCTGGTATTGCTTACAGAAACTGCCTGTCCGTTAACCCTTATTACATTCTTGGCAGGACTAGACTTCCTGTCTCAGGAACTTCTCTGGAGGTTTTTTCCCCTCCTTTGCTGGTACTTTGCTTGTGTGGAGTGACCATTCAAAGTTACAATAGCACTGAAAAAAGTGACTTATGACCATTTTTCACACTTATGACTGTTGCAGCATCCCCACAGTCATGAGAGGCAAGGCGAGGAGATGTGTGCCTCGATGTGAGTGATATTGAGTTGGCCACACCCGGCCAATAACATGACCACCAAGCCATGTCCACCCAGTCATATGACCACCAAGCCATGCCCAACACCTAAGCCACGCCCACAGAACCAGTTGTTAAAAATTTGAATCCCACCCCTGGACTGCTCCCTCATGATCCTTGACCACGGAAAGTGGAGAGAAGGCATGAACAGCGCTGACTGATTCATCTACTCAGAAGGAGAGTGCCCCGTTCCTCTTCACAAGGCACACCTGGGCACTGAAACTAAAGAAGACACTGTAGGGAGCGACATTTGTCAGGAATAAACACTGAATTCCTGGAATGTTGAATGCTGACGTTTGAACATTCCTGGATTCCTTCTTGATTTTTTGATTCTTGCCTTTCTTCTTGACTTTCTAGACTTTTCAACTTGTCTGCTGATTTTCTTGATTGCAGCCATGGTGCTCACAGTATTGGGCTGGACTATTTGCAGTCAGAGGCTGCTTGAGGTGTGTTCGTGTGCATGTCATCCCTTGGCTCTGGGATTTGCCAGAAACATGGGAGTGTTTGAGGAAAATTTGGAGCAATAAAGGGGCAGTTTGAACTGCCAGCTGCCTGTGTTGCCTCTGTGCCATGCCCCAGGTCATCACAAAAATATAATAGGCAGTAATATTAAAAATGCATGGCTAATTTCATTAGATACTTTCCAGCAGACTGACAAGGAAGAAGAAAGTATGGCTGTAAAAGGAGAACGCATGTGGAATAAGTGTGGAAATGACCACAATGCAGTAAATGGTAAGAGTTGGATGGGAAGAAGATGTGTATGTGACTGTCAACGTGTGAAATTAGGCATTTTATAGAAGGCCAAAAATGGAGCGTCAAAGTATGAAATGCTTAATATGTCACACATTTCCTAGGTATTCTATGCAAACCCAAAAGGCAACTGGCAATGTATAAAACATCCCCACTAAAATGCCATTCTAATCTTTCTTGTTGCAACAAGTAGGTCAATGCTAGTTTTTTTTTTTTAAGTCAGAAAGTCCTGTACATTATTTTGCATTTCTTCTTTGATTTTCATAAATATCTGCAAACCTAACCCTTCATGATTCCCTTTTCATACTTTGCCTAAATAGTTCTTAACAGCATAATGCCTAGGTTATATAGGTTATATGACTATATATACAATGCCTGGGGAAAGTATATAGCAGTTTGTTCTATAGAGATTCTCAGTCATCCAGGTCATGGTTGTCCCAAAGGTGCTTTTTCAGGAGGCAACTGAATACCCTTTGAATGGTATGAGAGTAGAAATGGATTTCCAGAGAAAAAAATGCAGACTACAGGAATCAGGAGCACTACTCAGATGACTCTGAGGACATAGATAAACCTCCAAGTACTTCAACAACTCTCTAAAAGGATGCAAATAACCAGTTGTCTGCAAGGAATATAAATCCTTCCATTCCCCACTAACCTGTCAGAGCTGAAGAAGCTTCTTGGATGAGAAATGAAAAGTCTTCAAAGAAAAAAAAAAGAAAGTCCAGATATATAGCATTTCAAAATAACGTAGAAATTTCATACTTTGCCAAGAAATGTAATAAATTCTGTACCACCTATCTCCCATCTACAATGCAGTACTTTTGACCGTCCAAATCCAAGAAGATTCCACAACCATTTGCACTCTGTTTTAGGTGACCCCAAGGACACAAATAAACTCCCAAGTGGCCTCAATGGCTCTCAGGGAGAATTGCTAATGACCAGTGAGATACAATACAAAGAAATGCAATCCTTCCACATACATCCCATCCTGTCAGAACCTATCTTTCCATCCCTGCACAATCCAGTCTCAGCTGTCAATAACCTTCCTCCTCCATTCAGTCAGAACTGAAGAAGCTTCTTAGATGAGAAGCAAAATATCTTGAAGAAAAAAAAAAAACTAAGTCCATTTGCCTTTTGAAAAAGTATCTTTGAGACCACCATGACTTGGATGAGTGAGAATCTCCATAGACATTCACGCATTCCATAGATTTCCTAGGCATTCTATGAAATGCTAACTCTTCACACATTCAATAACATATACCATAGGTTACTCTACAAGCAAAGTTTCAGTCCATCCCAGAAGAGGATTAAAAAAAAAAACATTTTTAAAAGTTTGTTTCAGTTTTTCCGTCTTTAAACATTTTATTAGATTATAGAATAAAATATAAAACTACAAAAGCAAATAGGAAAACACAGAGGGGGAGGGGAGAGAAGGGGAAAGAGAAGTGGAGGGGGAGGGGAAAAAGGGAAAAAAAGGTGTTGACTTCTGACTCCCTCTTGTATTAAAATAAAGCATTAGCATAGATCCTCCCCTTTGCAATCCATGAAGTGCAACGAAAGTAAGGCTTTGCCATGCTATGTCTGCCATCCCTCAGACATTTCTGGCTTCATCTCTTTCCACTTCGAGAGAATCCACAAGTCATCTACCATGAAAACTGTGGCAGGGTTTGTTTTGCATCTCTTAAAGTAATCTTCTCAAAGCTTAGCATGCCCCCAAAAGAGATTCAGAAAGTTATCTTACTCATATCAGAAACAGATGGCCTAGGCAGAGATTGCCTAAGCAAAGTGTGCAGTTTTATTGCAGAAATTAATCCAAATAATACTGAGTTTATTGTGCTTCCATATTATTTAGGCAAGTTAATCCAAAGAAAAACTGCCCAATTATCTTCCTTACCAGTAGGGAATCTAATTTCAAACTTTATTCTCAGCAGGTTTCAGTATCACAAAGAAATGCCATCCCAGCTTCCAATTTGAAACACAAAGAGTGTTGCAGAGTTGCAAATTTCCAATGTTTAAAGTTCATATTATCTAGCATACCTGAACACAGCTTCAATCTGTAACAGATCCCCAACTATGATATTTTAACTACAGTTAAATCTAAATATTTATCCTTCCATATCACTGTGCCTAAATCAGACACCATCATAGGCTGCATTTCTCTATACTGATAAACATTTGAAGTTGAACTTTCATTTGAATGAAATAATTGAAAGAAATCCCCTGAAATAATATCATTTGTTCACTTAGACTCCTATCAAACTATGTACCAGTATCAGACTATGTCTGATTTACTTTGGTCATGTCATGCTTGCAAATTTTTTTGAGAAGTCAGTGATGTTAGGGATGATTAGTGGACCCAGAAGAAGGGACAAGCAAGGAACATGCTAGCTTGATAACATCAAAATTGACACAAAGATGAATATCTAACAACTGAAAGAAACTTCTTAACAAGGTAACATGCCTATAAAATTGCTGAGAGATGGACATGACTGAATGGTTACAATAACAACAGACTCATAATATCAATATGATCTCATAAAGCTCTGAAACATTTTAATAGAGTAAATAATGTGAACATTCTAAAAGTCTGAAAGGAAGTGAATATTTTCATACAAGAATGTACACCTTTAACTCTTTCATGTTCTTGCAATGGCTTTTACCATTTGAATGTACATTAAAATGGATTTAAACCAAGTCACGTTTTACAATCTGGACACTGTGCTTTAAAACACAGAATAGAATAGAATAGAATAGAATAGAATAGAATAGAATAGGGTAGGGTAGGGTAGGGTAGGGTAGGGTAGGGTAGGGTAGGGTAGGGTAGGGTAGGCCAGGGTAGGGTAGGGTAGGGTAGGGTAGAACAGAACAGAATAGAATAACAGAGTTGGAAGGGACTTTGGAGGTCTTCTAGTCCAACCTCCTGCTTAGGCAGGAAACCCTATGCCATTTCAGAGAAATGGTTGTCCAATCGCTTCTTAAAAACTTCCAGTGTTGGAGCCTTTACAACTTCTGAAGGCAAATTGTTCCACTGATTAATTGTTCTGTCAAGAAATTTCTTCTTAGTTCTAGGTTGCTTTTCTCCTTGATTACTTTCCATCTATTGCTTGACTCCCTCTTCTTTGTGGCAACCTCTGAGATACGGGAACACTGCTATCATGTTACAATTCTAGTTAAGATTTTGGAGAGCAATGCAGAAATATGTTAAATTTGTGCAAGGTTTATTCAATGTCCTAATTTTATACTCTGTTTCTGTTCACTAACCCAAAGCTTTTGATTAAATCTATCTGCCTGTCTCTCTCTGTCTCTGTCTCTCTCTGTCTCTGTCTCTGTCTCTCTCTCTCTCTCTGTCTCTCTCTTGAATTATACATACCAGGGATATGGAAGAACTGAAGTCTGTGGAAAGAATGTCAGTGTCCTGAAACCTGCAGAAGACACTATCTTGACTGCAAGAAGGAGAAGAGCTACAAATATTAATTAGAAATGTAAATCAGGACGATGAAACTGAGCTTTCTTTGAACCTCAAGGAAACAAAGATAATGACTACTGGCAAATTAGAAAAATTTAAGATAAAGAAGAAGCTAACAGTGCATGAAATGGATATACCGAATATGAAGCTGCAGGAATGCACCTGCAAGAACAATGTAATACAGTGAGAAACAGGACATTTGAAGTGTTTTTCAGTATAAAGGCACCGGGCATCAGCTACAACTTGATATAAGATTTCATAACTACCATGGAATAATATGATTTTTTTTTGCAAATGTTTTATACAGTTTGTTTAATTCTTGCCTTTTTCTACGTTACAGAAAATTTATTTGTAAATGACAAAACAGATTGCTGTGTAAAAGGACTCTTAACTACAAATTAATGACAGCAGGGGTTCTGTTTTACAACTCATTAAAATCTCCTGAAGTACAGTTCCTGGAGTTTTGCCTAAGCTATATCTCAGGAATTTTATATTTCAACATTTCTCATTTGCTATAAAAGATAAACCACAAGTTATCTACCAACCATGCTTAAAATTATTACAGTACATCTATCTTGTACTTTCTGTCATTTACTTCTAAATGGATCTCCATCCTTTGTTTATTTTAATTGCTTGGTTTTAAAATCACCAAGTTATTCCCCTCTCCTTTTTCTCAGAGTAAAAGAAGAAAAAAAGAAAACACCTATAGTATTTTTGTATATTGCATTCTTTGAGATCTGTGTAAAATATTGAAATACTGAACTGCATTTCCTGACTCCTATTATCTGAAGTGAACCTATTAATTTACCATTAAGAGCAGCTGCATCTGGCTATTATAACATCATTTCTATTGATTCATCATAATTGGTCTGCAATGAATAAGGAAAAGAAAATGAAAATGATCTCTTTCTATTAGAATATGCCCCAGAAAGGGCAACTTCTTAAATGAGGATTATAATTTTCTTAAATATACATATGCATACAAACCTAAATAAAAAAAGAGAACATGATAAAATGTATAATTTCCAGTTTCAATATCGTTTTAAGGAACCATATAAATAATTGCCTGATCACTTCCTGGATTCCTTCACATTCTCCTGAAAATACTAAGATCAAGTATTGTTCGTGTGCACCAGAACAACTTTCTGAATTCTGACCATCCCAACTATATACCCCTCCCAAGCTCTGCAATTTTTAATAAACTCAGTATATTGATTCAGACAGTGGTGGGGTTCAATTTTTTTTTACTCTGGTTCTGTGGGCGTGGCTTGGTGGGTGTGGCAGGGGAAGGATACTGTAAAATCTCCAGTCAGAGGTGGTATTTGCCAGTTCTCCGAACTATTCAAAATTTCCGCTACTGGTTCTCCAGAACTGGTCAGAATCTGCTGAATACCACCTCTGGATTCAGATTTGAAATGGAATGGTTTCAATTTTATGCATATTAGTTAATGAAAATGGTACCCCTACTCTACCTTGCTACAAATAATATGTGTCAGGGATCTATAACTCACATTTCAGTTCTCCAATATGTCTATTTTTGTATGGTATTTCATAAGTATCAATTCTTTTCCAAATTCCTTTTAGGATGACTGGAAAAAAAACCCTCTAGCTATTACATTGGGGTCAAATGTACCATATCAGATATTTTTGCCTTTCATCTTGTGTCAGTAATATGTTTCATCCATGCATCATTCTAAGTTCATCACAAAGATGCTCCAGTAACTATTTTTAATGGTATCTTTTCATAATATTGTGTTTGTTTATTTATTTATTTTTATTTATTTGTTTAAACTTCTATACCGCCCCCTCTCCCAAAAAAGGGACTCGGGGCGGTGTACAGCCTACTAAAACACACAAGATATACAATAAATACAGTTAAAAATAAATTAAATAATTTAATCCGGCTGTCTAATTCAGATTCAATTTAAAAGTTAAAAACTAAAAACCCCAATTAAAATTTAATTAAAAACCTAAAACACAGTTACTGGGCCAGGCCGGCCTGATTAAAAAATAAAGTTTTCACCGCGCGCCGGAAGGTCAGGATATCCGTCATAGACCGTATCTCCGGGGGAAGATCATTCCATAGGGAGGGAGCCCCCACAGAGAAAGCCCGAACTCTCGGGGCCGTCAGTCGACAACGGCCAGGCGGCGGTACCCCAAGCAGGGCAACCCTGTGGGAGCGTACTGGGCGGCGGGAGGTTGACGATGGCAGCAGGCGGTCCCGTAAGTAAGGACCTTAATCCCGTAAGTTTAATCTCAACTCCAGTATGGAGGTAACATTATGTTTCATTGGCCAGTCTAATTGTAGTGTTTCTCCACTTGTCCCAACACAACTTGGGCTCAATGGATACTACTTCTTCAATACTGTGGTGGATAACTAAAGTTAGGAAATAGGGCCCTCTCAGGTCTTATTGGCCATCTCAGGCTGCTGAGGACATGCCCTCTTCCTTCTAGTCCATGCCCATTTTGGATTGGGCTATGGGAGGAAACAAACCCCAGGTTTCTACAACTGTAGCTGCCCATAGTACCTGACTGTTGCCTTCAGTATACTCAGCATTCTTTAGAGGATTCAAATATATCCACTGTTTTCTCCTGCCCATCTAGCAGTTTGAAAGCATGCAAATGTGAGTAAATTAATAGATACCACTTCAGTGGGAAGGTAATAGCATTCAGTGTGCTTTTAGCCATGCTGGCTACATGGCCGCAGAAAATCTCTTTGCATAACATTTTCTCCCTCAGCCAATAAGCAGAGATGAGCACCATACTCTAGAGTTTGGCATGACTGGACCTGGAAACCTTTACCTTTTTACCTGCTCAAATATTGAGAGACCATTAACCCTGTGCTGCACAGAAGACTGGAAATGACACATGCTTTATAAATGCTCAGTGCACATAGGGCTCTCTGAAACAGCCCTCCCCATGGATACAATATTTACAGTTTTCATTTCTTTGGCTTTTAACTGCACCATTGCCAGTAATGTGTATATGTATATAACAAGGCTTCATTCTTATTAGTTAAAACTAACCTAAAATATTAGCATTATAGAGCTCCTGACAAATCTGTGGAAGTTACAACACAGTAGGTGATGTAAAAATGACCAGTAGGTAATGCTGAGGCAAGTTGTTCTTAATTATTATTTGTCTCATTTTGTACGCACCACAAAGAACCTGGCAATCTTATATATTATTTCAGGATTAATATCATAAAGTAAGATTTGCTTGTACTGTTGATCATTATCTCCTTTTTTATTAGTCAGGAGTAAGGCAAATAAAGCATCATGAGATACCATGGAGAGAGAGAAATGGAGAGAGAGAAATGGGGGGAGGGAGAATCTTTGCAGTAGTGAATTGTCAGCTGAACACCTTGAAATTGACTGAAATCTCTTGAAAGACCAACAGTAGCAAGCCCCGTCCATCCCATGTGTTTAGAAAACAATTATTTTTTCTCCCTTATTGACAGGTGTCAGTCTGTGAGAAAGAAAACAATGCCAAGGAAATCCATCATTTGCTTTCCTTAACTTGTTGCACACTAAATCTATAAACACAGCCTAATTCATCAGTGTCATTACTGAGGAAGAATGAAATTTTATCTATCAGGCTGATAGAAAATATGCCAGCATACCTTTTGGCTTATTTAAGAACATTTTGATTGTGATGTGGAAAATTTCCTACACGTTTTCCTGTCTTTTTTAGTTTAATGAGAGAGGATTTGCTTTAAAAATTAGTTCAGAGAATGAATGATATTTTTGCATTGAAACACATCAAGTATGCATGAGATGATCTAACTTTCAAAGTCTTTTCTGCAATTGTTTGTAGCTCCTCTGACTTTCTATTTCTGCAATAAATCCCAAGATTTATTGGTTTGGTCCCAAACCAAACCAAACCAAACCCTGTTAGAATCTTTCCTATTAAAGCTTTCATTATTTTTGAGTAAAAGGTAAAGAACTTCTTTATTCCTTGAAAAAAATACAAACTAAGAAACCACCTACCACTTTATTTGTTCATAAACTTAGTGGACTATTTCAAAAGACCAATTTTATCTAACTCATTTTTTTTCGTGATATAGCAAGCATTCATCAGTTTTTGTTATTCAGAATTATTAATTTTGTTAACATTATCAAACACAGTATGGAAGACATTCCTATACTATTATTCTATACTATATATTATACTATTAAATTCTATACTATTAGACTATTAAAACTGTCAATTTAGAATTTTCTGGTTGCTTAATAAGGCTAATTCCATCTTTTGGCCCTTCCCCATTTAAAGCAATATTTTGGCATACAACATACTACTTTTTTGTCCCATAATGCTTTATATTATAATGATTAATCTTCATAAAGTTGTAAAATATGGTGAGTTTGCATGTGGTTAGTGAAGATGATAGAAATGGCCAAACTGATTTAGAGAAAAGACAATATCTGAATGTATTGCTGACTGGAAAACCCTTATGGATTTTTTTTTTGCATAAAACAGAAGGGAAAAAAATAACTTTTGCTCTAAGGTTTTGGTGATTAGTTGATGATTAGATAGAACAAATTATAGAAAGAGTCATGCCATAATTTAGAGAAAAAAATAACTTTACAATTGTGTTTATAACAGGGATAAAGAAAATCGCTTCTTTATATCTTTTATTGCCTATTTTTCTTCTATCTTTATTTTGTGTTTTAACTTTGTCTGTTATACTATGATTCTTTTTTCTTTCTCATTTTATTATAGTTTGAATTGATTTTTGCTCTTGTTTTTAAAACTTTCAATAAAGTTATGCAAAAAAGAAAGAAAAAGACAGAAAAAGAAAGAAAGAAAGAAAGAAAGAAAGAAAGAAAGAAAGAAAGAAAGAAAGAAAGAAAGAAAGAAAGAAAGAAAGAAAGAAAGAAAGAAAGTCACCAGACCAAAGTTCAAAAGTGAAATGTTTTAGAAGCTAATTTAAGGTTTTTTTTTCCCATATAGCTTTGTTCATACTGATGAAGTGCTTTTATATTTTTGACGATGCTTATGGACTGCAATGAACTGAAACTGTTTTTCCCCCTTTTGGTTGAATGTGGCAATAAGAAAAGCAAATACCAAGGTGCCTCTTTCTACAGGTGGAGTGAAAATGCTCCGTACTTCCATTTATATGATCTTCAGTTCTGACCTGCTATATCTATGATATTTAAACTATGGTTCCCATGAAGCAGTTATGTAAAAGGGGAAAGAAGGCAAATAACAAAACAATGAACTTGGAAGATGTGCTAGTTAACAGCTTTTCAGCTTCTGAAAATTTTCCTCATACTCAATTTGCTTAACTTGGCTTTCACAGACTTGTCCGCTCAACACAGAAATTAAAGCCATGCCAGAAGAGCAACCCAATAGCTAAAACATATATCACTTTTATTGTAAGATTATGGTAACAGATTCTTGCATGTTCAAAAGCACTTCTTTCCTCTCTTTAGTATACTTTCCAGAAAACTAGAGAGGATCCTTTCTGAGACACTTCCAATTCCTCCTTTACTTCTGTGAGCTGAATTATCTTTTTCATGACAGTTGTCTCAAAGCTGTGCTTCTTCTTCCTGCCTCCTAATATCATTCTCACAGCCTTTTATATGACCAAGTAAACCTTGTCAATTCAGAGATGGCCACAATACACAAAAATAAGTATTTGTTTGCATTTCACAGTATTAATGAGGAATCAAGTTTCATCATGTTTCTAAGCAATGGCTAAATATAAATGAGGATTAGAAGTCTCCGTTATTTATTCTTCATGTATACTCCATTATTTATTCTTCATTTGACTTTGAGTTGTCACAATTCTTTAACCCAGAGTTAATGAAATGATGCATTGAAGAGAAGAATACACTAATAATAAGGACTTTAAAATATCCTTATTATGCAAATCAGTGCAAAGGAAAGTCTGATGATACAAATCTCAGTCCTTCACTTCTTTGTTCATGATGGAACAACAGCCTAAGATGGCAGTTATGACCATGTCTTCAGTGGAATGGAGTTTTAAGTGCATGATTGGATCTACCATTTTAGTTTAATGTTCCCTCGACCTATAGATGCCTCTGTTTTTTTGAGGAGGCTCTCTATAACTCCAGTTGTGTACTATGACAGGATGCAAAAAATACCATTTGAAAGCTATGTGCAGCCCACTAGAATCTTGAGTAAAGGATGAAACTAAATATTTTTACTTTGGAGAAAGAAAATTTAAAGAGGACCTTTAAAGCTTGTTGAGTGACTTCTGGGCCAAAACACTCTACAAGGCTTATGACATATATTTCACTCTTTAAAAATCCTGACCCAACACATGCCCCCCAAAAGAGGTATTTAGTTTTGGTATATAGCCTGATCACATAAATCCTTATATGACTCTCAAATCAAAAAAAGCTCACATTCTTTTTGCCTGAAAAACTGATAATTTTTTTGTTTTTTAAAGTAAAATAAAAATTCTGTCTCACAGCATACAACAGTAAACAGCTGAAGGGCACAAAGAAATTCATCAGTCTTAAAAGATATACAGGCTTGCTATGTTTTTATTGCTTCAATTTTGCTATATAACTTCTCAGTAGCAGAAACCAGATATGTTAGCTTCCCTTGCAAATTTGCCTCCTCTAATCTCATTCTCACTCACTAGCTTTCAAATGCTGACATGAGTAATTTTGAACTAAAGGTGATCAGGGAAAACAGTGATGATAACCAGCCTTGGCTGATGTCAGTATTGAAACTGATAAATCACAGATGCATTCAGCATACTAGCTGGGAAAGTTTCTGGAGAATATCTTACTAAACCAGAGAGAATAGAGCTCAGTCTGATTATTTGAAAATTGTAGGCTACATATTTCCTGATTCTTTTGGGGTGATTTGGAAAACCACCTGTGTGTCGCATTGCATTTATAGGCCAATTTCAAATGAACTTTTTAAAATTACTTTCTTGGGAAAATTCAAGATTGGTAGCTTGTGGCTATTATTGAATATTTAAGTTGACATTCAGGAGCATCTGTAGAGCCACAAGTTGTAGCTCAATAATTTTGAAGGTGCTACATCATCACATAGCTCAAGAAGCTTAACCATTTAAATTAACTTTTTGTAATCTTGTTTGAATCAAGGATTTTTAATTCCTTCGTTAACCTCATAGTAGTCCAAGTAATAAAATTTGATATTTTTTTGCCAATGTTAAGATGTTCCACAACCTAAAATACCAACTTTTGTGTTAGTGATGCAACATAGGTCAATCATTGCTGCTCAATCTAAAAAAGTATAATGGTATTGTACTGTATGATTAATGCAAAACTGCTGTGGGAAATTCATGAATAAGTAAAGCTTAATTTGGAAACTCCAGCTCATTCTAATTTCTTTCAAATCCCTCTGAATCTCCCTAGCACCTCTGAGCTTTCGCTTTTTGTGGAGTAGATACCAAACTTCTTGTCTTCATCAATGTCATTGAAATGCATTTGGTTTATTTCCCTGTAGATCAATAATAGCAATAACATTTAGACTTATGTACTGCTCCATGATGCTTTATGGCACTTCCTGGGCAGTTTACAATATCAGTATATTGCCCACAATAATCCGGGGTCTTATTTTACCCACCTCAGAAGGATGGAAAGCTGAGTCAACCTTGAGCTGGTCAAGATCAAACTCCTGGCAGTGAGCAGTGAGCTAGTATGCTATACTGCATTCTAACCACTGCATCACCATGGCTCCTAATAGATATAATCCATTTAATTTCTTTCATTTCATAAAGAGAAAACATTGCAGTGATCAGTGTACATTCATAACAATTTAAAGGAATAACTTAATCCTATCCAGTTTATTTAGGTCTTATAAAATGGTAGAATCAATAGATCTTGATTCTATTCTTCTGTTAATGAAACCTAAAATTGTGGGGGGGAGGGGGGTTGGTGGCTGCTGCCCACTGTTGTCTTATACTTAAGTGAATGTCCATAGGACTCCAAGATACCTATCATAGTTACTGCTACTGAGCCAGGTTTCATCTCATCTGTACCTGTACACTTGGTTTTTCTTGCCTAAATGTAAAACTTTACTTTTCTCTCCACTGAATTTCATTTTGTTAGATGTGCCCAGTGTGTCCATCTGGAACTTTATCCTTTTTTCTGGGGTGTTGGCTATTCCTCCCAGATTCACCACATTACAAAAAAGATGTCGAGACTTTAGAAAGAGTACAGAGAAGAGCAACCAGGGTGATTAGGGGACTGGAGACTAAAACATATGAAGAATGATTACAGGAATCGGGTTTGGCAAGTCTAGTAAAAAGAAGGACCAGGGGAGACATGATAGCAGTCTTCCAATATCGGAGGGGCTGCCACAGAGAGGAAGGGGTCAAGCTATTTTCTAAAGTGCCTGTAGGCCAGACAAGGAATAATGGATGGAAACTGAACAAGGGGAGATTTAATCTGGAAATAAGGAGAAACTTTCTGACAGTGAGAACAATCAACCAATGGAACAGCTTGCCCTCGGAAGTTGTGGGAGTGCCATCACTTGAGACTTTCAAGAAGAGATTGGACTGCCATTTGTCAGAAATGGTGTAGGGTCTCCCGTTTTGGCAAGGGGTTGGACTAGATGACCTACAAGGTCTTTCCAACTCTTGATTATCTGTTAAATCTGTTAGAGGAATTTTATTTGCTACATCCTTCTCTAGGAAGGTTTGGAACAATAAAGGCTAAAATAATGATGTGGAAGTAATTTTTATTTACTATATCTCAGTCCAAACTTTGCCATGTTAGATTCATTCTGACACTGATATTGAGCAGTGAGACACACTGCTGGAAGAAAAACCTGTCATCACCACTACACATATGAGTTCTACAAGATTGCCAGGTGAACAACATCCAAATAATAACTGATTCAGAACATTTAAATAGTATCCATATGCCTGCAGAGATAACTAGTGCTGATACAATTTATCCATGGCATAAGGTTAATTCTTATATCTCAATACCAGCAGCTCATCTATTGAATGCTCTGATTTATTCTGTGATTCCCACCTTGCAGCCAATTCCCCACCTTTTGGTCAGAATTGACGAAGCTTCTTGGATGAGAAATGAAACAAGAAAACAAGAAAGCTCAATTGCCTTTTGGAAAAGCACCTTTGTGAAAGTATATTTGCTTGTTTATAGGTGTTTTCTGATCATATTTTCTACAGTCTTCCCCAGGTATCAAGGTATCAGTGTCAAGGCTCCAAGTATCAAGCTTCCAATTCAATACTCAGATCATTGAGAAACAGGTTAATTCCATATCCACAGCATACAGGGAAAACCTGTATAAAATGTTCTACAGGTGGCACCTACCCCACCCCCCAGATTGGCAAAAATGTTTAATTTAAACCCTAATTGTTGGAAGTGTGGGAAAGAAAAGGGCATTTATTTTCATATCTGGTGGACATGCCCAGAAGTGAAGAAATACTGGAATAAAATCAGATAATGGCTAGAGGAAATTATAAACCAGAAAATTGAATTTAATCCAGAATTTTTTTATTAGGTATAATAAATAAAAATGTAGTAAAAAAGATACATATTACATATACTAAGAGCTGCAAGGATTTTGTATGCGCAACTTTGGAAGGAGAAAAGAATACCATCAGAAGGCAGGGTTATAAAGAAAATAATAGATTATATAGAAATGGCAGGCTAATATTGAAATTAAAAGACAAAGAAGATTCAATATATTATAGAGCCTGATATGTCTGGTATGAGTGGTTTAGAAATAAAAATAAAATAAAATGGCAATTAGGAAACAAATGAGGAAATATGTAAATATGTATATATGTTATAGAAAAGATTGAAGTGTAAGATGAAATATATTGATTTGTAACAAGAGTAAGATGTAATGGTAATGGAATAAGTAATCATATATTGAAAAATGTAAGGAAATGTAAAAGATGTTTTGATGTTGATAACAATGCATATAGTTTTATTTTATGTTTTTAAACTTTAGAATATCAATAAATATATAAAAAAGAGAGAAACAGGTTAATTGTCCATAGTTTCAGGATCCTTTTTTTTTTCTTTTTTAAAGATTGGAAGCACATCATCTCTTTTTCAATGTTCTGGTTCCCCAGTGTACCAGGATCTTTGAAAAAAGTGGTTCAGTGGTTCCAAGATCTGGTCTGCAAGTTCCTTCAAAACTCTGAGATATAATCCATCTTGTCCTGCCGATTTGAACTCATCTGTGAGTGAATAGGAGTTGTTACAGGACATACCTTGCTTTGGCTGAATCTAATACTACATCTTAGTCTGATGTTATCCAAACCTAGGAAGAAACGTATAAACTCTTCTGGACTGCAGAGATAAGAGGCAGATATAATAGTGAAAAGAACACTTATTTCTTTGCAAAAAGAAACATTGAAACTTCTAAAGTCTGTGCTTCTTTTACTGAGTTATGGCATTTCAATTGCAGATCACAGTTTCATTTATTATCCACATGCAAATATTACAGAAAGCCATAGATATGACACACTGGTCTACCTACTCATTATGTGAACTTTCATTTCTCAGGTCAGCACTACCTGCAATGCATATAAAGATGCTCCTAAACATTTCAGGAAGAATGATTAAGCGTGTGGGAGGACAGGACACGATTAACAAGGCCCCTTTTCTCAAACATGCCCCTTCACATTTCCTCCCCACTTAAACCTGAAGGGAAGAGTTATTAAAAGCAAATTAAATGTAAGTGCTAAACTTTTGAGGCTGACACATTTGACATTTATTTCAATATCCCCATAGGTTTCTTCGGAAATTCTAGCTTTTATCCTACTATGAGTATTCATTCAAAACTACCCTTTTCATAATCATGATAAAAAAAGTTATTTTCTTAAGGGTAGAGACCATCTAGTACACTCTGACAATGAATAAGAATGGAACACTTCAGGTGAGGCAAATGCTTATTAAAATGAATCACAGATACCTCTCTGTTATTTGAAGTGTACTTTAATCAATGGTATCAAATAGACTGTTGTACAGGGTATTGTGGGGAAAAATGATGAAAATTGGGAGGCATTACCATAGATATATATCAAGGACTTGCAAGGCCTCAATAGGTGAATTATATATAATTTTGCACATCCTGCTTTACAAGAAACATTGAAAGATACAAGATAGGGCAAAATAAACAGATAATGGGCTGCTGGAACTAGAACTATGAGTCTTGAAGAAAATTAGGTTTATATTCATCATGGATGGGACAAGAAGAGATAAAACTTGGATTGATGCATATAAAAGGATAGGAGATGTGGAGAGATTGTTATGAAAGTATTCCAGTGAGTAATCTTCACCAGGGGAGAAAATTGGATTCCTAAAAGTGAAAAGTCCAGAGGAGAATATATTTTAAAAATGCAGAAAGTTATCTTTCAGTGCAACTTTTAATATGTTGGAATCAGATGAGTCTATTAATGAAAAGTCTCAAATGTATTCACAGAGTCATATCAATTCCAGGAAATTATTTATTTTTTCTTCACCCAGGGAACAATTACCTTGGAGAACTTATTGCTTTGTAAGATAAAAGTGGGGAGCTGTTCAGGCAACTTAATAGAAAGGAAAGACAAACAAAATAGAGTTAATGCAGTTGGGGGTATTAAACTTTGACAAGTAGTTTCATATGTGGAGGTTAATACTTTTCATATGTAGAGGTTAAGACTTTCTGAACTCTGAACAAAATAGATTTTAGTGAAAAGCTACAGTAAGCTCAGAGTTTTAGAGGAAGGAAGGAAGGAAGGAAGGAAGGAAGGAAGGAAGGAAGGAAGGAAGGAAGGAAGGAAGGAAGGAAGGAAGGAAGGAAGGAAGGAAGGAAGGAAGGAAGTCCTGAGCTTGTTTCCAGAAGTTGTGAATGCTCCAACACTGGAAGTTTTTAAAAAGATGTTGAACAACCATTTGTCTGAAGTGGTGTAGGGTCTCCTGCCTAGGCAGAGGGTTGGACTAGAAGACCTCCAAGGTCCTTCCAACTCTATTATTCTATTCTGTTTCTTCTTGGCTGCCTGTTTGAGATACTAACTAGTGTAGTTTTTTTTGACATTGCTTCTTCATCTTGTACCTTATTTTCCAATGTTCGATGTTAACTTTGATTGATTTCTTCCCTGCAGAAAACATGGATTCCAAAATATTCAACTTTTATTGGATCATACAAAGATATTTATTAATTAGGCTTATTTGGCATTTTTTTATGTTTCAAGAAAGGCCTGGTATAAATAGTGAGACATAATCTAAAATCCAAATATCCACTAATTACAAAGAAGATAATGGGATCCACATCTATGAAAATATAGCTAGAATGACATATATTAGAATGTCATACTTTTGAAAAGCCATTCTGTTTGATCTAATAAGTAGATCAAACAGAATGGCTTTTCAAAAGTATGACATTTCAGAAGTCTTTATTTATGCTCTAATTTTGTCTCCTAATTAGCATTACCTTATATTATCTTGCTTTGTTTACCATTTGTGGTCGTAATCTATCATCCCTCCCTCCCTCCCTCCCTCCCTTTTCTTTCTTTCTTTCTTTCTTTCTTTCTTTCTTTCTTTCTTTCTTTCTTTCTTTCTTTCTTTCTTTCTTTCTTTCTTTCTTTCTTTCTTTCTTTCTTTCTTTCTCCTCCCTCCCTTCTTTCTTTCTCTCTTTCTCATCATTTCATTTTAATTTTTGCCCCATTATATCACTTTTTAAGAGCCACTTTTTTAGCCAGGCCAATAAACATTAATGGTTACATGCTTCCAAATCTTCTAAATAATATGTTTTCAAATGCTTTAATGAGTTCTTAAGAGAACTGCAGACTTTTAAAAAGAACCATGGATAGTTTGAAATGGATTGACATGATAGTTCTGGCTTAACTTTCAAATAAAAGTTGTTAAAACATTAAAAGAAATCTAATTAATTTCTTTAGAGTAAGATTTGGCAAATTCTTTGCCATATCCTGGCAAACACACAAAAGGAAAGCACACAGGTTAAAATAATTTTATTTAGAATCTATACTATGAGGTCACGCATTCAACCAGATGCACAGCCACCTATCAAGTCCTTCCAAAGGACCTAAGATAAGAAGATGTTGCTTGACGGTATTAAAGATGTTGTTGCAGATGTAGGCTGTTTCAAGCAAAGCTGCCTTTTGCAATTGACTGATGTGACTTTATCAATTATTATTATTGTTTGTTGTACAGTTAACCAGATGTTTAGGCTGGATTTGGCATTTATGTCCACCTATTAAATCCTTCCCAAGGACCTAGAATAGGCAGATGTGGATGTCTGATGGTGTTAAAAGAGAAAAGCTGCTCCAAATTATTTTATCCCACTAACCCTAAATTGAGTTCAGAGCAGTTTTTACAATGTTGCATTTCAATCCTCACACAACCTTCTGATGTATGTGTGTATCTAAGACAGAAGAGTCCAAACATCTCATGGTTGTCAAGTGTGTTGTGCAATACACAAATAATATTTCCATGAGGTGTATTTTTAGAACAGATTGGAAGAGACTATGATGGAAGAAAGAAATATCTATGTGGTAAGCTACTTTTCATCAGTTATTAATATCTTTTTCACTGTTCCTAATTGGCTTTCATTAGTATGAGGATAATAATAAAAATGCTACTTGTAGCATTTTGCATTACTGCTTTGTTTTATATCAATATGTGTAACACCCACTTCAAAGATTGTAGGCAGCTGTTGTCACTGTTTCCATTTCTATACTACTCTTCCTAAAAAGCTCAAAACAGTTTATATTAAAGCCTCAGTTAGTAGAATGCAATGACTACCTATTCCTTTCTTCCCAAATCTCCCCAGGTACATCTTTATAGGTGCTAGAGAAAAACTGTTATTTAGCTATTGCTAGAAAAAAAAATAGTTGGTGGGAGAGGGGAGAGATGTGGAAAGAGAGAGGGGAGGCCATAATTTGAAGCATAGTTAAACTAAAAACAGCCTAGGGAAAGCTTTTCTAGGATAGCTGCTTTAAACATCTGCCTACTTCCAATATGTTCATCGTTAATATTTGTAAGTAAAACTATACATATATATACACATTTATGCATTGTGTGTGTGTGAGCAAGAGAAAGAGCGTAAAAGCAGAAGTGTTTAGAGATTGGGAAAAAGCATCTGAAAAACATCATAATAAGAAGCCAATTTTCTTTCATGAGATGCAAAATAGTCTTTGAATGCTTCTTGTTATTGAATGCATTTTGAATGCTATATTGTTATTGTCATCATCATCTTGTAAGCAACGAAGGAAGTTCTTTATAAATAGAAAAAAATAAAAGAGAAAAATGTGCCCTCTCTTACAACTGCCAACATTCACTTGCTTTTGATTTGGTTTCTAAAGAATTTTCTTTATCTTAGCACTTTACAGATGTCTTGGAAAACTCAGAATTCCCAGCTAGTATGACCAAATGGACATGCAGTACCATTCCAAGGATTTGGTTTTGCTTTACAAGCTCATGCCCTAAATGTCCAGTTATCATTAGTAGTACTTTCTCACACTTCAGTGGATATGAGAATGAAAGAATCCTGTAAAATCTTGTCCCAACTCCTGCCAATCTAGCAGTTTGAAAGCAAAGAAATAGGTACCACTTTGGTGAAAAGTAATAGTGTTCCGTGTTTTGTCATAAGGTCTGTGCTGTGGCATGAAGTCATGCTGGTCACATGATCATAGAATTGTCTTCAGATAGTGCTGGCTCAATGGCTTACACAAACAGAAATGAGCACCAGAAGAGTAATTAGCAGAGACATCTATCATCTCTCTCTCTCTCTCTCTCTCTCTCTCTCTCTCACACACACACACACACACACACACACACACCTCTATCTCTATTTATCACCTCTATCTCTATCTATCATCTCTATCTCTAGTATCTTTAGCATCTTTATATCTATTTCTCTATCTCTATCATCTCTATATTTATCTATCATCTCTATCTCTATTATCTCTATCATCTCTCTCTATCTCATCTCTATATGTATATCTTTCATATATATCTTTCTCTCATCTCTCCCTCTATCTATCTATCTATCTATCTATCTATCTATCTATCTATCTATCTATCTATCTATCTATCTATCTATCTATCTATCTATCTATCTTACTCTGAAGTTTTTAATGTTGATTTTCCCTTACTATTGATTGCATTTATCTGTTCCTCATGCCCAAGAAACTTTGGAAAATACTTAACAGCCACATAAAGATGAATCTATTTCTCTGTCATGCAAACTACAAGAGCTACTACTTTTGTATGACAAAATGCAATTCTACAAACATGTTCAAGCTGGAGAATGTGATACATGTTTTATTTCACATCGGTGCTATAATAGACTGATCCTTTTTTATTTCTTATTTTTTATTGTTATAATTGAAACATCTTTATTATTGTTACTGGTGTCGTTTTTATAGAGGAGCACAAATGCTATTTTGTAATAACATATAATTATTATGTGGTCAAATGATGTGACTAAAGTAATGAATAGTTCCTCTCATCATTTGTTAAATTTTAGTCTTTTGACAGAAACTGTTTTTTAACAGCATCACGTACCACATTAAAAGTAATAGGTACAAGTCTAATTGTGTGTTCTTTAAAATAAATTAAAGGAGAGTAGATTTTTTTTTAAGTCACAATTTGCTTTGAGCAAGCATTTTATTCCACATTTGGCCTCTTATTAAAAAGATGTTGCTCTGGAGGTAAGATGCTAAAAACTAGCAGAGTATTCCCACAAGTAATAGCATATGGAGCCTGAATCCAAGCAGCTGACTGATGTTTATTTTAAAATGTTCTCTTGAACTAATCCATTATACATTGCTTCATTTTTTAGCATCTGATTTCTGTCCAACAGTGCACAATGTTTAGCTGAATTATTTAAAATAAAATACAGTACCTGACTATAATGTGAAACATTTTCATGGTGTGTTGTTATATAATTGTTAGTTGTTTTGCTTTGTGCTTCTAAGAATTTACAGTTGTATGAAATATGAAAGGGCAGACGAGGATTAGACAAACCATACTTACAGTTGACACTCAGAGTAAAATTTTAATATGTGAGGGAGGGAATCAGCACATGAAACATTATATTTTGAGTCAGTCTAATCTTGTTTTCTGTTTTGCATCAGTTTAAATGAGGATACAACTTGCCATAAGCTAGTCTTCCTCTAAAGGAGAATATTTATAACAAGAACATATAATCACTTGTTAAGATTTGATATGGAAGAGGAAGTAGTAAAAGGATCCATGGTAGCATGGGCAAAAATTTTTGGACACAACATGGAACTAGAAGACTGGGAAAAATTATGGAGTAAGAATTACACATTAACAAAATCTGCAGCATACAAGGGGAATCTTTATAAGACGTTTTACTGTTGGCATTCGGTACCAATGAGATTGGCAAAGATGTATCTCAATATGAACCCAAGATGCTGGAAATGTAAACAGAGCCAGGGTATCTTCTTCCACATATGATGGTTATGCCTCAAAGCCCAAAAATACTGGGTCAATGGGTATGGTTGCAAGAAATAATGAAATGTCAAATAGAGTTCAAACCTGAACTGTTTCTTTTAGGAATAATTAAGGGGAAATGTAGTAAAAAGACCAAAAATATGATATTGCACATAATTACAGTGGCGAGGATTGCATTCACACAATGTTGGAAGCGAGATACGCCATTGGAGGAATTAGTAATCCAAAAGGTATTAGAATGTGCTGAAATGGACAAACTCACTCTAGAGCTAAATGGCAAAGAAGAGTACTATGCAGTCTGGGACAATTGGTATGAATGGTTGAATAGTAGGTATAAGAATAGTAGAGATAAGAAAAATGTATATCAATGTATATAAATGAATATAAATGTATGGAGATCTGTATATGTAATAATGATGCCACAGTGTTGTTAAAGATGAGAATGAGATATGTAAAAGTGAAAAAGCAAAATAAAAATAAATAAATAAAGGAGAATATTTATAGCTCAGAGTTGGAAGGAGGGTTCCTTGGTGCTCTCTGAAGTTGCTTGTTTTCTTGCAGATGTTTCATTACCCTAACTACTGTAGGTAACATCATTAGTGCTAATAAGGAATGCTTTTTGCTGTCAGTTTATATTCTGGTGGATAGCCTGGCTATATGCCTGGAGGAGGTCCTAGAGATTCTTTGTTTGGGCTGTTTACTGATGGCTCTCTGGCAGTTTCTTGATTGGGGTATTGCTTACTTTATTGTTGGTGTGAAGTTCAACTTGGAGCTAACTTCAGCAGACCAAAAGACCCAGCAACCCCAGATGAAAAAACAGGAGTCCTCTACAACATATAATGTAAGAACCATCAATAGACACCTAGACATTAACAGCATCTACTGACTATTCAAAAGAGACAATCAACTAGCCCAAAGGAGAACAAAAAGACTCCAGCATTTCTCCGCCAGTAATCAGCACCCAGATCAGCATGGATTAACTCCAAGGTTAACTTCAGACCAACAACAATAATAATACCTCAGTCAAGAAACTGCCAAAGAAGCCAACAATAAACAGCCCAAACAAAGAATCTCTAAGATCCACCCACCCACTCACCCAGGCAGGCAAGTCACCAGAATATAAACAGCAAACAGCACTCTTCACTAGCACTGATGATGTTACTATTTAGGATAATGAAATATCTGCAAGAAAATAATCAAGCTCAGAGAGCATCAGGAACTCCTCATCGTCTTCCTCTGCCAGCTTTCGTGTTTTTCAGGAGAAAAAAAACAATGTAAAAGCAAAAGGAAATAATCAGGAGGGAGATGGGAAAGGAGATGGGAGAAAAACAGGGAGAAGAGAAAGAGAGAGAGAGAGATGGGGATGGGAAGGAGAGGGAGAAGGAGAAAGGGAGAAGGACAGGGAAAGGGGATCGATATGTTGGGTGATGAGAGATATTACATTAGATATGTATGTGTGAGAGAATGATGTCTGTATATTTACAGATATGAAATACATAAACATGCTCAGTAATCCTGTGTTTGCTACCCAGAGTCATAATAATGAGATGACTGGCTAGATAAATTAACATACTAAATAAATATCCTAGACTAGAGATTATTAAATTTGCAAATTTACATAAGTACAAGTAGGTTTTCTTGGGTCAAGCCCAGCTTCTAGTAACTTCATGGGCATCTTCATCTGGGTTCTTTGGCAGCAATTAACAAAGTGATTTGGTTTTTTTTTAAAAAAAATCATTTTATTTTCCTGAATTCTCCACCAAGTCTACAGTCCTGAAACTTCTTGGTGGTCTTTTAAGCAGGTAATAACCCAGACCAACCTTACCTAGATACTCAGAATTATCTAGGTATCTAGACAAGATTATCATCTGTCTTCTGAAGCAGTTAGGGACATATTTCCTATTCCTATGATTCTAATAATGACCTAGCAAATGCAAGACAGGAATCTCAACAATCCAAAGACCCTAGAAAAGACACTAAGAACTAGCTTTAATTCTACCCTTGATTTTGTCCCAAAGGTGCTTTTTTAAGAGGCAACTGGACTTTCTGGTTTTTCTTTGAAGACATTTTGCTTCTCATCCAAGAAGCTTTTTTTTAGCTCTGACGGGATGGTGGGGAATGAAAAGATTTATAAATCCTTGAAAAAAAGCACTTTTGGGACAACCATGACCTAGATGACTGAGAATCTATATATGAATTTACTTTGATTTTCATTTGCATAGATGCTGGAGTCTATAAAAAAGAAACTATCTTGTGACACTTGTTTGCAATTGTTTATAAAAAGGGAAGGCAACAACAGTATTGTTATTGAGAGGACTGCAAAAGCCATTATATCCAGATTTCTTTCAATCTTACCCCACAATGTTCAGCTCCCACAATATCCTTCTGTCCCCCTCCTCATTGAATTGTTTGGCTGGAAAGCAAGAAGGTGACCAAAACCTGACAATTTGAAATGTCTTCCAAACGTAACACAAAGGAATACAATAAAACAATCTTGAGATATTTGTGGACATTTATCAACATTTAGAATTTTTTTTTTTACAAGCTAGCCAGGTATGCTAGAGGCAGCTTGTGTTTCTACTGCTGATTCCAATATAACCCAAGGCTTGGATGCAAGCTCTACTTTCTTCAGGGGTCTTACTATTGATTTACTTTACTTGTTACTGGGCTTTTCTTCAGATAGCAAAAATACTTTTTTGTGTAGAACGCAGAACTTGTGTAACCTAGGGAAGTTCTATATTGTTGAAAATGCACAAATATATTTTCACCTATATTAGGTTTCCTCCATTTCTATTGTTATATGTTAGATACGCTTTCTTTAAAAATCTAAGACAGAACCAAACAACATATGGAGGGTTTATGCTTAAATATTTAAATCGTTTTCTCACTCAGCTGCTGGTGTTTATATGTTTTTTGGGGGACTTCATTTACTGTTTTCTTTTTTTAAATAAGAACCAATATATATGTTTTGAAAGGAAGGAACTGGATAATAGGTGCTGATGGCCATTTTGTACTGAAACTTGTTGAAGGTCAAACATCTTTAAAAAAATGTACAGAGGCTTCTATAAATACTAACATACCTCTGTTAAAAGAATGAGCTGTCTAATCTCAAGGCTGGAGGAGCAGGTTTTAGTAAAATATCTTCCTGTTCTGGAAGTTGAACTTTTCTACTGAACTTTACATTTTTTTTTCTTTTTAGGGCTTTCTCTACCACAAACATTTCTCAGTTTGGGGTGGGAAAGGTCCCTCAGGATAGCATCTTTCTTTCTCTCCCTAATTCACTTATTGATTTTAGAAATACATCTCTTATTTCTAATATCAATTAGCGTTCCAATATTTGAGCAGTGTTTGAATATTTGAGGGACTGCCACAAAGAAGGGGGGGGATCAACCTATTTTCCAAAGCAACAGAAGGCAAAACAAGGAACAATGGATGGAAATTAATCAAGGAGAGAAGCAACCAAGAACTAGAGAGAAATTCCCTAACAGTGACCAGTTAACAATTAACCAGTGGAATGGCTTGTCTTCCGAAGTTGTGAGTGCTCCATCACTGGAGCCTCTTAAGAAGAGATTGGAAAGCTAATCTTGTCTAGAATGGTATAGGGTCTCATGCTTGAGCAAGAGATTGAACTACAAGACCTCCAAGATACCTTCCAACTTTGTTATTCTGTTCTGTTATTATTATTATTATTATTATTATTATTATTATTATTATTATTATTATTATTATTATTATTATTTGTGTGATATCTACAGCAGGTTTCCATTTCAGATGCCCCTTTGTATTGATGGCAGTTTACATACAACCGTCTAGTGCCATTATTCCAGATAGTCTGTGCGCCTGTGTGTGTGTTTTAGCAGTCAGATAACAACAGAAAAGGACTGTGTATATTCATCTCTCAGTCTCTTTCCCTTGCCTTCATACTGAAAGAATGCTGCTCCCTCCACATCCTTCTTTGTTCAAATTAACATTCATACATGTCAAAAAGAGATCATCTTCACATCCTTTTTGTCATGTATATCTTTTAATCAGGACAGGGAAATCAAATGCAGTAGTTGTTTCTTCCCTAGTGCCTTTTATCTTTTTTAGTTTATCTACATATTTAAAAAGGCCAAATGAACTTCAAATGAACGTTTCTGTGGAGTTTGAAACAGGAAAGCTTGAAAAGATGTAGCCTGGGTTTTTTTTAAGGTGGTGATGCTCTTTCCTCTCTCCGGAATGGAATATGTAGTTGTCAGTCACCTGATCTTGTTCCAGGTTAATTGGCCTTTCTCTAAAGGTATACCTACCTCCGGTTTTAAGTCAGAAAGAATAACCTTTCCCTTTTCTTTTCTTTTCTTTCTTTTCTGCCCTACATCTGTTATGAATGACATCCTTATGGTTATACCTTGTACTTTCTATTTAGTGACACCGTGGTGACAGGTTGTGGTTACGTCCTTCATTTGCACTGTGATGACTTTAATAGAGTTTCTGGAGTACAATGACTTTCATTCCATATTGTTTCATTATAAGAAGTAAAATACAAAACAGGAACAAATAAACAAAGGGAAACAAAACAAAAGCATACGTTCAACACTAATGACAACAAAACAGGAAAAAATATTGGGCAAAAGAGAGAGAAAGAAAAGTGGTCAAATCAATTTAATATTAAGTAATATTTAATTTAATAGGAAAATTCAGCTGGCCTCTGAAAAGAAAGAAAAAAACAGTAAATTCCCCTACACACACACACACACACACACACACACACACACATCCATCCATCCATCCATCCATCCATCCATCCTATCCATCCAATAAAGGAGAATATGTGTAGCTCAGGGTCAAAATGAAGGATCTTTAGTTCTCCCTGAGCTTGCTTGTCTTCTTGCAGATGTTTCATTACCCTAACTAGGTAACATCATCATGGCTAGAAGGGAGG